>OZ020625.1:22888123-23488123 GCA_963971575.1 Liopterus haemorrhoidalis
ATCAGGTGATTGAGCGATTTTCAACGTTTACCAACATTTTGTTTTCGGATGAAGCTCATTTTCATCTTAATGGCCACGTAAATAAGCAGAACTGCCGCTACTGGAGTGCAACGAATCCGAAACGCAAACATCAGAAACCCCTACATTCGCCTAAAGTGACCGTATGGGCTGCGATGTCGGCGCGAGGAATTATCGGCCCTTACTTTTTTGAAGACGAAAGGGGGCGTGCAGTTACAGTGAATTCAGAGCGTTATGTGGAGATGTTAGACAACTTCTTGGTACCTGAACTGCTAAACTTTCCTGGCTATAACCAAAGAACATGGTTACAACAGGACGGAGCAACTTCACACGTCCAATATGTCTCTGCCACGTGTTCGTGAAATTTTCTCAGGCAAATTGATCTCCCGGAGAGGTGACATAAATTGGCCTCCGCGCAGTCCAGATTTAACCCCTATGGACTTTTTCCTATGGGGTTATCTTAAATCTAAAGTTTACGCCAATAAACCGACTTCACTGGCGCATTTGAAAGAAAATATCCGCCACGAAATGGCAGCCATCCCTGAGTCCACCTGCCGAGACGTCATAAGTAATTTTACTGTTCGATTAAATGAGTGCCGAGAACGCGAGGGTCTACATTTAGACGATATTATTTTTAAGAAATAAATCCCCAAAAAGTGTATCTTAATAATTAATAAACATTTTTTCTACATACTGCTTACTTTTTTTTTAATCGATCCACTAAATATAAAATTTCTTTTGAGACACCTTGTATTATATTTTTGTAACATACATGTATTAGTTTAATAATTTTGCATTATATTGTATTCTCTCTTTTTGTTTTGTCTACTTAGATCAACTGAGGAAGATAATAAAGTTATCGAAACCGGTCTTGAATATTCAACAATTTGATGTTTTTTCTTATGACCTAAAATCCCGGTAGAATACACAAACTCCAGTAAGAATATATATATTCGAGGTCGTCAACGTATTGTCAACTGACAACAACTGAAGCGCCTCTAGTAAGATTTTGAGAAACTGACGGTTGTAGGATAGTCGAGTTTGTGACAAGTATGGGAATATGTTCTTAGAAGTGGAAAGACAGTTAAAGACCATTTTAGAGTGTGTTCCCGTGCGTTTCAATAAATATCACATGAAGATACCATTGAACCTGTCAAAAATATCCTACCAAAGTCAGCCATGATGTGAATGCAGTAGCGCCTCTATCGGTAGTGTCAGATGCCAATACACTTATGTATTATATTTACATAAGCACGACTTAACGTTAACTCTTATCGTGATTTAACGACATCTTTCGGAATCCGACAGAGTTTTGCTACAAAAAAGATCTCTTTAGGTGGCAACTTGTATTTGGATCGGTGCGCCAGGACCTGTGGAAGGATCCAAAGCCGGTCCTGTTAAAGACTAAAGGTTATTGACCATTACAAATGAAAGTGATGGCCATAAAACTAAACAACTCCTACAAATAATTTCAGACATATTTGTGCATCTGTTGACAGGTGTTAGAATCGCCACACACTAATGTCGCAAGGACTCTATGTCAAGGATAATAACATTGACTTAAATGTCTTAAAGTAGATGTGTTTGTTAAATATAGTTTGTTTTTGTTTATCTGGAAAATTTTAAAACGGATATATCACAATAACAACTTAGACTATTTTAGTTTTGTTTTGAAAAATGCTGATTATGATATATTGATGTATATTTTTAAATATTACAATATTTATTTTGACGGAGGGTTTGAAGAAGTATATTATTACATTTAACGCGAATTGTTTTTGTTTATTAGAAGTGTCAAAATATACACAAGGTTCTTTTATAACGTAGATTCGCAATTTTGAAATGATTCTAAAGAGTTTTGCGATGGGAATAGTCCAAAAAGGATGTGCCAAGTAATTAAAAGAAACATTTTACATGTGCGATTTGATCCAAAAATTCACAAACTAACGTGTTAACCCAAAGAACTCTATTTTATACTATTACTATTATTTATTATTAATATTTACTCTCTATTTTTTAGGGTTTTGTAGGTATGACCAAAAAACCCTTATACCGTCATTTTGTCGTCTGTCTGTCTGTCTGTCTGTCTGTCTGTCTGTCTGTCTGTCTGTCTGTCTGTCTGTCTGTTCGGTAAAAATTGTAGCCAAACGGCTAAACCTAGAGAGTTGAAATTTGGCATGCTTATACAACTCTTTGACCCGCACATAGGAAAAATACTAAAACATCTAAAAAACATATCCCCCTAAAAATATAAACAAATATATGCTCATCGAAAAAAAAAATATTTTTGTACAATTCTGTGTAGGTTATCAAATGAAAGCCCTTGGTACGTGGATTAACGATCAAACTTTTATTTTTGCAAAATAAATTATTTTGAGGCGATTTTTGCCAAAATTGTGCAAAAAAAATTTTGTCCCACACCCTGTAGCCCAGATGGTTTAAACTAAAAATCTGAAAAAATTCTCAGTAATGTACATTGGTGTGAACCGGAATAGAACAACAGGAATTTTTGATCAGATTATGTTTTCTGAAAATAACGCATTTTTTGTGGTTTTTGGTTCACAAAATACAAAAGTTATACCAATGTAAGACACTCACATGCATAGCGTGCGATGGCTACATGCGTTAGAGCGCTCTTAAACTGGCCGGAAAACGAAGGGTTTCGAGTTCGAGTACGGAGTGAATTTTATTTTTTCTGTTTTTTTTTTTTGCATTTTTATTATGTTGAAATTATTTTGTCAAAATTCTAGTTATATTTTGACAAATGTTGTATTTAATTTTTATGAGCGTAAATTTAATAACCAGTCTTATTATATGATTAACAGACGATAAATTATTTTAAAAATATCGTTCATTTTGCCGTGATTACTACAAAGTAAAATTTGTCCTACACACTCAGCATACCGCCTTCACTTATTATATACCTGCGAAACCCTGAAATGTGTGAATATTCACACTTCACATCAATGTTTTACATGTAGATGTCATACCTACGGTAAGTATAACTTTACTAGCAGACCCGTTGCCAACAACGTTAGCAAACTGATATTGAATAAAAATCAATATAAGCATATACTGATTATACCTAAGAAATCCTAAAAAGCCGCTCAATGCGTGTCGTTTAAAAATTAGTATCGGATCGGATACGGCCCGCGGGCCATATGCTGGACATGAATGGTATAGCTGTTTCTGATTATACCTAGGAAATCCTAAAAAAGCTGCATAAAGCGTGTCGTTTAAAAATTAATATCGGGCCGAGTACGGCCCGCGGGCCATATGCTGGACCTCAGTGGTATAGCTGTTTCTGATTATACCTAGGAAATCCTAAAAAACCGCTCAATGCGTGTCGTTTAAAAATAAGTATCGGGCCAGACACGGCCCGCGGGCATAACGTTAAATGACACAACATTCTTTAACTAAGCCAAGGTATATACTGACTGGAGATCTAAGAGCTATATTCTCGTCAAGGCTAAACACATAGTGAACCAGAGAGCAAAGCGGCGAAATTAAATAAATGAATTCCTGTTAACACGCGCATAGTGGAGCGTACTGCAGCGGTGTTATATCGCTGTTATAGTCGAGCAAAGCGACGCGTTCAAACAATTTTGATTTCTCTGCTATCACCGTTGCTAAAATATTTGTTTAAAATGGATATTGAGGCATTTACAAGTAGTTCTCATTTATAAGAGGTATTTATAGTAGGTTCCGATTGAAATTTGTCCAATTTTTTACCAATTTATGTTGATTTTTTTCCAAAATATAATCTAACGTTGAAATACTCATGCGAAAATAAAAATTAAACTTTTCTGGATGTTCGCAGAGTTGCATGTAGAAATGATGAAATTCACCATGTATATGTTACTTTTATTTATTCTGTGAAAAATGCACCTTCTAGTGTGTTTATTTTTTAGTAAATACCAAATTTTTAGGGAAGAGTTTTCTGTTAGTAAAAAATCCATTATAATTTTGTGAACTTTCTGCTCGATTTTAAACGCGTCACTATGTGTAGACATTCTTTTATAAGCGCGACATTGTTCGCTGTTTTACCCTCCGCTTTCATCGCTGCTTTTCTCTCTGCTGCACTGTGCTTAGCCTAAGTGAGTTGCTGTCGGAGTATGTCATTCCCCACCACTGAGTTCGTGACCGACCGCACACCTCAAGCCCCGCTAGCACCAAGGAACTTAGCGTTACGTTAAGACACACAGGAATTAGGGCTTTTATATATATAATGTCGGAGGATAAGAAGTGATTATTCATAGAAGAATTATTATTGTTTTTGTTGTTGTTGTTGTTGTTGTTGTTGTTGTTGTTGTTGTTGTTGTTGTTGTTGTTGTTGTTGTTGCTGTTGTTGTTGATGTTTTTGTCGTTATTATTGTTTATATGTTTTTATTACACATCATTTTCTTAAAAGATGGATGTCTACTAAATCTCTGGATCAAACCTTGGCTGTAATGCGGTGTATCCCAAAGTGTGTGCCGCAAAATTTTCCAAGTGTGCTGCGAAATCTTAAAAAAAAATCAGCTGTGGCCACCACAGGACCGATCGCCATCACGAAGTATTTGTTTAATTTATGCTGCTTTATCAATATGTCTAAAATAAAAGTTGTTAGTTATTGCTTTTATATAAAGTGACCAGACGTCCTACATTAGGTAGGACTATCCTACATTTGGGTTCCTTGTCCCACAAAGGGTCCTACATTGGACAAAATGAAAACGAGGACCTTTTGATGACCTTTTTATTGTTTTGTAGGTATGACCAAAAAACCCTTATACCGTCACTTTGTCGTCTGTCTGTCTGTCTGTCTGTTCGGTAAAAATTGTAGCCAAACGGCTAAACCTAGAGAGTTGAAAATTGGCATGCTTATACAACTCTTTGACCCGCACATAGGAAAAATACTAAAACATCTAAAAAACATATCCCTCTAAAAATATAAACAAATATGTGCTCATGGAAAAAAAAATATTTTTTTAAAATTCTGAGTAGGGTATCAAATGAAAGCCCTTAGTACGTGGATTAACGATCAAAATTTTATTTTTGCACGATAAATTATTTTGATGCGATTTTTGTCAAAAATTGAGCAAAAAAAACGTAAATTTAATAACCAGTGGGAAGTGTTGAAATTGTAATTTAATTCGGTTTGATGTATATAAAATCAGAGGGCGGGGCTAATGATTTAAGCAACCAATAGAAGCCATAGGCGCAATTTTCAAAATCTTAATGAACCTTGCTATGTAAAAAAAATACTGCACATATTTAGAAACTTAAATAATGGTATTAGACATTCGAATTAAAATTCATAAAAAAATATTTTGACATAAAATTTGTTTTGGCATCCCAAATAATCATCATTCAGTTATTAAATACCTGCAAAACCCTGAAATGTGTGAAAATTCACACTTCAATTTTTTTTTGTTCGTCACTTGGATTTTGGGAGGTGAGGACCTCTCTTCATTCCCGCACCTTAGCCTCGCAATCCGCCTAACTCTCCCTCCTGACCTCTTAGTTTTTGTAAAAACTTAAAAGGTAGCCCTTGTATATGGGAAGCGAGCAGCTTAAAAGGTTAAAAACCACTGGCCTGGATTAATATGTGATTTATTATGGATGAAACGCGGAATACACTGTTGTGGACTACGTCCTTTTATATTTTGTGATACATTTAAAGGCTATAGCGGGATAAGATAGTGAAAACTGCACCGCTACAGAATTCCATTTTTATTTGACCATTCGAAAGTACTTGGTCGAAAACCCCCTCAAAAAAATTTTCAGCTCCCGAAACCCACTAGGGTGTTCTCTATGCGAAAAACAACGTTTTTTCGACTTTTATTTTTCCTGGGCGCTTCTTTCATCCAAAAAATCTGAAAAAAATCACAGACGTGTGTTTCAGCACTACAAATAACCATGATTTTTTTTCAGATTTTTTCGACTGAAACTAAGCTCAGGAAAAATCTTTGAAATTTTCAACGATTTTTTAGGTTATGTAAATAATGTTTGGCCAACTTTTAAGTACATACATTTTGTGTATTTTTTTTCCCTCTTTCGAATGGCGGTGTTAGAATTGTCAGTTTCACGCCGGAACAAGCTCAAAAATCGAAAAAACTGTTTTTTTTTAACTTTTTTCCCATTTTTTTCGCACATAACCTCAAAAAAACAATGGAGAAATGATTTTTCACACTTTTTTTTGGTACTGTCAAGTTCAAAAATTCAAAAACCACCATTTTTGAATCACAGTGTACGCATAATTACGATAAAAACGTTTTTTTCCAACATTTTCCCCATTTTTTTAGCACATAACCTCAAAAATCAACGGCAAAATGATTTTTCATGGTTTTTGAATTTTGGAACTTGACAGTACCAAAAAAATTGTGAAAATCATTTCTCCATTGTTTTTTTTGAGGTTATGTGCGAAAAAAATTAGAAAAAAGTAAAAATCAACAGTTTTTTCGATTTTTGAGCTTGTTCCGGCGTGAAACTGACAATTCTAACACCGCCATTCGAAAGAGGGGGAAAAATACACAAAATGTATGTACTTAAAAGTTGGCCAAACATTATTTACATAACCTAAAAAATCGTTGAAAATTTTAAAGATTTTTCCTGAGCTTAGTTTCAGTCGAAAAAATCTGGTTAAAAATCTGGTTATTTGTAGTGCTGAAACACACGTCTGTGAATTTTTTCAGATTTTTTGGATGAAAGAAGCGCCCAGGAAAAATAAAAGTCGAAAAAACGTTGTTTTTCGCATAGAGAACACCCTAGTGGGTTTCGGGAGCTGAAAATTTTTTTGAGGGGGTTTTCGACCAAGTACTTTCGAATGGTCAAATAAAAATGGAATTCTGTAGCGGTGCAGTTTTCACTATCTTATCCCGCTATAGCCTTTAAATGTATCACAAAATATAAAAGGACGTAGTCCACAACAGTGTATTCCGCGTTTCATCCATAATAAATCACATATTAATCCAGGCCAGTGGTTTTTAACCTTTTAAGCTGCTCGCTTCCCATATACAAGGGCTACCTATTAAGTTTTTACAAAAACTAAGAGGTCAGGAGGGAGAGTTAGAAGGATTGCGAGGCTAAGGTGCGGGAATGAAGAGAGGTCCTCACCTCCCAAAATCCAAGTGACGAACAAAAAAAAAATTGAAGTGTGAATTTTCACACATTTCAGGGTTTTGCAGGTATTTAATAACTGAATGATGATTATTTGGGATGCCAAAACAAATTTTATGTCAAAATATTTTTTTATGAATTTTAATTCGAATGTCTAATACCATTATTTAAGTTTCTAAATATGTGCAGTATTTTTTTTACATAGCAAGGTTCATTAAGATTTTGAAAATTGCGCCTATGGCTTCTATTGGTTGCTTAAATCATTAGCCCCGCCCTCTGATTTTATATACATCAAACAGAATTAAATTACAATTTCAACACTTCCCACTGGTTATTAAATTTACGCTTTTAAAAATTAAATGCAACATTTACCAAAATATAACTAGAATTTTGACAAAATAATTTAAACAAAAGAAAACTGCAAAAAAAAACACAAAAAAAATTAAAATTGACAGGATTCGAACTCTAGTTTGCAAGTTACCTGTTTGAAAAATTATAAAACCAATGACTAAACGCACATCGCTATGAGCGCTGACGTATCAACTTGGTTACATAGCGAATTAAATATTTAACATATTTTGGTTAAAAACACAAAAAATGCAATATTTTCCGAAAACATAATCTGATCAAAAATTCCTGTTGTACTATTCCGGTTCACACCAATATACATTACTTAGAATTTTTTCAGATTTTTAGTTTAAACCATCTGGGCTACAGGTGTGGGAAAAAAAAATTTTTTGCTCAATTTTTGACAAAAATCGCATCAAAATAATTTATCGTGCAAAAATAAAATTTTGATCGTTAATCCACGTACTAAGGGCTTTCATTTGATACCCTACTCAGAATTTTAAAAAAATATTTTTTTTTCCATGAGCACATATTTGTTTATATTTTTAGAGGGATATGTTTTTTAGATGTTTTAGTATTTTTCCTATGTGCGGGTCAAAGAGTTGTATAAGCATGCCAATTTTCAACTCTCTAGGTTTAGCCGTTTGGCTACAATTTTTACCGAACATTTTTTTGAGGGGGTTTTCGACCAATTACTTTCAAATGGTCAAATAAAAATGGAATTCTGGAGCGGTGCAGTTTTCACTATCTTATCCCGCTATAGCCTTTATGGCAAATTGCATTTTTATTTTTAAATTTTTTGCGTAATAAAAAATAGGTTAAAATGTAAACAGTGACAATATGTTCTATATGAAACATTTTAAAATATTTTGTTTCATGTAACGTGTAGACGAAATTTACGAGGTAAATATCATAAAATATAAAGTTCATTCATTCTTATAATCGGCATCAAAGTCCAGAGGAACATCTATGACTGTAGGCTATAAACAGAACTTTCTCATCAAGGATGTACATACACAGTTGCTAAGTCAGAGCTGGATTAAGAACTACATGGCAATAGCCGGTAAAATTGTGACTCAGAAAATGTCGCCGAAAAAAATATACAGATTAATGCTGCAATTCTGATCGTATGTACGCTCGTAAAATCGTAACCTCGCAACTTATATGTATATCGTAAGAAATTGTTTATAAATCGGTAGCAGTGGCGTACGCAAGGGGGATAAATTCCTCCCCCGAAAATTCGAAAAGAAATAAAGTTACAGTGGAACCTCGAGATAAGAGCACCTCTATATACGAGAAATTCGAGATACGAGGAAAGTATGAGCGAAAAATTCGTCTCTAAATACGAGCATTGACTCGAGTAACGAGCAACGAGCCAGAGTCGACTCGGGGATTCACCCTAGCGGGCAACGTCAGCTTGGGTGAATCCCCTCGTCAGATCACTCAGTGTTCTTTGATCTACGTGTTTGTGCGCTTGTCAGTTAATTGTTTTTACCGACCGCCAACCGTTTCTCAGATATTGCTGTTGAAAGTTTTACATTTTATATTGGGCTCAACAGCGCTATGAAGTGACGCCAAGCAGACTAAAACTGAACTAGGCGAAACGAGTAATAGTTTATTGTTTACATCTGGTTTACATGTGTTTTCTCGTGTAGTTTGTATTGCTTTTAAAAGTTAGTGTTGCAGTTTGTTTGTTATATTAACTTTTGATAGCAATTACTATTCTTTTTTATATTACTTTATGTTATAATGAGTTATTATAACACAAATTGGTGTGTTTGGCTGTCACTCTAGAAAAGGAAGTAACAAAAATATTTACTTCCACTATTTTCCAAATGAGAAACAATTTGTGAACTGTTAATAAATTTGGTGTTGTGGAAGAGATAATAACAAACTAGTATTTATTAAACAAATTAAATTAAAAACAAACACTAAATTATAAAAATCCTTCTCGAACATAATTAAATATCTACCCGTGTAATTTTAATGCAGAATTAGGGCAAGCGGTCTCAAATTCTGTACGCAGCTTTTCTAATACATTTTCACTGAACCTTCAGTGCCTGCTTTTGTTTTTAATCAATTTATTTAGGCAAGGAGTTTCTAACAGAGGTTTCGGTTCATACCGTTGTAAGACAGGTTTTTTAAAAGTAGACCACAGGCATTTTAAATCTGTGCTGGTTAATATTTCCATACTCAATATATTGTTTCTGGAACAAAAAGAAAAACCAACAGAAACCACAAAAAAAAAAGAAAAATCAAATATTACAATCAATCAATGCCCTGATCTTGGCTTCTTTCATTTAGGTTTGTTAACCACCTGGCACAAAATAATAGGATAGCTGAAATGTGTTTGCATGTAGTTCCTGCTTTACATGTGCAGGACATATTTAAAACTTCAACATCATTACTAAATTTTAATTTGCCAGTGACTTCGTGAGGTGGTGTTCTCAAACTGCTTGTTTGTAAACATAACCCACATATGTCGACATGCTCATCATTTTTGTCCAAAATTCCGCACAACATAAGATTTCCGGCGTTTAACAACTCTTCTCCTTCAACTACACACCTAGAAGAAGGTGTTGCACTTAAAAAATTTAAATAATTTAATAAAGATAGCTGTTTATTATCCATTGCAAATCAATGATTTAACATGTAAACAAATATGGACAACTTTCACATTACTCGTTTCAATCAGCTGTGCACAGCGCTTGTAGCGCCGCCATCGGGCATTGTTGTACCCAATAAACTTGGTTTGAGTCGAACAATTTTAATTTCCATCTTTATTTTTACCGACTGCCAACACATATAAGGGAGGTATTGTGATCATACCGATTTTGACATTTCGAGATTTCGATGGATCTCCACGAATTGAGGTCCCTACATAACGTTTTGACTATTTTTAGCATGATGTCTGTCGGTCTGTCTGTCCGTCTGTCTGTCTGTCCGTCTGTCTGTCCGCCTGTCTATCTGTCCGTCTGTCCGTCTGTCCGTCTGTGTACACGTGCAGAGCAAATTCAGCTGAAAGGATTTTTATGAAACTTCATATTTAAGCTTCTGCCATCAATGGCACAAGTTGATCAACTTTTGGTAAAAATTGGTTGACTAAAAATGGGAGTTTACTCGTGTCGATTTTAAGATTTTTATGAATATTTCACAACAGAAAAATATTTCGAATAAATTTTTTGAACAAAAGTTTCTATAAAAGCAATAATTAACAACTTTTATTTGAGACCTTTTTTGATAAAACGAAAAATTTCGAATAATTTTTGTAAAATTTTTCTTTTCTCAAGTCTCAATTTTTTCATACTTATATATAACACGTTTCCATGGTCATGATAAATAATATCTCTGTTAGAAAATATTAAGCCAAGTTATTTCTACTCTGCTGCTAGAATGTATTACTTTATGAAGTATTTTATGATGGCGGTCGGTCCTGTGGTGGCCACAGCTGATTTTTTACATTTAACGTGAAAATAATTATTGATATTTTTGGGGTCGCGGAACGGATTAACTGGATTTCCATTATTATCAATGGGGAAGTTTGTTTCTAGATACGAGAAATTCGCCATACGAGCTCAATGCTGGAACGAATTAAACTCGTATCTCGAGGTTCCACTGTATAACAATTTAAACTAAAATTATAATAATAATAATTATCGGCCTATTGCAGCGTTTCCCAAAGTGTGGGTCGCGACCCGGCACCGGTCGCAGAAAAATTTTGCCGGGTCGCGAAAGAAATTGTAAAAACACAAAAAAGATTTTTTTTGTACATATTATTTTTTTAACGTCGGTTAATCACTAGAATAGTGTGTATTTGTGCTCTTTATTGCTATACTATATTCTTTATTACTATACTATACTCTTTATTACTATACTATACTCTTTATTACTATTTATTACTCTTTATTACTATTTATTACTCTTTATTACTATTTATTACTCTTTATTACTATAAAGCTACTGCTTTAAAATAAAATTTGTTTTGTAAATAAATGTTTTTTTTTCATAAGGTGGGTCGAGAAAAATTTTAAAACCTCGTACCGGGTCGCGGTCAAAAAAGTTTGGGAACCGCTGGCCTATTGCATTGACGCCTATTTTTTCAAAAATTTTAGAAATCGCCTTAAAAAATAGATTAGTAAATTATCTAGAAAAATTTAATTTGTTGTCAGTATGGTTTTAGATCTAAACGGTCTACAACGAAATCAGCCAGTGAACTATTGTCTGATGTCATTAAAGCACTCGAGGGCGGTCTTCATGTGTCTGCAACTTTTTGTGGCCTCACTAAAGCTCTCGATTGTGTCAATCATTATGAATTGTTACGCAAAATCGAGCACTATGGCTTACGCGAGATTACCATACATTAACTCTAATAAAATCCTATCTTTCGGATAGAAAACAAGTTGTAATGTACAATGACCATGTCTAACATACTTGAGGTAGTCTACTAAAGGTGTCTTAAGGTTTTTCGCCTTCTTTTGACCTTTAGTATCACCAGTGGCGCAGCCAGGATTTTGTCTTGGGGAGGGCCGCATCAAATTTCGATGGCACGCGGGCCGCATACGGCCCTCAACCTCATTTTTTGTGGCCCCTGAAGCGGTAATCAAAATCACTTGAGCTTATTTAGGGGGAAAATATATTTAAAAATGTAAAATATACTCTCTTGCCCTTTTCTGTTTATAAAAAAATGTCAAGGAACCTTTTGGGATATTTAAAGTTCCGTCACTGCTTATCATTTTGTATGTAAAATAGACTGCGACCCAAATCAGTTCGACACCCCTGCTGTTGGATATTGATGTTTATATCAAATAATAATTCCATTCTTTGTTGATAAAAATTTTAATTGTTAATCCATGTATCAAAAACTTTCACTTGATTTTTTCTTCGATAAATACACATTTATTTATATTTTCGCGGGATATATTTTTAAAGTCTCAATATTTCTCTTACTTATGTTCAGTTCTCTAAATCAGCCGCTTGGCCACAATTTGTACCAAACGACTCATGTGACGGAATAAGGATTTCTTGATTATACCTACGAAAACCTAAAAATAACATGTAAATATACATTTTCTGTTAATTTCAACACTAATCATAATAAAATATAGCTTATTATTATTGTAAAATACATAAGTTATTTTGCTGTACGATTATAATAAATTTGTTAAATTTTCATTTCATTGGATCTTGAAAGGGGGTTTGTGCCCCCCCCCTCTGAATACGCCACTGTTGTTCAGTACAACTTATATCAGTCCTTTTTGTGTGTAAAACATCATAATTTCAAAAATACCTAAGAAGATATTGATATTCACATTTATCTACAAAATAAAACCAAATACCGATTTTAAGAGCGAGATTGTCTCCAAAACTACTCTCTTTATTATATTTCTACTATTTCTACTCTATTTTAAGTTTGAGGTGTCATTTTAAAATTACATGCTGAAGGTTATACCGAAGCCACTTTATCTTATCTGAATCGAGTAATTAGTTGTTTAAAACAGTTTTATCATTTGACTGGGCGAATGTTTTAGTCGATGTGTCAGGGGGAAAAAGGATCAACGCTCCCCTTTATTTAATTCATTGGAGCATATTTGGAAAGTGTTGTATTTTCACTTGAACAATAATTATGAAAATTATTAATCTTAAAAAACAAAAACAATCTTTAAAAAATGTTTATTTATACGAAAAAAAAAAATGCCAATATTGTTAACAATGAAGTAATTTAAAAATTAACTACTGTTGTGATTAACAAATTTTATCTTCAACTCTCCGAGCAGCGCCGAGTAATCTGCTGGTCCTGGGAGGGGTCCAAGCCCGTCGGTCCCCCCTTGGCTGCGCCACTGAGTACCACCCATTAAAAAAGAAATAAGAAAACCGTAAACACCCTGTATATAATCTGAGTATGACATTAGATAGAAAATATTTTTCTCCACGACCACTATAGAATTTGACAATTCTAAAACCAATTTTGACTAGAGAAAGTTAATATTCTAACACAAGAGTTGGAATGTTATTCTAAAGCACTTATCATCTTAAGCATTTTGCGTGTATTTCATTCCATCACTTGTTATGGAATAACTATTCCATGCTTGTTGTCTTTTGTTTTTGTAGGGTTACATTAAGATATATGCAACGTTTACATTAAATTAATGCAACATAACTTCCTAATCTAAAATAGTGGCCGATGTGCGGCAAATTAAAATAAAATTAAACAAATAATAAATAAAAAATAATAGTTTAATTAATTGATTAATTTATTATGTAATATAAATTATTTGTTAAGATAAAATGTTTGTGAAAAATAATTATGTGTTAATTTATTTTTCTATTTGGTGGTCGTGGAGAAAGTAGGGTCTGTGACTCGGTTGGAAGAGAAAGTGCGTTGCTCGTGGTTCCTCACGCTCGACTACGGCTCGCGCTCGCAATGTTCTACTCGCATCGAATTTTCTCATTCCAACCTTGTTACAGAATATACTATTCTGGACCCAGTAAAATGTAATGTGATAAAATACAAAATATTTCAGTTGTTATTTAGAGCAACGATATGCAAAATAAGGCGAAACCCTGTTGTGCGGATATTTTTACGGAGGCCGGTCGGATGCGGATTAAAAAAGCTGTGGATGCGGATCCTATGTAAAACAGACAACTAGAATTAAATAAAACCCGATATAGAATTTTTAGAAACGCACGATATGATATCGTGGTTCTTTCATACACAATACAATACATTGTTACTTAGATAATGCTGCAGAAATTGAGATGTTGGCAAATATTTAGTGATAATTTTTCTTGGCGTGACATTTTATTGCAGTTTTAAAATGCAACACGATGCAAATTTATGATCAAGTTACAGTTGAAGGGCAAATAATTTATACTCTACTACCTTCTCCCTCTCCTCTTTTCTTAGCCACTGGTAGTTGATTTTTGGTCTCACTAATAGGGATGGGAAAAAAACATCGATAACATCGATGTCTCTCCTGAAAACATCGATGTTTTTACCATCGATGTTCAGGTGGCGATAGTATCGATAAAACATCGATGTCTGCTACCGATGTCGATGTTTTGAACTTTGAAATTCAGAAACTACCGCTAGAGGCGCTGGAATCTTAAAATTTTTATTTTTATTAAAATTAGTGCACAAAATATAAGCGCTATCTATTGTAATATAACAATACTAATAGTATTAGTTCTTATTCTTCTTAGCAGTTAGCAGAATAAGAAAAAAATAAGAAGAATCTTCTAAATTTTGCAAATAATGACAACGACGAACGAAACCAACACTTGTTGCTCTTTGAGTTTTGTTGTCGAGCCATTTTTTGTATAAGTGATCGAGGTAAATAAAGTGAAATTTAATAGAAATAATCTTATTACAGAAAAATAATTTGAAAAGTCAGATTATAAATATGTCATTTAAAAAAATATCTTTTGTCATATTTCATTTTGAATAATGACATCTTAAATATTTTGTAAATATAATACTAACCTAAAATAATACAAACTGTAAAGCCCTTTTACAATATAACCAAGTTTATAAAAGTCAGTAATACACTATAAAAATCACCAAAATAACCAGATTTAGTTTGTCCTTACAAAAGTGAACGGCTTATATAAGCTGTTCCAAACGGTTATAAGCAGCGGCGGGACATTTGAATGTGTCTGTTACACAATCTATTTAAAAATTTAATAAATGCTTTTTGTGTATTATATGATATGTTACTTTTTTTCGTATTATATGTTACTTATTTCGTATTTTATCTTTATATTATTAAATAAAATCTATATAATATAAAAAAATAGTTTTTTTTTTATATTTAATAAAACATCGATGTTTCCGATACATCGATGTTATCCCTTCGATGTTTTTTCAACATCGATGTTTCAGCGCCGATATTAACATCGATGTTCAACATCGATGTTTTGCCTTCGATTTACAACCCTACTCACTAATACAAATCCTCTATCTGAAGGTCTTGCCACTTCTCTTGTATCTTGTGTTCTCTAGGTTTACTGCCCGACAGATATTTCGTGGCCGGGCGTGAAAGATGCGCGTGAAATTTGTAGTGGGGATTATAATTTTGACGAATTGCATTATTTCCTACACACGCTATTACAGTCAAGTGCATAAGTGCAAGATTCAAAATATATTAAATATTTAAAATCATGGAGACAAAAAGCAAACTAGGTGGACGTGCTATTAATAGTCAAAAATTTTACATTGTTATGTAAGTATATTTAGAGGGAAAACATCTGTATTACATTATTACATAGAATATAAGCCTTTATTGTTTACAATCTACTTGAAATTGCTGGAGTTTGGAAAAAGACGCGGTACGGGGGTGCTCTGGCCAATTCACAAGTCGACAAAGTGAACGTCAAATGCAGTAATCACTTAAATCAAGCAGCTGCGTTTCTATAGTTTTGTTCTTCGACTATGATGGGAGGAACTTGTCTTTGTAGACGTAATTAACTGATAAATATAATGTACACGTGTAAGAATGTGAACTTGTTTCTCTGACTGTACTCTATATCTGACACTGTCTTTCATAATACCCTCTCTGTGCGCACAATAAGCCACGCCCGGCCACACAATATTTGTCGGACAGTAGCTTGTTAAAGTTCGCTATTTTTACTTGAGCCATAACTGTACGAACACATGTAATAAATCACATGCAACGCAGGTTTTGTTTCACTTCTCACAATTCAATTAATGACAGCAAAACAACATAACAATTCGAAAAATATCGACGACGCTCTTGTTTAGTTGTATTTTACTTTCTTTTGTGCATTATCGGTAACGTATGTCGGTGATTCAAACAAAATATTTTGCAATATTTCAACATGGGCGTATTGTATACGTACTTTTTACCGATGGCCAACATATATAAGAGAGGTATTGTGATCATACCGATTTTGACATTTCGAGATTTCGATGGATCTCCACGAATTCAGGTCCCTGCATTACGTTTTGACTATTTTTAGCATGATATCTGTCGGTCTGCCTGTCTGTCTGCCTGTCTGTCTGCCTATCTGTCAGTTTGTCCGTCAGTCCGTGTACACGTGCAAAGCAAATTCGGCTAAAAGGATTTTTATGAAACTTCATATTTAAGCTTTTGACATCAATGGCACAAGTTGATCAACTTTTGGTAAAAATCGGTTAACTAGAAATGGGAGTTTACTCGTGTCGGTTTTAAGATTTTTGCGAATATTTCACAACAGAGAAATATTTCAAAAAAAAATAACTAAATAATAACTAAAATAACAAATTAACAAAAGTTGCTATAAAAGCAATAACTAACAACTTTTATTTGAGTACTTGCTTTGAAAATGGCAACTAGTAAGCAGTTAATAAATAAAAATAGTGAAAATTTACAATTATTAAATATTAAACAAGTACTTTGTGATGGCGGTCGGTCCTGTGGTGCCCACAGCTAATTTTTTCTACTGCAAATATAAAAAGTAACACTACAAAATAATTAGTAAAAGAATACTGAGTAAAAGAAAATGGCTACACAAAATGTTGTAAATTATTAATATCTTTTATTTACCAACTGATGTAAAATGATAGAGTAGGAAAGCGCGCTCCTTATTATTATCTTAAGTACATGTATTAGAACCCAAGCCTAAGATAAATGGATTTGGTAAAAATAAACAGTGAATTATTAATGTACTCCATCAAAACATTTACATACGCTTGTTATAGCTCTATAAATACTGTCTTCTCTAGATATCTAGATATGTCAGAAACGTAATATATCATATTCTGCAATGGCGGAACAAGGTGCTGGGCAAAGCGGTAACTAAAATTTGTTAAAATCACCTAGATATTCAGAGGTGCTATAATAAGCCTTTTCTAGCAAGAAGTTTATGATACAATATTTAAAATTTACATTATTCAGGGCCGGTCTTTCCACCTTCTGATAAACTTCTGGGGAACTATCTGATAGATGAAGTTATCTGATACTTTATCTGTTGGATAAATGTTATCCCGTCTTTCAATTCAAATTTATCTGTCAGATAGTTATCTGACGGATAATGAGACTGACATATTGAATCCTCAGATTGGTAACACTGAATGTGTAACTGAAATAGGCAGGGCCGGCGCTAGGATTTGCGAGGCCATGTGCGAGAAGAACCGCGGGGCCTGCTGTTCAGATCCAAGTGAGGAGCAAAAAAAAATGTCCTCATCTCCATGCGCGGGACCTGTTGTTGAACCGCGGGGCCATGCGCGGCAGCACATGCTGCACATGCCTCGCGCCGGCCATGGAAATAGGCGTTGAGAAAGAATTTTTTTTTTGTTTCTCTATGGAAATAAATAAATAAATTGGTAAACTGACAGCTGTCGAGCCGTTTTTTTGGTTATTGTGATTAACAAAGTTAAATTTATATATGCGTTATACAAGATTTTAGCAATTATTAATGTCGTAAGCATGTAATAAAATTAGGGGAATGAAAAATAGATTGTAGATATTAATAACAATTGTTCTACGTTTATTTAATTTTTTAATTTTATTATAAGCTGTTCACTTTTGTAAGAACACACTAGATCTGGTTATTTTGGTTACTTTTATGGTGTGTTACTGACTTTAAATGTCAATTAAAAATATTCCTTATGCTGTAAAACCGACTTTAGGTTGATAAGGTTATGATCATTATAATTAAGATATCATTTTTCATTATGACATATGTCAAATGTAGCGACATTTTAAAAAAGTGATATTTTTTAATACCAACATGACATACAGCTTCAAAGGTGCAAACTATTGAAAACAAAATTCCCTCTTAGTTGGTTCTTACAAAAGTGAACCGTCTACAGTCTGTTCCAAACGGTTAAGCGGAACTAAATTTTGCAATCTAGTTACTTTCATCGTTTAAATCGTGCTTTTCGACCGTTTTGTTTAAGCTTTGTAAATCATACTTACAATACACATTTTTTTGTTAAGGTTAATATCATTTTAAATTGTCATTTTCTTTATATTTTGATTTTTTGTGTCATTCATAATACAAATTTCCCATTTATTAATTTTTTTGTCATTAAAATATATAAAAAAATAATTTAATTTTGACATAGGTCATTCGTTTCCATGGTTTCATTGTTGTAATTTTAAATTTTGACATTCCAAAATGAAAAATGAAATAACCCAAGCAAGGTCCCTTGTCGTGACAACCTAAAAGAACGAAATTCCCATTTAGTTCCGCCTAAGCGTTTGAAACAGACTGTATATGAGTGATGTAAATACAAAATAACCTATAATAAATTTGAAAATAAGAAATTAAATCACGGAGTATTCTTTCATTTTCATTTCTTCTGAGTAATCAGTTTCTTCAGATACATCACCGACACAGTACTGATCTTTTGTGGGTGGTTCTTCATATCCACTCTTGTAACGTTAAAGTTGCGTAATACTGCAGTTGCTACTATACCAATTATAATCTTATTGCTCAAATTCGAAGCGAATATTAGAATTTTTAAACATTGTATTGTAAGGCGTGGATCCCGGCTAAAGTTTAATATAAAATATCCTTCTCGACACCGTTTACTTCAGCCTTTTTTTCACAGAAGAAAGCAGTTTCACTAACATTTCATCCCAGGCTGCAACCACTCGTGGATAGCGGTCAATTTCGTAAAATACTCGTTGAAATTAGTGTATTTAATTTTCCGTACAAGGCATACAAATGAAATCAGACAAAACTTGGATATTGCACCAGATACAGTCTGTTCCAAACGGTTAGGCGGAACTAGATTTTGCAATCTAGTTACTTTCATCGTTTAAATCGTGCTTTCGACCGTTTTGTTTAAGCTTTGTAAATCATACTTACAATAAACATTTTTTAGTTAAAGTTAATATCATTTTAAATTGTCATTTTCTTTATATTTTGATTTTTTGTGTCATTCTTAATACAAATTTCCCATTTATTAATTTTTTTGTCATTAAAATATATAAAAAATAATAATTTAATTTTGACATGTCATTCGTTACCATGGTTTCATTGTTGGAATTTTAAATTGTGACATTCCAACGTTAAAAATGAAATAACCCAAGCAAGATCCCCCTTCTCGTGACAACCTAAAAGAACGAAATTCCCATTTAGTGGCGCCTAATCGTTTGGAACAGACTGTACTCTTTTCATATTTTTTTCTCACCGTGGACTGGTGCACTGTTATTTTGGAGTTAAGGCATTATTTCTACAATAAATAAAATTCAAACAAATTATATTTTTTCAAGTCCATTTTGCAATTTATTGTTCCAAGAAATCAATTAATTTCCATGCTCTGCGTTGCAAAGGTCTCGGGTTCGAATCCCGTTAAGGCATGGAAATTTTCTCACATAAAAATCGTCCTGGCTAATTGCCACAGTAGCAAAGGCCATTAAATTAAAAAAAAAAAAAAAAAATTAATTTCCAACTTTTTGACAGTGACAGCACTTATTTGTTACTTATTCGCTACTTTGACTACCGAATAACTTATCTGCCAGATAGCATAGTTTATTCGTAGGAATAACTTTACCTGAAGGTGGAAAGACGCTTTATTGTTTTTATCCGTCAGATAACGTTACCAGCCACTTTATCTGAAGGTGGAAAGACCGGCCCTCAAAGTTCTAATTCTAATCGGTAATTTGTTGAACACAATTGTTCTGACGTAAGAATGCAAATTTATGACATATTGTACTTGATTTTGGGTAGTCTGATGCAGTGGCGCACCTAGGATTTTGGGCGGGGGGGGGGTCGGAAGACAAAATTATTTAAATTATGAATAATGTTCTCACTTTTAAATTTCAAGTGATGATCTAAAAAAAAATCCTCACTTCTGAAATACAAGTGATAAACTAAAAAAAACGTCCTCATCTCTATTTTTAAATACATATATTTACCTAAGACCATAGTAAAAAAAAAATTATTTCCCTCTTTCTTGCCCCCTCCTGGGTGCGCCACTGGTCTGATGTCAGACCGCACTCGGTTGTTATAGTTATGTACAGAACCATTTATGTGCAACAAATTACCATTTTCTTTAATAAAGAAAAGTAAATGTAATAAATACAAACAACCCAGCAAACATTCAACTAACGGCCGAATGCCGGCAAACTGCTTTTATGCTGGTAAATTACTGGCACCAAAAGTAAGTGCAACGCCAGTATTAATAATGTACTTCACATTTGTATTTCGCATTCCGCCTATACGAAGTACTTTACCAGCATTTTATAAGCACTCTTCTTCACTCATACTTTTTACTTAAAACCATCAGAAATAAATCTTGCAACTAATGCGATTATTTTGCACTTTACCGTTGCTGGGCCGGCAACTGATACATCAATGGGCCAGTAACGGCCACGGGGACACCGGGGTACTGGCCCATTACTTTCAATGCCGGGGAGTATGTGCTTTACCAGTACTGGCCCGTATAAAAATGTTTGCTGGGAAGGTATAGTATTTCCAAAATGAAATGGCCACCCTCACTTACTGATTGCAATAATGACTGATAGTATAACTATTATACCTGCTGCGTTTATGGTTCTGTTAATAACAGTTGCCAGGACCGTAATAATTATTTAAAATAAACGTGTTTTCTTATATGTTATTTAGAATGAACTGTATATACTCACATGAAATTCCTTCACATTTTTATCAGGCTTAGAACTGGCTATATTTGAATTATAAATATAGGCATGTTTAAAAATCGTTTTGTTTTTAAGTCTTTATAGTCTATATTAAATACTTCGAATTTGCACAAACAAAAATCATTCTTTTTCTGAACTTGTCAATTTATGGTAATTTAAAATTATTAAAATATTAATCATTATCACTATTATCATTGTTTATATCACCATCCGTCCCGGTTTTCCGGGATTGTCCCGGTTTTAGGTCAATTGTCCCGGTGTCCTGAAAAATATTTTCGGGACGGTCGATTGTCCCGGTTTTTACATAATTCTGCATTTGTAAGAAAAGAAATATTACAACTAGTCAATCTGAGAGGTGAGGTCCTTTTTATTTGCTCTTCACTTGGATCTGGGAGGTGAGGACCTTTTTTTTACTTTTCACTTGGATTTGGGAGGTGAGGACCTTTTTTTTACTTTTCACTTGGATTTGGGAGGTGAGGACCTTTTTTTTACTTTTCACTTGGATTTGGGAGGTGAGGACCTTTTTTTTGCTCTTCACTTGGATCTGGGAGGCGAGGACCTTTTTTTTACTTTTCACTTGGATTTGGGAGGTGAGGACCTTTTTTTTACTTTTCACTTGGATTTGGGAGGTGAGGACCTTTTTTTTACTTTTCACTTGGATTTGGGAGGTGAGGACCTTTTTTTTGCTCTTCACTTGGATCTGGGAGGCGAGGACCTTCTTTTTTTGCCCTGTGTCCCGGTTGCCCTTCACTAAAATCTGGTCACCCTAACTGTATGGAACACTAGTTAATTCCGCAGTTCTAAGTATAGGTTTGCTATTACCTTCCGAAACTAACTTTTAATAAACGTTCAGTATCAGAACTTTGCAATCTTCTGACAAATGACATTTTTCTTTAGTAGCCACGTCCACATTTTCGCTTTCAACGTCAACGTCCACATTTTCGCACTCCAAATCAACTTGCACAGATTCACTATTTTCACTACAGAAATTAGGAATTTCTTCAAAATCAAATGGTCGCCAAAGAGTCATGTTGTTAATGTATGCACGCTATGAACGTTGAAAATTAACTATCAAACAAGTATAACAACCCCTAAAATTTAGAAACAATAGGATTATAAATTTGAAAAATAAACTTAATGGTTTTTAAGAAACTTCAGTTGAACTAGTGTTACATCTATTCGATTTAAATTTAAAATTTTCTTAATACCCCTTATATTCTTTTTACAGCAATAAGTCTTAAGATTACTGCCATGAACCCATTACCGCATTGTTAAGTTTCTTAACAAGAGTGTCTATTTCATTTTGGAAATACTATACCGTAAGAAATTATAACCACCTCAAACGTGTAGACACCAAATAAGAAGCCGAAGAAATAAAAAATAAACAGATGTAGCCTCTAATTTTATTAACACAGACATAATTATATATTTATTTTTTAAATATATTAGTAAATTTTAGTTTTCATATTACAATACCAAAAATTTGATTCCATGAGCAATATTATGAAAATTACTTATGTACAACCAACCTCAAATATTTTGTTTTTGACAGTTCAGTAGTTCATTTTCTTTTTGTCAACAGATGGCTCTACAAGTTTAGCATTAAAATCGCTGACATCATGGCTCCATTTTATAATCACCAGCTCTCCTACATTTTATAATCACATGCAGCTGTCCTACCGTGGTGATACGAAAAGCGACTGAAACAGAGCAATACTTCTTTCTCAATCTCCAAACGAATGACATCGCTTAATTTTGATAATTTTCGGATAATTCTCGGTATAGCCATACGCTTTTTACTTGCCCGACCTTAATATATAAGGGGCAAGTATTGTAATCTCGAAAATTTTCGATGTCGAGATTTTGACTGATGACCACGTTTCATGGTCCAGGGAATCCAAAAAACCTATTTTCGAAGTGCCGTCCGTATGTGGGTGTGTCTGTGTGTGTGTGTGTCTGTGTGTGTGTGTGTCTGTGTGTGTCTGTGTGTATGTCTATTACACGATAACTCAAGAACGGTTCAACTTAGAGAATTCGTTCTGGTACTAAAAAATTCTCCTATTAAATGGGAAGAACCGTATTGTTTTTTATGAAGATCGGTTGACTAGAAATGGGAGTTTACTCGTGTCGGATTGTAAGATTTTTTCTAATATTTAGCAACAGAAAAATATTTCGAAAAAATTTATTGAACAAAAGTTGCTATAAATGCAATAACTAATAACTTTTATTTGAGACGTTTTTTGATAAAACGAAAAATTTCGAAAAATTTTTGTAAAATTATTTAAGTCTCAATTTTTTCATACTTATATGTAACGTTTCCATGGTCATGATAATTAATTCGTAACTAGTAAACCAAGCCTTGGACAAAAATTTGTATAGAACATAATTTGATGTATTTTTGAAGATTAATTAAAATATTTAAAAAAAAAAAAATTAATTTAATTTATTTATTTTTTTATGGGAGGGCAAGTCTAGCGGAGGTTTCCCTTCGCCACTGGTTTTAATTATCATCGGCCAGCTAAATTTTCTTAAAGTATACCTTGCGAATAGAATTAATTACATGTTTACATTAAATATTTATATTTATTGTGATTTTTTTGTCATTTAAAAAATGCGTATTTGAAAAACATTTCTTAAAAATAATCTATCTTCCAACATGACATGTTATACTTAATGCAAAACAGGAAACATGGCTAAATTTAAATTAAAAGAGTGACATTTTTAACGAGTACAGATAAGAATAAGTGTGATCCATCATTTTGGCAAACCCTGACCTGTGTCAACTTTTTTGGCCGTGTCTCTAACTTATTTTGGATCAGTTAATTATTTACAATCAGTTACATAAAATTACTTAATAACCTAGACAGAAAAAATCTCTACACAGTGGCGAATCACCTCAGGTGCAAAAACTTGCAACTCCAAATTTGAGGCTTCAAAACAAAACTGTTACGATTTTTTTTTTTTTTTTAATTTTTGGACTTAACTACTCAGACCATTATCCAGAGGATGCATTTATTTTTGAAAAATCCATGCCATAACCGGGATTCGAACCCGAGCCCTCATGGCCTAGAAGCCAGTGCATCGCTACACTAACCACTACGGCATGGTGACCGGCAAAACCAACTACGCTACTAGAGCTACTTATTTATTTTTTTATTAAAAATAATATTGACTCCTCTCGCAGGGATCGAACTGATTTAGTTGGGTAAGATGCTAGCGCCATAACCACTACACCAAGATATACCTTCTGTTACGATTTAAACTTTCACGCTCTGCTTTATTATCATGATGCTGATTCACTAACACTACAAGACATGTTTTGCTACAAGCAGTGGCGCACCCAGGAATTTTTGTTGCGTGGGGGGGGGGGGGGGCGGAATACAAAATTATTTAAATTATAAATTAGGTTCACACTTCTAAATTTCAAGTGATGATCTAAAAAAAAAGGTCCTCGCTTCGGAAATACAAAATGATGACCTAAAACAACAAAGATCCTCACTTCTAAAAATACAAGTGAAGAGCTAAAAAAAAGGTCCTCGCTTCGGAAATACAAAGTGATGACCTAAAAAAAAGTTCCTCGCTTCTAAAATACAAGTGACGACCTAAAAAAAAAGATCCTCATCTCTATTTTTAAAATTTTCTATTGTGTTTTTATTTTTATTCCCTTCCTTTTTAGGGGGGCGGCGGCCCCCCGGGCCCCGCCCCTGGGTGCGCAACTGGCTACAAGTGAAGAAGAAAGTTTATTAATGATTCTAATAATTTGTTTCTGTTTATTGAAGCGAATTTCTACTGTTCAGATGTTTTTACCGACCGCCTATATATAAGAGAGGTATTGGGCCGTATGAATAAAAATAAGCATAACCTTTTACTTGCAAATTATGAAGCAAATCCTCCCAACAATATGAATAAAACTGCAAGCAAAACCTTCTACTTACGAGTAAGAAGTAAATGCTTTTTTGTTGATCTTTTGCTCAAGACAGAAGTAAATGATTATGAATAAAACAGACCTTTTACTTAAAATTATAAGCAAATGCGTCGAAAAACATGCATCTATGTATTCATATACTCACTTGTGAAAAAGTGTTGTAGTGAACTAATTGCCATGGCGGATATTGTGCATTTAAGAAATATGAAACATTATAGGCATCGTTCTTCATCACGTCGTACTGACATAAAAGTTAGTTTCGTTTTGAACAGGAGAACATGGAGTGTTTAGCTAATAATTTTTAGGTAACTTTTTTTTTGTTGAGATATCTAGCTGATCTTGGATTTCAAAGAAGTATCGGTGAGGAACTTGGGGTGGAACAATCCACAGTATCACTGACTGTCAGCAGTGTTGTTGATCAAATAGTTGCACAAGCTGGCAACTGGATTAAATTTCTTACTTCCCAAAATTTATTAGTGGAGGCGAAAAAAATGTGGTAAAGAAAATACCGTTTTCCAACCGCAGTTGTTTTCATTGACTGTACACATATAGGGAAAGAAAAACCGAAGATCCATGAAGATGAATATGGCAATCGTAAAGGAAAACCTATGCTAAATGTATAGGCAATTTGTGATGCCAGTGAAATGTTCACAGTACAGCACTAGTACAGTTTTGATAGTGTTTATAGACTAATTTCAAATTGACAGCAATCAGAAAGAAGTAGTACGATTTTGATAAATACTGATTTTCAGGTTTCAACATAAACACATCCTCTTGACCTTTTACTCACCGGTAGAAGTATTGACTTGTAAGTAAAAGGTAATCATTCATCATATAAAAAGAAGCAAATGCTTTTTCTCCGACCTTTTACTCGAAGCAAATGCTTTTACTTCTACCTTTTACTTATGAGCATTTACTTCAACTTCATATCTTATTCATACGGCTGACTGTGATCATACCGATTTTGACATTTCGAGATTTCGATGGATCTCCACGAATTGAGCTCCCTACATAACGTTTTGACTATTTTTAGCATGATGTCTATCGGTCTGTCTGTCCGTCTGTCCGTCCGTTCGTCTGTCCGTCCGTCTGTCCGTCTGTCAGTCCGCCCGTTTGTCCGTCTGTCCGTCTGACTGTGTACACGTGCAGAGCAAATTCGACTGAAAGGATTTTTATGAAACTTTATATTTCACAAAAGCAATAATTATCAACTTTTATTTGAGACATTTTTTGATAAAACGAAAAAAATTTTCTCAATTTTTTCATACTTATATGTAACGTTTCCATGGTCATGATAAATTATATCTCTGTTAGAAAATATTAGGCCAAGTTATTTCTACTCTGCTGCTAGAATGTATTTTATACAAGTACTTTATTATGGCGGTCGGTCCTGTGGTGGTCACAGCTGATTTTTTTATAGGGAACTGAATAAAAATTAAATAAATAATAAAGTTATAGTCGTGGAAAAAGCATAGTATGAAACTTGCATGGAACAGTCATTTCTCACTCGTAAGAATTGCGCTACTCGATTGCGGCTCGTGGCGCAACTTTCATACTCGTGTGAAATGACCACCATTCCATGCTCGTAGCATAATATACTATTTAGGGTATATTTTAATCTCTATGGTGTTTTCAGAAAAGAAAAAAATGATTGTGCATCTTGGCACTAATGTTTTTTCTCATCACTCATGTGGCTGTTTGCCTCGGATGACGCATCGGAAAATAATATCCACAATCGCAAAAAAAAACTCAACTTTATTGCGTTGGCAAACAAATGACTATTATAACAGTTTTGTAATTGTTTAAAATAAAAGAAGTAAAGAATTTATATCAAAACATGTTATTGTGTTGTTAGCTTTTGGCTTTTACTTTTGTTGTAAGATTAAGGGCCGGTTTCTTGAAAAATTCAGTTGTAGATATCGTATCGATATAGTATCCATATCCATGGATACCGAAACTTATCGACGCAATAGCAGAATTTGGGTTTCTGGAATGTATTTTTCTATTTATCGATGAGATATCGAACCAATAACTTATTGATACGTTATATTGCCAATGAGCACCCTTTATCGTATCGATAAATATGAGAATTGTCATCTAATGTCAATTCTGACATAAGACAGATCAGGTTATATCACAATTGCAGCATATTTTTGAAAAAAATATATTTTTATTACAAGATATAATAGTAATTGCTTCTTAAAATCATATATATTAAGATATTCTTATACTGTTATAGAGGTAAAATGGACAATTCAAGTTCTGATGAATTTGATGAGGATGTTGTAATTGCAGTGGGTGCATTCGAGTTGTACAGGGTAGAGCGAGCGCTGAGCGAACAGTTGATGGTGACGTCATGAATAGAGCACTAACGGAGCGAGCGTTCTTGTGACGTAATGTTTATAAAATCTAACCCTACAATTTTAGGCGGCGTTTTTACTTTCAGATTAATTCACGTCAGTCATGAATCAAAATTATATACCTCGGTTTTTCCTTGATTTTTTTTCAATGATGAAGAAATAAAATTAATTAAAAATTAAATAGTAATTAATGAATTAATTTATTGAATTTTTTCCATTTTAATTTTATGCACGGTGTATTTTAATAATTTTTTGCTGTTTACAGAACGTCACAAATATATTAAATGGCCGTACTCTGTAGCTATAGACAAATAACAATATTATTTGTCTATTGTTATTTGTCTAAGGCTATTAGTTTTATTTTATTTATAATTTAATTTTAAACTTTCATTTCTTTCCCGCTGTTCCCCCACTTTTTTAAGTCATACTCCATATGCTCGGTCTTAAAACCCCGAACACATAGAGCGCACTCTAAATGCTCGCTCGATCGCAAAACGAATGCAATTGAGTGTACTCCGAGCGTCAAATCGAACACGTTTGAGTGTACAGAACGTGCTCGGAACGTTCGGAGCGTCAAATCGAATGTACCCCAAATGTTTATTACATCGGAGAACTGTGAGAGATAAAAGTGACCCATTCCACATTTATAGCGAATTAGAATTTATTCAACAATACCGATTAAGCAAATGAAAATGCATGCAATTATGCCGTCTAATTGGAAGTGATTTAGAACCCATGACCCAAAGAAGTAAATCTATTTCGGCACAGCTTCAAATTTTAATTGCTTTGAGATTTATGGAAACAGGGGCTTTTCAAATGCTAGTTGGTGATGATGTGCATGTACATAAAAGTACAGTTTGCAAAACTGTTAAAAAAGTAATACATCGAATTGCTCTGTTGAGACCGCAGTTTATTTCATATGCCGGAAAATAATGAGGAAATTTTGAAAATAAAAAAAATATGTCTTTTGCAAATTTTCCATGTAAAATTTTTATACATTTTTTCTGCCATTTTTTAATAATCTATTTTTAAACTAATTGTTAAAAATATATTAATTTTTGTAAATTATTTTTGACACTGACATTGACTATTGTCATTTGTGAACAATTGATCACATAAATGACAAGAGATTTGTAAATATTTTGGCTGTGTGAATTGAAATGCGTACATATCGCTACAATAGTTATTGGATACAATAAACATGTCAGATGAGTATCGAGAAACCGTCAAAAAGTTATCGACGCGATAAGGTTTATTGTATCGATAACTATTGAGGCGATATCGTGTCAATAAAAAAATTTATGTGAAGTGTGAATTTTCACACATTTCAGGGTTTTGCAGGTATTTAGTAAGTGAATGATGATTATTTTGGATGCGAAAACAAATTTTATATTAAAATATTTTTTTTGTTAATTTTAATTCGAACGCCTAATACCATTATTTAAGTTTCTAAATAGGTGCAGTATTTTTTTTTTTTATATAGCAAGGTTCATTAAGAATTTTAAAAATTGCGCCTATGGCTTCCATTGGTTGTTATAAGTTCCGTCCCTCTGATTTCGTGTACATTGAAACAGAATTAAATTATAATTTAAACAATTTCCACTGGTTATTAAATTTACGCTTTTAAAAATTAAATGCAACATTTGCCAAAATATAACTAGAATTTTGAAAAAATAATTTAACAATATAAAAATTAAAAAAAAAACAAAAAATAATATAGTCTCTTCTCACAGGGTTCGATCCCTTTCGGATCGAGTTACTTGGTTGAAAAATCAACGACTAATACCACTACACCAGCAACACGTTCCAGTGTGGCGTGTTACAAAGCTATAACTTGTGTACATTATTAGCCAAAAATCACAAAAAATGCGTTTTTCTCCAAAAACATAATCTGATCAAAAATTCCTGTTGTATTATTCCGGTTCACACCAATGTACATTACTTAGAATTTTTTCATATTTTTAGTTTAAACCATATGGGCTACAGGGTGTGGGACAAAAAAATTTTTGCACAATTTTGGCAAAAATCGCTTCAAAATAATTTATTTTGCAAAAATAAAAATTTGATCGTTAATCCACGTACCAAGGGCTTTCATTTGATACCCTACTCAGAACTATAATAAAATTTTTTTTTTTTTTCGATGAACACATATTTGTTTATATTTTTAGGGGGATATGTTTTTTAGATGTTTTAGTATTTTTCCTATGTGCGGGTCAAAGAGTTGTATAAGCATGCCAAATTTCAACTCTCTAGGTTTAGCCGTTTTGCTACAATTTTTACCGAACAGACAGACAGACAGACAGACAGACAGACGACAAAATGACGGTATAAAGGTTTTTTGGTCATACCTACAAAACCCTAAAAATGTTCCAGAAACCGGCCCTTAAACAGGATACAGTAACCAACCGATTATACATTAGATTGTAAAATTATTTGAATCAATTTCAAATAATTTTATTAAAAAGTATAAACAAAATAAAGGACAAAATTAACATTAGGATATTTACAAGTACAAAATAAAGGAACAAAACACTACAAATATTTTAAAGGAAAGAGGTAAAGCACTTGCACAAAAGGATATTTTAAAAGGATATTTAAAAATGCTTTGTGAAGATAGTCGGTCCAGTAGTTTTTGAGATAATAAAGGCTCTAAAGTCTGAAATTATTGTAGACCAGCTGGAGTACCCGTTACTGGCGCACACAAGGGGGGGGGTCCAACGGGTCCGGACCAAAATTTTAAGTGTACCTACGTTGAAATACATTGTAAAAATGTTCATAAAAACATTGCCAAATGATTATAAATTAGAAATAATCGTACATATTAGCTACCGTGTGTTAGTGATCTTCGTAACACTGTGACGTCATTTTTCCTAAGGTTCTCGTGATTGGCTAACTGGGAAACAGGGTGTTCCCAGTTTGACTTGATTGACAGGTATTTTGCAGATTTATGCTCTAAAAATCTACGAATATAATTACATATAGAAATTTGTAGGATTTCGTAGGCATAAACAAGAAACTCTAGATACTCCTATATCATTTGACTGATACCAACAATATTTTGCAAATTTATTCTCTAAGAAACTGCGAATAAAATAACATATAGAAATGTCTAGGATTTCGTAAGCATAAACAAGAAATTATATACACTGCTATATCCTTCGACCAATATGAATAATATTTTATTTTCTTAAAATCTACAAATATAATTATTTACAGAAATGTCTAGGGTTTCGTAGGCATAAGCAAGAAACTCTGGACACTGCTATATCCTTTGACCAATATAAACAATATTTTGCAGATATATTCTCTAAGAATCTACAAATATAATTACATACATAAATGTCTGGGGTTTCGTAGGCATAAACAAGAGACTCCTATATCCTTTGACCGATATGAACAATATTTTGCAGATTAATTCTCCAAAAATCTGCGGATAAAATAACATACGGAAATATCTAGGGTTTCGTAGATATAAATAAGAAACTCTAGACACTCCTATATTCTTTGATGGATATGAAAAACATTTTGCAAATTTATTCTCTAAAAATCTGCGGATAAAACATCGTATAGAAATATCTAGAGTTTCGTAGGCATAAATAAGAAACTGTAGACACTTCTATATTCTTTGATCGATATGAAAAATATTTTGCAGTTTTATTATTTAAAAATCTGCGGATAAAATAACCTATAGAAATGCATAGGGTTTCGTGGGTATAAACAAGAAACCCTAGGGTACTCCTATATCCTTTGACCGATATGAACAGTATTTTTCAGATTTATTTTCTAATAATCTACGAATATAATTATATGCATAAATGTCTAGAGTTTCGTAGGCATAAACAAGAGATTCTAGATATTCCTGTTTCCTTTGACCGATATAAACAATATTTTGCAGATTTATTCTCCAAGAATCTACGAATATAATTAAATACATAAATGCCTAGGGTTTCGTAGCCATAAACAAGAGACTCTAGATACTCCTGTTTCCTTTGACCGATATGAACAATATTTTGCACATTTATTCTCTAAGAATCTACGAATATAATTACATAAATAAATGTCTAGGGTTTCGTAGGCATAAACAAGAGACTGTAGATACTCCTGTTTCCTTTGACCGATATGAACAATATTTTGCAGATTTATTCTCTAAGAAACTGCAGATAAAATTTTATATATAAATGTTTTTGATTTCGTAGGCATAAACGAGAAACTCTAGACAAGCCTATATCCTTTAACCGATATGAACAATATTTTGCAGATTTATTTTCTAGATATAAGTATCTACGAATATAATTACATATAGAAATGTCTAAGGTTTCGTAGGCATAAATTAACGTCTCAAATTATTTTTAGTTTTAACAATATAAATGTAATGTACTAAGTAAAAATCAATCGTTTTCTCATCTTAAAAAGTTAATGAATAAATAATCTAACTATATAATTAGCAATACCAGTCTGTATGTAGTGTCGGTAACATTATGACGTCAATTTTTCTAAAGTTCTCATGATTGGCTAACTGGGGACACCCGGTTTCTTGATTGGCTGACAGGTGACGCCCTCTCCCGTGATTAGCTAACTGGTGATATCCTGTCCCATGATTCGCAGACTGGCGACGAAATTAGGATACGTTAAAAAATAAAACCAAATACACATACAAACAAGTGAAATTTTTATATTATAAATCCGTCTTTGTTGACTGGTAATAACCTAGTATTACAATAAATTTATAATCATTGTTATTGTTTATAATAAGTTTTAAATATATAATATTTCTTTATAAAAATTATGTCTATAATTGGAACTCCCCCCCAGCCAAAAATCTGTGTGAGCCACTGGTACCCGTACATTGTACGGTTTTGTAATGTACATTTTTGCTATAAATGATAAGTGAGATATTTCTATTTCAAGTAGAATACAAAATAATCGTTTCTTTATTCTGAAGCACTCTTTTGTACATATTTTGAATGTTAAGTAAATATTAAGTACGATACTTCGTTTATAAATAGCTCTCCCCATAGCCCCCCAAATATATATCTTATTAAAAACTGCATACAACGCGAGGTAGACAGGCTTAAGTTTAAAAGGATTAAGTAAGTAAGTAAAAACTGCATTGAAGAAAAAATTAAACAATCTAAATCAGTCGTTAGAAGGGAACCATATAAATACGATTAATAAAAAATTGATGTGAAGTGTGAATATTCACACATTTCAGGGTTTCGCAGGTATATAATAAGTGAAGGCGGTATGCTGAGTGTGTAGGACAAATTTTACTTTGTAGTAATCACGGCAAAATGAACGATATTTTTAAAATAATTTATCCTTTGTTAATCATATAATAAGACTGGTTATTAAATTTACGCATCAATTAAATACAACATTTGTCAAAATATAACTAGAATTTTGACAATATAATTTCAACATAATAAAAATGCAAAAAAAAAACAGAAAAAATAAAATTAACTCCGTACTCGAAGAACTCGAAACCCTTCGTTTTCCAACCAGTTTAAGAGTGCCCTAACGCATGTAGCCATCGCACGCCATGTATGTGAGTGTCTTACATTGGTATAACTTTTGTACTTTGTGAACCAAAAACCACAAAAAATGCGTTATGTTCCAAAAACATAATCTGATCAAAAATTCCTGTTGTACTATTTCGGTTCACACCAATATACATTACTTAGAATTTTTTTAGATTTTTAGTTTAAACCATCTGGGCTACAGGGTGTGGGACAACATTTTTTTTGCACATTTTTGGCAAAAATCGCATCAAAATAATTTATTTTGCAAAAATAAAAATTTGATCGTTAATCCACGTACTAAGGGCTTTGATTTGATACCCTACTCAGAATTTAAAAAAAATATTTTTGTTTTCGATGAGCACATATTTGTTTATATTTTTAGGGGGGTATGTTTTTTAGATGTTTTAGTATTTTTCTTATGTGCGGGTCAAAGAGTTGTATAAGCATGCCAAATTTCAACTCTCTAGGTTTAGCCGTTTGGCTACAATTTTTACCGAACAGACAGACAGACAGACAGACAGACAGACAGACAGACAGACAGACAGACAGACGACAAAATGACGGTATAAGGGTTTTTTGGTCATACCTACAAAACCCTAAAAATTGATGTGAAGTGTGAATTTTCACACATTTCAGGGTTTTGCAGGTATTTAGTAAGTGAATGATGATTATTTGGGATGCCAAAACAAATTTTACATTAAAATTTTTTTTTTGTTAATTTTAATTCGAACGCCTAATACAATTATTTAGGTTTCTAAATATGTGCAGTATTTTTTTTTTAAATATATATATATATATATATATATATATATATATATAGCAAGGTTCATTAAGAATTTTAAAAATTGCGTTTATGGCTTCCGTTGGTTGTTATAAGCTCCGCCCCTCTGATTTCGTGTACATTGAAACAGAATTAAATTATAATTTAAACAATTTCCACTGGTTATTAAATTTACGCTTTTAAAAATTAAATGCAACATTTGCCAAAATATAACTAGAATTTTGAAAAAAAAAATTAAACAACACAAAAATTCAAAAAAAAAAATATTGTCTCTTCCCGCAGGGTTCGATCCCTTACGATCGAGTTAGTTGGGTGAGAAGCCAGTGTCATAACCACTACACCAGGATACACGTTCCAGTATAGCGTGTTACAAAGCTATAACTTATGTACATTATTAGCCAAAAAACACAAAAAATGCGTTTTTTTCCAAAAACATAATCTGATCAAAAATTCCTGTTGTACTATTCCGGTTCACACCAATGTACATTACTTAGAATTTTTTCAGATTTTTAGTTTAAACCATCTGGGCTACAGGGTGTGGGACAAAAATTTTTTTGCACAATTTTGGCAAAAATCGCTTCAAAATAATTTATTTTGCTAAAATTAAAATTTGATCGTTAATCCACGTACCAAGGGCTTTCATTTGATACCCTACTCAGAATTATAAAAAAATATTTTTTTTTTCGATGAGCACATATTTGTTTATATTTTTAGGGGGATATGTTTTTTAGATGTTTTAGTATTTTTCCTATGTGCGGGTCAAATAGTTGTATAAGCATGCCAAATTTCAACTCTCTAGGTTTAGCCGTTTGGCTACAATTTTTACCGGACAGACAGACAGACAGGCAGACAGACAGACAGACAGACAGACAGACAGACAGACAGACAGCCAGACAGACAGACAGACAGACAGACAGCCAGACAGACAGACGACAACATGACGGTATAAGGGATTTTTGGTCATACCTACAAAACCCTAAAAAGAAAAATGTTTCCTCATACTCAGTTCTGCTTTAAAGTAAGTAATAAGTGAGCTATTTCAAGATTTTAGTCTTAGTGTATACCGCCGTAACTCCCCAAATATTCATCTAATCAAAAAAAAATATACAACCAAAAAGATTTATTTTTTATAATCAACATTTTTGTTATATACGCTTTTGTTGTTGTCAATAATAAGGGAGAAGAATTTCTTCTGATGATGGCCTAAGAAGCCGAAATATATATATTAAGATATTTAATAAATTAATTTTGTGGAACTTTAACCAAGTGTGTTTTGTGTTTTATGTGTTATTTAAAAATGTTCCATCAAGAGGTAACAGCTACATCCATCAATATTATTAAAAGCAGAAATATTAAAACAGGATACAGTAAACAATCAATGGGACATTCAGTTGAGAAAATCAATTTCAAATCATTTTATCAAAAGGTATAAATAACATGAATATCAAAATTACAATAGAGTACATGAGGAGACTATTTTCAAAACATCTCGTCATTTTTCATAAGTTGAGAGTAACCACAAAAAATTGATGTGAAGTGTGAATTTTCACACATTTCTGGGTTTTGCAGGTATTTAGTAACTGAACGATGATTATTTGGGATGCCAAACAAATTTTAAGTCAAAATATTTTTTTATGAATTTTAATTCGAATGCCTAATACCATTATTTAAGTTTCTAAATATATGCAGTATTTTTTTTTATATAGCAAAGTTCATTCAGATTTTGAAAATTGCACCTATGGCTTCCATTGGTTGCTTACATCATAAGTCCCGCCCTTTGATTTCGTCAAACATAGAATTAAATTATAATTTCAACACTTTCCACTGGTTATTAAATTTACGCTTTTAAAAATTATATGCAACATTTACGAAATATAACTAGAATTTTAACAAAATAATTTAAACAATATAAAAATGCAAAAAAAAAACAAAAAATAAAATCAACAGGATTCGAACCCTAGTTTGCAAGTTAAGTTATATTATTAAGCGTACGACAAATCCAACCACGCCACGAGAGCTATTGATCTAGTATGTTACCCAACGTATTAAATAGTTAATATATTTTAGTTAAAAACACAAACCAGTGGCGAAAGGAAACCTCCGCTAGACTTGCCCTCCCATAAAAAAAATATTAAAAAAAAAAATAAAATATCAAAAAACGTGTCAAATAAAAGTTATTAGTTATTGCATTTATAGTAACTTTTGTTCAATAAGTTTTTTCGAAATATTTTTCTGTTGCTAAATATTCGCAAAAATATTAAAATCGACACGAGTAAACTCCCATTTCTAGTCAACCGATTTTCATAAAAAACAATAGGGTTCTTCCTATTTAATAGGAGAATTTTTTAGTACCAGAACGAACTCTTTAAGTTAAACCGTTTTTGAGTTATCGTGTATACACACAGACAGACACACACACACACACACACACATACGGACGGCACTTCGAAAATAGGTTTTTTGGATTCCCTGGACCATGAAACGTGGTCATCCGTCAAAATCTCGACATCGAAAATTTTCGCGATTACAATACTTGCCCCTTATATATTAAGGTCGGGCAAGTAAAAATGCGTTATTTTCCGAAAACATAATCATATCAAAAATTCCTGTTGCACTATTCCGGTTCACACTAATGTACATTACTTAGAATTTTTTCAGATTTTTAGTTTAAACCATTTGGGCTACAGGGTGTGGAACAAAAAATTTTTTGCACAATTTTGGCAAAAATCGCATCAAAATAATTTATTTTGCAAAAATAAAATTTTGATCGTTAATCCACGTACTAAGGGCTTTCATTTGATACCCTACTCGGAATTTAAAAAAAATATTTTTTTTTCGATGAGCACATATTTGTGTATATTTTTAGAGGGATATGTTTTTTAGATGTTTTAGTATTTTTCCTATGTGCGGGTCAAAGAGCTGTATAAGCATGCCAAATTTCAACTCTCTAGGTTTAGCCGTTTGGCTACAATTTTTACCGAACAGACAGACAGACAGACAGACAGACAGACAGACAGACAGACAGACAGACGACAAAATGACGGTATAAGGGTTTTTTTGGTCATACCTACAAAACCCTAAAAACGATTAATTGCAATTATAAATTCCTTAAAATTTAGTTTTTTTTTTCAAAAAGTTGGCATTAATGTTGCCAGTAAAACAATAAAGTTTTTTTTTTTAAATTGGACAAGAGTTGTTTTGGAAATAAGTTCTTCACATATTTACGAGCATAAAATATTGAAATTCACTAAAATAAATATCTGAACACTACAAAACGGGGTAGATATTTTAAAGGAAAGAGGTAAAGAACCTTCAAAAAGGATATTTTAAAAGAAAAAGGTAATGTTTATTGTAGTCACTCCTGGAAATTTAAAAATGAAAGGGGCTTTAAAGTCTGTAAAGGTGTAAAATTATCTTAGACGTTATAGTCTTAAAAATAAAATACATAACAATAATAAACAAAGTGAAAACTCACCAAAAACTATATAAATCCAAAAATAACTATAAAAATACTGCACTATGTTTCCAAATTATTAACATTTTCTCACAGCACGTTTGAAGTAGGTACTTGCATATAACAGAGTCATGAAGACGTTGCACCTAACCTCACCTAATGCACATTTGCAAATATGTTCTTTGCCTTACTCTTTGCCGCTCACTCTAATGTAAATTTAAAATATAAACTGTACCTTCTTATACTTGGCACCGCTCTTAAATCAACATTTTCAATATGACTGTACGTGCAGTACTGTACTCACATTTTTTTATAATCACTTGTGCTTTAAGGAGCAAAGCTTTATTTTTAATTATTTTTGCTTTATATGTTCTAACCCTGGGCTACAATAATGGTGAGGGAATATTTATTGAGTCCTATAACTCCTACGTAAAGCAAAGGCTTCATTAAAGTGTTTCCATCGGGTACGCTTTGGCGCTAATCCTTTAACCTGGTTCTAACTTTTCCCGTACGCATTCCCCTCTTTCTCTATTGACCGTCGCCAGGTTAGTTTGGGTCTTCCTACGCGCCTTTTGCCCTGCGGGTTCCAGTCCAAAACTTGTTTTGCAGTGTTCTCTGGTTCTAGCCATTTGCACACTTCCATTAGCGCTTCTTGAATTCTTGTCGGATCTCTGTTTATTCTGTGAGCTGCCATAGGTCTTTATTAAGGCTCATTTACATTTAGATACAAGTATGAAGACTTGTATGAGATACAAGTATGAGTTCATACAAGGTATGCTCATACTAGTCAACATACACATGTCGATATACAAGTCGAAAATCGTGTCATTTTTGTACTCTGTTTACATTTGCATACACGCATACACTCGCAAAAAATGTCTAGTGATGACGAGGAGAGTTTTTTGTATTTAAATCATGAGCATTAATTCTGTCAAAGTGACGAAAAAGAAAGCGTAGATGGTGGCAGCGATATTTTTTATCTCGGCGAGAAACTCATGGGGCCTAATCAATGTTGATTAATGAACTAATTTTAGAAGATGGTTCATGCTTCAGAAATTATGTGAGAATGTATATGTTGTGACATTTAGTCTCTACTTCTTTAGCCGTGCAACTTAACTCTTCTGAAATGTTATCATAAATATCTTTTCTTTTGTTAAAATCTTTATACTCCTTCGACTTTACATCCCAGATATTACTGCTCCTGATTTTCTCAATTAATAACAGAGTTTTATCCTTATTCCACACAGACATATTTAACTTGTAAAAGAAAACTATCGAAAACAAACAAATGTGACATAACTTTTTAAAACATAACCTAACTTTCAACCAGGTTGTCAACTCATACAAATTAAGTATTTGGAAAAGTCTGCTCATACAGAAAGTATGGGCAAATGTCAATGGATTTGACAAATTATACAAATTGTATGAACTCATGTATGAGGTGTTGTATTGCGACAAGTCAATTTGACTTGTATCGCATACAAGTCCTCATACTTGTATCTAAATGTAAATGAGCCTTTAGTGATAGTATCTGGCTAGTGGATCCCTACTATAATTCGCAAATATTTATTGACTGACTTTACATTGCTGTTAAAAATGCACAATTTGGTCTTTCGATAGATAACAGTTGAACGCCAGAGATTGTTGAGCAAGCTAAAGGCAAATCTTGCCTTTCGAATTCTGGTATTTATTAGGTGTGTGAATTAATTCGGTCCATCTGGCGGTCAATTGCTGTACTATGTAATTTTCTAACCTCTAATGTCTGCAACCGGCTTTAAGTTTGTAACAATAACATCGTGTTTATCTGATTCGAAAATGTCGAAATAGAAGCCAAAAAAGCAGCATTTCCGAAAAGTTCTCATTTTCTGTTTTCATTTAAAGAAATCAGCCGCTGAAGCTCATCAAATGCTCGTAGAAGCTTATGGTGAAAGGGCTCCCACCGATAAATCATGCACAGAATGGTTTCTACGTTTCAAAAGTGATGATTTCAGTGTCGATTTAAAACCTCGTCCAGGTCAGCCGAAGAAGTTCGAGGATGAGGAATTGCAGGCGCTTATCGATGAAGATCGGTGTCAATCGCAACATGAGCTCTCGCAATTGTTGAATGTTGATCGATCAACAATTTCTGTGTGTTTGGCAGCCATGGGAAAGATTTTCAAAGAAGGAAGATGGATGCCGTATAAACTGAAAGAAAGAGATATCGAGAGTCGTAAAACCATGTCTGAAATCTTGCAAAAAGAAAAGGTTGGAGACGTTAAATCATGGGATTCTTCCTGCAGGATTAACCGCAGGGATGAAACCGTCAACACAGGTCTTCGTACAGGTGGACTAGACACCTCCTTCTGGGTGAAGATTCTCCTATTTGTGAGACGTGTAACACAGATTTGTCTGTGTTACACTTTTTAACTGAGTCTGTACAGTTCGAGGATGTCAGAGAGAGATAAGGCCTGTGCTATGACCTGTCAGTTGCTTTAGGTAACAACCGTGAAGTCTTGCACCTTATTTTACACATCCAGCATTCTCTTGGCCTCTTTCACTTATTAAATACATACGAAACCCTGACATGTGAGAAAATTCACACATCACATCAATTTTCTTTTTACTACGAAAGACTGTAATTTTAGCTTCATCGATAGTTTTTCTAGTTCGTATTCTTTATTTTCTTCTGAATTAGCAGGGTCAATGTCAACACATTCAGATACAAGCGATTCAAGTTCACAAAATTAGCCTGTTAGTATATTCAACAAGTCTTTGAACTAGAGATAAAATTACTTCTGCTAAATAAATACTCAGTTTACATTTCTAAGTAGGTATGTAGTGCATACCTACCAACAAACTAAGTAGGTACAGGTAGCCCTCGGTTTACGCTGTAGTTCCGTTCCTACAAAAGCCGGCGCAAATCGAATCGGTGTAAACCGAACTCATATTTACAGTGAGGTATAGGGTTGTTATACATAAGTGAAAAATCAGCAAATAATTTTGTTTATTAATTAAATATAATACAAAATACATATACATATTATAAATTTAATTTTTAAATGCTATTTTATGATAATATAAAGTGAAATGTTTTTATTACAAAATCTTATGAAAAACAAATGAAATTTCGGATCTTTTACATTTTTCGGAAAAAAGTATCCAGCTTTAATTGTTTAGATTTTTGTTTTCTTTCATTAAGAATTTCGGAATATGTCGAATGGATGCGATGATGCTCCTTTTTACATTTGCAGTTCGCTTCCAATCGTTGGCAAGTTTTTTGTCACGTGACCACTGTGTACACTGTACAAGAAAGTAAAAGATGAACGCTTTGTTAAGATTGTGCAGTTATTCTCGTTATTCTAACCTATTCTTTTTTGTAAACAAATGAAATGTACGAGGTGTGTAAATTAAGTAACCGGACTGGCAATATAGCGTTTGATCTGGCAACATTTAGGGCGCGGGACTTGAAGGGGCGACAGGTGAACATATGATACGCCTTCAGTACGAGTTTGAACTCGCTAGAGTAATTTTGTTGTACATAGAGATTTTTTTCGTGAAACAGTTTTTGCTAGTGCGTTCTAAAAATGAGTGATATTCATTTCGAGCAACGGTGTGCTATCAGATTTTGCTTTAAGGATTCCACACACCAAAGCGGCCGCGGTGGCGGCCACGGTAGCGATACGGCAGCGGCCTAACGCAACCTATACAATACAATGAGACCACGCACATACAAGCGTTCCGCTATCTGAGAACGCCACCGAATGCAGCGTGCAGTCTAGCGATCACCAATCACTGGCGGCCGAACTCGACAAGTTGCGTTAGGCCGCGCGATATTCATTGTTTATATACCACAGAGTGAATATATTTAAGAAAATAATGTCGAAAATAGATAATTTAATAGAAAAAATCATAGATCAGTAAAGGATCATTTAATTTTGTATGACTTAGCACATCCTGATTACAAGAATATTAGGAAAACAAATAAAGTGTGGAACGAAATAGGAAAAGTTTTGGAAATTGATAGTAAAGTCTGTTCCAAACGGTTAGGCGGAACTAGATTTTGCAATCTAGTTACTTTCATCGTTTAAATCATGCTTTTCAGCCGTTTTGTTTAAGCTTTGTAAATCATACTTGCAACAAACATTTTTTGGTTAAGGTTAATATCATTTTAAAATGTCATTTTCTTTATATTTTGATTTTTTGTGTCATTCTTAATACAAATTTCCCATTTATTTATTTTTTGTCATTAAAATATGTAAGAAAATTAATTTAAGTTTGACATATGTCATTCGTTTCCATGGTTTCATTGTTGGAATTTTAAATTTTGACATTCCAACGTGAAAAATTAAATAACCCAAGCGAGGTCCCTTTTCCAACCTAAAAGAACGAAATTCCCATTTAGTTCCGCCTAACCGTTTGAAACAGACTGTAAGTAGATTATTATTTTTCCTCTACATACAATTAATTATTCTATTGTATTCTCGCAATCAATATTATCATACAACTATATACCGTGATTCACTAACTGATCGCTACCGCTACCGCCACTCTCACCGCGTTAGTGTGAGGAGACCTGATCGCTAGTCGTATCGCTACCGCGCCTGCCACCGCGGCCGCTTTGGTGTGTGGAATCCTTTAGACTTGGACACAATGCAACGGAAGCTTTTGCAAAAGTTCAGCAGGCCTACGGAGACATTGTTTTATCAAAGACCTAGGTAACGTTTTAACAATGTCACACAGCAATTTCAATAAACGAGTTTTTGGCCACTAAAAAAATTCCTGTGGCTCCTCAGCCTCCTTATTTGCCTGACTTGATTCCTTGTGACTTTTTCCTCTTTCCAAGCTTGAACAACCACTTCAAGGGACGTCATTTTGGGACACTCGAAAACATTCAAACGTCCGTAATCGCCCAGCTGAAAGCTATTCCAGTATCCGAGTTCCAGCACTGTTATGAGAATTAGAAGAACCGTCTCCAGCGTTGTGTGGCTTCCCAAGGAAGTTATTTTGAGGGAGACAATATTGAATTGTATTTATATTTTATTCTATTTGAATAAAAAAAATAAAATAAAATCAGTCCGGTTTCTTAATTTACACATCTCATATGTGTTATATATTTTAAGTAATATAAAACAAATTTTATTTGATGAGAAAAACAATTCAGATGACGATCAAGAAAATATTTTGGCAAAAGTGTTTGAATATGCAGAGTACAGTTCCAAACTTGACTACAAATCAATTTTAAGTAGGTACATTTCCTCAAAAAATTTTGAGAGTCTTTTGCAGAAAATGTACACTTGTAAAATAAAACATTATTATAAAGGACAAGAACCAGTTCCTTTACAGAAGGAATTAAGGATCATGATGTCTGTACTATTTATTTGGCAAATGCTGCAGGCATAAACAATGATATCTTGATTGTTTTCACTAATTTTGTTTTGTAGAAAAAATAATAACATATATTTAACGCGAAAAACACTATTGCACTGATTGTCTCACGCCCTAAACTTGGGACGAGTGTGTAGTACAAACTGCACTGCCCGATAGTTGTCGAAAAATCTTCGTACGGCACAGAGCACACAAAAACGTTATGCCGAATGTTTCTTACGTCAATTATGCAGAATGTGTAGATTATTAGCTTATGCCGAACGCACCTTTAATTAGCTGTAAAGGAGGTAATATTGGTATTATTTCATAAATAAATTCAGTATAATCATTCAATTAGAGTAAAATATTTAAAATGTTAAATGATAAAAAATAATCTATTACTTAGAAAGGGCATTCAAGATAAGGGTAGACTTGTTTATTATTGTAACTTGAGACTTTGGTAATGTAACATGAAAAGTGAATCGTAAATTATTGTGTTAAAAATATATGTCAACCATAAGCACATAAATAATAATTAATTTTTATCTGAGATATAAATATTATGATTGGGCTATTTTCTAATGGGATATTTATCTGAGTTATCACCAATAAATTATGAATTTTAAGATAGTACAAGACAGACAGTCAAGAGGTGTTAAATGACATTTAACAGTTGGGCGATGTAAGCATTTTCAGGGTAGTCGCGTTTTAAGTAGTAGTTGATTTTGACCCGTCGTATAGTTAAGACCATGTTTAAGAGTTGAGTCTAAAGAGTGAAGAAGTTAAGTCGTGTTTTAAGTAGAGTGAGAATTTGTTCATCATGGGTTAGAGTCATTTAGAGTGTTCGGTCGGACAAGTAAAATGTAACCAAGTAATTTCGTATTTACGTTAAGGTAGTGTTCGTTAGTTTGGTGTAGTGTGCCTAGTGTGTGTGTGACTGAGTCTCATTTGGATTTAGCTGTATCGACGTAATTGTAAGTCTAGTGTAATTAGTGTAAATATTTAAACCGTATCATAATTAAAGTAGATTAACTAAAATGTTGAGTTTAATTAAACAACCGTTAATCCTTCCAAGAATCATAGCAACCAGCTAGCGGACTAATAGGGGGGGTCCAGACTTGATCCGCTCGCAAGTCTTGGAACCCATAATGTGAGGGAGACCTAAAGTTGAGGGATGTACAGAGTAAGTACAAATGAAATAAATAAATCAGCCAACCGTGACATTTCATATATATATATATATATATATATATATATATATATATATATATATATATATATATATATCGTAGCACCCCACATAGCCAAAGTACTTATACTTTAAAGTTTGGCTTCCCTGCCACCTCTATTTGGTTGGGCGTAATTATTTCTTAGCTAGCTGAAAATTCCCCTCGCCGGGCACAGTCCGGCTATTGCACCAAATATTAAATATGGCCAGTCCGCCCCTGTCTACATTGCATATAAGATAACAAAAATTGATGTGAAGTGTGAATTTTCACACATTGCAGGGTTTTGCAGGTATTTAATAACTGAATGATGATTATTTGGGATACCAAAACAAATTTTATGTCAAAATATTTTTTTAGGAATTTTAATTCGAATGCCTAATACCATTATTTAAGTTTCTAAATATGTGCAGTATTTTTTTTACATAGCAAGGTTCATTAAGATTTTGAAAATTGCGCCTATGGCTTCTATTGGTTGCTTAAATCATTAGCCCCGCCCTCTGATTTCGTATACATCAAACAGAATTAAATTATAATTTCAACACTTCCCACTGCTTATTAAATTTACGCTTTTAAAAATTAAATGCAACATTTACCAAAATATAGCTAGAATTTTTACTGTTAAATTTTTTAATTTTTAATATTAAATAATTTAAACAAAAGAAAACTGCAAAAAAAAAACAAAAAAATTAAAATTGACAGGATTCGAACTCTAGTTTGCAAGTTAACTGTGTTTAGCAAATTAGAAAACCAATGACTAAACACACATCGCTATCAGCGCTGACGTCTGAGCTTGGTTACATAGCGAATTAAATATTTAATATATTTTGGTTAAAAACACAAAAAATGCATTATTTTCCGAAAACATAATCTGATCAAAAATTCCTGTTGTACTATTCCGGTTCACACCAATATACATTACTTAGAATTTTTTCACATTTTTAGTTTAAACCATCTGGGCTACAGGGTGTGGGACAAAAATTTTTTTGCACAATTTTGGCAAAAATCGCGTCAAAATAATTTATTTTGCAAAAATAAAATTTTGATCGTTAATCCACGTACTAAGGGCTTTCATTTGATACCCTACTCAGAATTTTAATAAAATATTTTTTTTTTCGATGAGCACATATTTGTTTATATTTTTAGGGGGTTATGTTTTTTAGATGTTTTAGTATTTTTCCTATGTGCGGGTCAAAAAGTTGTACAAGAATGCCAAATTTCAACTCTCTAGGTTTAGCCATTTGGCTACAATTTTTACCGAACAGACAGACAGACAGACAGACAGACAGACAGACAGACAGACAGACAGACAGACGACAAAATGACGGTATAAGGGTTTTTTGGTCATACCTACAAAACCCTAAAAATGAGAATGCATCCTTCTTATTATCTCATTATGCATTAGAATCATTAATAAGTTCTATTCTATATGATATTCATTTTCCTGCTTCTTTATGCTCAATAGCTAATAGTACAAGATCATTTATCTAGTTTAGCCTATAGAATTTCTTTTGAAATACTTTTCCTTACTTTTAATTTTATAAATGGAAAGATATTAAAATTTAGTTTAACTAGGGTAATGTAAAAATACTTCATGGGTCTATTCTGTATGAGTTTTCTACCGCTGTAAGCGCTATAACCTTGCAAAATACAGCGCTGTAAGGAAAGTGCTATTCTGTATTGACACGCGTTGCTCTGTAAACTCTACACCGATGTAAAATATCTCTGTAAAGTTATGGCGATATTTTTCTGGCCGTAAGTCAGTTACAGTACTGTATAGAAGTCAAGTGGTATTGTTCGTGTCACCTAAAAAAAAATTAATGATCCAAATTTCGTCCTATTTCTAATGCAACTACAACAAGAGGATCATAACAGGTAATTATGCTTAAAATATCACGTTACAACCACACATAAACTTTTTTTTTAGAAATTATATACGAGTCAAAAAAAGATTGTTAAGGGATAGAGAAAATCCATTTTCTATCCCTGAAAATCATTTTATGAAGTTATTTAGATTGCATAAAAATTTAGTAATAAACACAATCAATGAATTAAGATTATATAGTGGACCTTTTTTTTCATGCATACATGTTACCATTTATATATTTTTATATACAGGTTTTAGAAACATTGTATTTTTTAAGTAATGGATCCTATCAGGCTACTACAGGGGCTCACAATTTCACTTCTATGAGCCACTCTATGGTTAGTAGATCGATAATAGAAATTTGTTATCTGATAACAACACATCTAATGCCAATTCATATAAAGTTCCCCACTACGAGGGAAGAAAAACGTGGAGTGAAAGAAGAGTAAGTTTTGCATAATATAGCAACAAAAGCAAGAATACCTAACTATGCTGACATTGATGATGATGAGCTTGAACCTGTAAATAATGAAGATCCTGAACCTGAAAATAATGAAGATCCTGTACCAAATGGTAAAATATTTGAAAAGAATTTAAAATTTTCAAAAACTTATTTAAAACTTTTTTTAACAGTTAATCAAGATATGATTTTGGAAAGCAGATTAGGAATTTATATGTTCAGCAGTCCATTGCATAATTTGATGTAAAAAATATGTTTATATGGAATAAAGATACATAAGATGCAAAGAGAAACTTTTATTTTTATAAACAAATTATAACAATAATTAATAAAAATTACAAACGTAAAAAACATGAGTATATGTGTATATACAAATTATATATACACTTACCGATCGATGACATTGATCAATACCTTAAATTTTGAGGTTAAAAATAAACATAGTGAAGTTAGCTACAATGTAAGCAAAGTTTAAATCGACCGAAATTACAGAATGTGTTACAGAATAGCTAATGCTCAATATTTACAGAGCCGCCGTAACTTGGCACTTTACAGTGCTAAGCTCACTACAGCGCTATAGTGATACAGTACTGTAAACATGTTTTTACAGAATAGACCCATAAGATTTGTAATAAAAGGATATTTATTGTACATTTATTGTGAAGAGTATAAATGTATAAATTTTAAATATTTAGAGCATATTATGAGTGTGAGTATTAGAGTGTATCAAGATACAGGGAACAAATTTTTTCTAAAAAACGCGAGATGTGAGCAAGTTAGGAAAAATATTGATTTTATTTTATTTTATTTATTGTTTATTTAATACATTTATTGCTTAATACATTTTGTGCATACCATTTTACATAAAATCATAGGCCATTAACATATTTTAGTTAAAAACACAAAAAATGTGTTATTTTCCGAAAACATAATCTGATCAAAAATTCCTGTTGTACTATTCCGGTTCACACCAATCTACATTACTCAGAATTTTTTCAGATTTTTAGTTTAAACCATCTGGGCTACAGGTGTGGGAATTTTTTTTTTTGCACAATTTTGGCAAAATACGCGTCATAATAATTTATTTTGCAAAAATAAAATTATGATCGTTAATCCACGTACCAAGGGCTTTCATTTGATACCCTACTCAGAATTTAAAAAAAATATTTTTCTTTTCGATGAGCAAATATTTGTTTATATTTTTAGGGGGATATGTTTTTTAGATGTTGTAGTATTTTTCCTATGTGCGGGTCAAAGAGTTGTATAAGCATGCCAAATTTCAACTCTCTAGCTTTAGCCGTTTGGCTACAATTTTTACCGAACTGAAAGAGACAGACAGACAGACGACAAAATGACGGTAAAAGGGTTTTTTGGTCATACCTACAAAACCCAAAAAATATTATAAAAATAAACAAATGTAAAATATTTGAAAGGCGCCGTCGTGGCCCAGGCATCTGGAGCGATCGCTCCATTGCTCCATGTCACCGCACGCCCCGGCTCTTCTGAATTCTTATTTGTTATTGAAAGGGTCACATGTGCATCACCAAAAAAGTGCTGTATAAAGCCCAATAGTAAAGCTAAAAATTCTAAAAAATCATCAAAAGTGTATGTTGATATGATTCTCTGATTCTCATTTAAAATTAAAAAAAAAAAAACAACTCACGACAAAATGAGAAAGTGTTTAGTGTCTGGTGTAAAATTTGAAAGACATGTGCCCTTTCAATAATCATAGATTTTAATATTGGCAGTCCACCACTGGCTGCAATCCTTCATATGTGTTGAACTGCATATAATCTATATTAATCCATATATATCAGAGACAGAATTATTGTAAATCCTCTTATCTGAGATATTGTTTAAACAAACAATGATTTAAAATAGCACTTAATCCTGACCGTAATACTTGAAGTGCTGTCTGTGTTTAACTATGCAGTGTGAATGCATGCAACAATTTTAGAATTAATTCTTTAGTTAAATATAAACTAATTATTTATTTCAATTTACTAAAGGTTAAATAATTTACAAACTGATGACAGAAAAACTAATAGTATGCCTATATTTAATTTTCTTTTGAAATATTACTCATTGTCAATTATTTTATCTACGGTGGTGGTATAAATTATTGCATCACCCTGCAAATTTCACATTTCTTAAATATTTTTGTTGTTTATGCCGGCATTATACAAATCTTGCTGAAACAACAGCATGAAAAATTCGTAGAAATTGATCTAAAAATTAATCTAACTAATCCACCTTACGATCTACAAAACAACTTACCATAACTCTAGTTATTTTTTATTTGCGCACATCAACGTTGGCTATTTGCGAAAAACAACCTGATGCTAAATGATGGCTGTTATTGAGCGATTAGACTCATATCTTGGGCAGAAAATACCAGAAGTCTTCCAAAATATTAATATCTAGGTGCAGTGATGGGATTACCCGGTTCGCTCCAACTGTTTGTTAAGAAATTTTAAGTTCGACGAACCGCTTGTTAAAATACTTTAGATACAGGGAATGACCATAGCCGTCAGTTCAACAGAAAAACGAAACAGACTGATCGTTCCAAATATAAGTAATATAATGGTTATTAATTTGAATGGTTTGCCTTTAATAGATTGGGATCTAGTACCGATAGCGCTAAATTGGTTAAGAGGTAACCACAGTTCGGATGATCCTCGTGTAAAAACAAAATTGGAAGTAGAAGTGACTGAAAACCAGAGGGCTATTTGGCAAAATTTAAAATAATTACATATCTTAATGTTTAATTTAAATAAATATGCTATTTTGAATTTTGTGAAAATTTTGTGTTTTTAAACAAATACCCCTGCGAACCGGTTGGCGAGCAAATTGAATCCCATCACTGTCTAGAATGAGCTGTTACATACGAGGACTACCTTTTCAAGTTTTTACAAAAATTAAGAAAGAATTTTTTTTTTTTTTTTTTGAACAAACGGTTTTATTGATTTTCAAAATATTCGCCATTAAGATTTATATACTTTTAGATGCGTTCAAACCAATTCTCGAAACATTTTTTCCACTCTGAAGTTGGTATCTCAAAAACATGGATTTCGAAAGCTTCAACAGTTTCTTGAGGTGATGAAAATCGCTGTCCACGCATTTTTTGTTTGACATTGGAGAACAAACAAAAAATCGTTAAGGGATAAATCAGGTGAATACGGGCAATGAGACATTAATTCGATGTATTTCACCTTCAAATAATCAATTGTTTGACGTGCTGGGTGAGAGCTTGCACTGTTATGATGAAGAATGATGCACCGTTTTGGTTGTTTTTCTTGATTAAGTCGATGACTTACGTAACAAACGACTGTATTGTCTGGAACAATGCAATGGTTTGTTACGTCGTGTGACGTAATTGCATTGATTCGCCGACGCTAGTATAGTACGTTGTTGTTATTTAAGTAATTACCTAGTTGATTGTCAATAAATTTTTCTAAAACTTTAGATAAGGTAGGTAAAATGCTTATCGGTCGTAGATCCTTAGGGGATATGGGCCGATTTAATTTAGGTATAGATTTGACACAGGCCATTTTCCATGTTGCAGGGAAGACGTTATTCAATACGCAAAAGTTGATAATTTGGGTAATAAAGGATATTAGATATGGACAACAGAAGTTAATCATAATAATATTAATTTTATCACAACCATTACCCAAAGATTTAATTGTCAGAACCAGTGCCGGCTGTGGGTTTTGCGAGGCCTCGGGAAAATATTATATGCGGGGCTCCTTCCCAAAAAGGAAGAAATGATACATGAACATAATTTTATCATGCGAAGAAGATGCACATCTAACTTGTAAAAAACGTTGCATTTGGTGTCAAAAACTTGCCCTAGCTACTAATAATTGTTAGAAATATGAAAGAGCGGGCCCCTTTAAGCGCGGGGCCTCGGAAAAAATCCCCGAAGTCCTGGCCTCTGAGCCAGCCCTGGTCAGAACAAATCAAGTTTTGAATGTTTCCTCCTCATATTTGTATAAGTGTTGTTTAGAATGAAGAAACGATTCTTTTTTTTTTTTTTAGAAACTGTTCTAAGTATGGCTACTTCACCTAGTACTATATTATTTTTATTGGAACATATGTTGAACATTAACAGACATATAAATAAAAGTACATAATTTGTACATGTACGAAACAACACTGATATCAGCAGATCACCCAGTACAATTTGTGTTGGTAATGCGCCACGTATATCATTTAAATGAACAGTATAAATATCTATATGATAAGGAGAGTCAATTACCATTTCCATTGAAATATTTATTGGCATAAATCTCTTTATCTTGTTAACGCTAACTTCTCTTTACAGAAGAGAACAGAGCCACATTTACAAACATGTAATTATTCACCAAGTCGACTGTGTCATGATCACAACCTACATACGGGGTGATCTAGCTACAGATGAAACGCACAAAGGAATATCTCTCTCCTGCTAACTTATTAGTTTACTTTGACGTATTTGGAACGAGTTGATTAATGTTGAATATACAACGTAATAAAGCTTCTTTTATCGAATGATAAGACGCTGTTTCCTGAGACGTAGGTGTGTTTATTGTTAATTGTACTAACCTGATAAAACAATTAGATGTGTTTTAAAGTTTTAGAATTAAAGTGGACAACTAGTTCTTCACGTACGCAATTTTCTACACCAACTGTTGGAATATGGGGGTCTTGGAGATTGTTAAATAAAACCAAGAAATAAATTTATTAATTACTAAATTAATTTCGATTGGAATCCATGGCAATTTACTCAGATGGATAGAATCCTATATAAATAATCGGTCCCAGGCAATTGCCTTAAATAACTGCAGTTCTGATTCCATTCCTGTAAAATCTGGAGTACCGCAAGGAAGTCATCTAGGACCAGTTCTATTTATTATTTTTTTAAATGGCTTAACTGCCTGTTTTAAGCACTCAAAATTTTTACTTTACGCTGATGATCTTAAAGTATTTAAACAGATAACTAACTTGCAGGACTGCATCAACTTAAATAACGACTTTCAGAACTTCTTTGCTTATTGTCAACAAAATAAATTACATTTGAACCTTAATAAATGTCTTATGGAGTTTACTTTGACAGTAAATTCAGATTTGATATTCATGTTGAAGAAAGATCATCATGTTTAAAAACTATGGGATTTATATTACGTAACTGTCAAGACTTCAGCCGACCAGACTGTTTGGTTTGTTTGTTTAAATCACTTGTTTTAAGTAAATTTGAATATGCTAGTATAGTTTGGAGTCCTTATTACACCATTTATATCAGGGATGGCGAACCTTTTTAAGGAGTGGGTCAAATTTTGTTAATTATTTTTCTTAATACTAGTCCGTGGGTCACTGAGTCAATAGATGCCACTTGGAAGGAGGTGTGGTAAAAGGGGTACCAATAATTTGGAACACCGAAAATTTGTTTACAGAAAAACTCGACAGTTGACCCTTTTTTTGGGACTCACTTTTAAAATCACTAAAAAGGTTTACGTTTCTTTTTTGTTTAACATTTTTTACTTTTGCAAGTGAAGAGCAACAAATAAAGGTCGATGTCAAAAAGCTGACATCAATGGAGTAATATCATGAATTATCGCACCATTGCACTAAATATTTGAATGAACACGGAATAAAGAACATCACATACATATATTATGAAGTATTCTTTATTACAAACATAGTTACAGATATTTGTATATATAATAAAGTTGATAAAAGTATAGATATTTAATGTAAAATCTGTTGTTGCTTATTTTCAGATAGTTTCTTAATTTTAGGTTCATAATCCGTATTCATTAGTTTAACGAATTTCGCTGTCAATTCATTTCAAAGTTTATTTCTGTTGGAGGATTTTACAAAATTCATTGAGGAAAACAATTTTTCGCACGAATATGTGGACCCAAAAATCGTTAACAGAGCATTAGCAAGCTTTTTCGTTGATATAAAATTGTATGGTAAAGAATCCCATACATTTAATATAATATTTTCAATTTTTAGTTTGGGATCATTATTATCAGTAGTACTTTCAGACAATTTTCCTTCTATTTCCGAAACCAAGTTTGCAAATTTATTTTTTCACACTATGCTGCTTTGAAATTCAACTAATTCCATTTCTAAATCATGGATACCTAGCCACATAAATTCGGTTAGCTCCATTGTTGCAAATTCTGTTTTGTATGGATATAAAATAAAGTGAAATATATTTTCCAAACTTTTAAATTGATTGAATCTCTCCTGAAAAGCTCGTTTTATTTCCTGTATAATAATTAAATATTTTTTAATTGCATTTTTTTGAATATCAAGCGTATTTTCAAAAATTATTGTGTTTTGAAAATGTTTTTGTAATTGAGGAAAATATTTCATCGTTTTCATTTCCAAATCTTTTGTGAAGATGTTAAGTTTCGTCATAAATGTTTTAATATTTTCAAACATCATCAATACAACTTGTCCATTTCCCTGAAGTTTTTATTCAGTTCATTGAAATGCTGAGTGATGTCACATAAGAACATTAAATTATTTAACCAATCTATATTTGAAAATTTTATGGCTCACACACCGGCACATTGATACGATAGAAAATCAGTTAGTCAACGTCCACTTGGAAATATATTTTTTTTATAAATTCGATATTTATTAGGTATTTATTTATACTTTAATTTTTTAATATTTTCGATTGCCTGTTCTCTCTTTTATGCTATTATTTTTTTTATAAATTCAACGCGTGGGTCACTTAAAAAGCCTTCGTGGGTCAGTGTCTGACCCGCGGGTCATAGGTTCGCCATCACTGATTTATATAGAAAGAGTGGAATCCGTGCAGCGCAAATTTACTAAGTATCTCGATTACAAATTTTACAGAGAGAATCCCTCATCGTATGCTGACCGGCTTACTCGCTATCTTTTAATCGAATTGTCTAAGCGTAGAATGATAATCGGTATGAACATATTATATAAAATTATTAATAATAAAATCGATTGTCCCGACTTGTTACAACACGTTAATTTTAACGTTCCTGTGCAGACTACAAGATATTCCCAGACATTTTACTGCAGTAACAGTGTTAGTAATGTTGGCTTTAATTCCCCTGTTAATATCATGATGCGACCAGTTAATGGATTTTTATAAAATTGTGACATATTTTTTATTTCAACCAATATAGTGCTAATGGCCAAAGTTGCCGAAGCACTCAAATAAATATAAAAAAAAGCTTGTATTATAAATCAAATTATGTAGATGAAAAATTTCTGATATTTTTACCGACCGCCAACATACCGGGTGAATTATTTAAGGAGCAACATACATGTTTCACATATAATGTTAATGAAGTGAGTTATTTCAAAAGCAACATAGCCATAAAATAAAAGCTTATCGTATCCATAGAAAAGACAAATTATTATTTTTTAAAAATATTTTTTGGACTTAACTACTAAGGAAATTATTATTTTTGTTTGTATGTAAATATAAACAAACTAATAAAAATTCATTTATTGTTTCTAATTTACTATTTTTTAGCCGTCTAGAAACTTTATCATGTCAAATAACTATTATATCTAATCACCATTGCATATCTGTTGCCATGGATATGAGCTTGCTTTCATAATTTGCTATGTTGCAAATGAAATAACTCACTGCATTAACATTATATCTGAAACATGTATGTTGCTCCTTAAATAATTCACCCGGTATATAAGGGAGGTATTGTGATCATATCGATTTTGACATTTCGAGATTTCGATGGATCTCCACGAATTGAGGTCCCTACATAACGTTTTGACTATTTTTAGCATGATGTCTGTCGGTCTGTCTGTCCGTCCGTCTGTCCGTCCGTCAGTCTATCCGTCCGTCCGTCTGTCTGTCTGTCTGTGTACACGTGCAGAGCAAATTTTGTTAAAAGGATTATTATAAAACTTCATATTTAAGCTTCTGCCATCAATGGCACAAGTTGATCAACTTTTGGTAAAAATCGGTTGACTAGAAATGGGAGTTTATTCGTTTCGATTTTAAGATTTTTGCTAATATTTAGCAACAGACAAATATTTCGAAAAAATTTATTTAACAAAAGTTGCTATAAATGCAATAACTAATAACTTTTATTTGAGACGTTTTTTGATAAAACGATTTTTCATACTTACATGTAACGTTTCCATGGTCATGATAAATAATATCTGTTAGAAAATATTAGGCCAAGTTATTTCTACTCTGCTGCTAGAATGTATTTTATACGAGTACTTTATGATGGCGGTCGGTCCTGTGGTGGCCACAGCTGATTTTTATGATATTAATCTCATCAACATAATATAAATGTAATGTTAATAATGTTAAATGTCATATAAAATTGTTACAATGTATTATAATTGCCTTAGTTGCCGACGCCTTGGTTGCCGATGTATTTGCTAATAAAAAAATATATATATATATACTTGTTTATTTTTAATAAATATTGTTATCCAAAAATATGTTTTGTTCACATATTTACGAAATCTAAATTTAAAATAATCAGCCGTGGCCACCACAGGACCGACCGCCATCACAAAGTACTTGTATAAAATACATTCTAGCAGCAGAGTAGAAATAACTTGGCCAAATATTTTCTAACAGAGATATTATTTATCATAACCATGCAAACGTTATATATAAGTATGAAAAAATAGACACGAATAAAATTTTTCGTTTTATCAAAAAATGTCTCAAATAATAGTTTTTATTTATTGCTTTTATAGCAACTTTTGTTAAATACATTTTTTTGTAATATTTTTCTGTTATTAAATATTCGCATAAATCTGAAAATCGACACGAGTAAACTCCCATTTCTAGTCAACCGATTTTTACCAAAAGTTGATCAACTCGTGCCATTGATGTCAAAAGCTTAAATATGAAGTTTTATAAAAATCCTTTAAGCAGAATTTGCACTGCACGTGTACACTGACAGACGGACGGATAGACGGACACACAGCCAGACAGACGGACAGACGGACGGACAGACGGACGGACAGACAGACATACAGACAGACAGACAGACCGACAGACATCATGCTAAAAATAGTCAAAACGTTATGTAGGGACCTCAATTCGTGGAGATCCAGCGAGATCTCGAAATGTCAAAATCGGTATGATCACAATACCTCCCTTATACCACGTCGCTTAATAAGTCTCCGGTCTAACTAAGAAAAACTTTTTTTTTTTAGAAATTCTACTTTATTCATCTACATACTGTCCTTCAAGAGTGATAGATTAATCCCAACGCTCCTAAAATTAAAAAAATTAAAATTAATTAATTAATTTAAATTCAGCATACCAATCAGTAATAGGTGATTTTCCTGGTGCAGAGTCTCTATAACGCTTATCAAGCCACTGTTTGGCTTCAACAGTATTTTTCCCCATCAAAAACCAATGTTTAATCAACACACGAAATTCTTTTTTATCCATTCTTTTGAAAATTACAGAACTGGAGTCACTAAAACCACTGTAACCTCTAACCTAATTGTCAGAATGTCATGAAATTTTCACACGTAGCATTTGAAGGTTGATACTATACAGAAATCATATGGGTCTGTCAACAGTGTTGCCATATATATGTCAGACCGGAGACTTATCGAGTGAAGTGTTATATGTTGGCGGTCGGTAATTAAATAAGGTTTTGTAGGAAAGTTTACGGAAAATGGTTATTTGTTTAAAAAGGTAGCTAATGTACACTTAATTTAGTGTGACGTCATACCCCTTCTAAGTGACGCAGTACACTACTAGCCTACCCAGTGTACTGCGTACAGCCTACCCAATCGTGAACTTATTTGCTTGTATAACTTTCATAGGTTATGTAAAGTTAGAGTGATTTTAATTAAAATAAAGTTTAATTCTATAAAAACAATTTATACATGTTTACCGAATTAAATTTTATATTAAAATATATAAAATATGGAAGATCCAGGCCCCAGTACTTCGAAACATAGTCGAAAATATTGTTTAGTACCGATGTGTACAAATAGTTCAATTACAAATCCAAAAAAACAATTTATATCATTACCTGATGGCGAAATTTGTGACTGAAAGCTAAGAGGCGAAATAAAACCGATATTTCAGAAAAAAGTAAACTTTATGTTTGTGAAGACCATGAAGACCATTAATGTGACTACATATATTTTATAAATTATTTTAATAATAAATGCGTGAAAAATTGTTTAAAAACAAATTCAAAACTCTCGAACAATACAATATACACACGTAAACATTATGTTTAGTCTGTATCTGTGACGTCAAACCCCAGCAGTCTCAGTCGTATTTACTCGGCAACCTTCGCGCGTGGTCGGCTTATTTCAAATTTACAATATTTTAATTAAAAAATTTGGCTATAATATTAATTAAAATGTGATTTTTGTTTTGTTAGGTGACATAACAAACATTAACTTATCAAAAAAATTTAGTTTTAAGGAAATATAAATTTTATGCGTATCCCCTATTCGTGGAGATCCATCGAAATCTCGAAATGTCAAAATCGGTATGTCTCAATGTCTCAAAATCTTGGCGGTCGGTAAAAATTCTAACAAATATAGTCGGATTGCTGATAGGTGACTGTTACATGTATGTATCAAGTAATGCATTCATATAATAATCTAGTTACCATTTTTAAAAATGTTTTTTGTTATTTGTGTTAACTGTCAGTGTCTGGTAATAAATATTAATTAAAATACGGCTTGCGGCCAATTATTAAATTCACAAACTTTAATTTTAAATCTGGTGGAATAAACAACAAATTATAATCCAAAATTTTAGGTATGAGTATAAATTTTTCCTTATTTATAATTATAACCTTAAAATTAATAATTTTGTTTGTTTGAGTACTGCTGTAAATTTATTTTCGCGCTCTAATTAGTAAAGATATCTACGAATCTTGCCATTTCTTTCTAATGTTTTGTTTTTTATTCAAATAATTTGGAAGGTTAGTTGTCAACTTGCGTCACTATACGTTACTATGGGTATGCAAATAATTATAATGATATAGACAGAGAAAGCATATAGTATTGAATATCGATACTTGTAGCAACGAACAGTCACTTATCAGCAATCCGACTATAGTAACCCTATCAACGTCATGTACAAATTTACGTCTGTACGGCACGTGCACTAATTCAAAAATATATACATCTTGTCGTTAAGTCCAACAAAATATTAATTTTACATTCAGCATGACATTTACAAATTATTTTAGTTTTAACTTTGAAAAATTTGCCGTTATTTTACGCCTTGATACATTTTCATCATTGCATTCACTTATATAGATCTCGGTCTACGTAATAATGACGCGCCAAGTGCATGTGCCAAAGATGGACTAAAAACAAATATAAGAATAGCAATGATATAATGCACTAATTTTAACTCGGTGAGGTGTTGTCTCCATTCCTAATTACGTCAACTTAAATGTTTCAGTTATAAGCACGTGTTTGGATGGATTAAGTGCCTGTAATAGGGTTGTATTTATTTACATAGATGCAAGATGAAACATTGGATAGATGAAATAGACCATATTAGTAACTACGTCACAAAATGGGATTCGTGCTGCCGTCTCGCGGTTAGATTCCTTTTATTTGAATTTAGCATTATGTTTTTTTGTTAAATTGTATTTTGGAAATATAAATTAAGTTTTCAAAGTAAGAGAGTGCTTCACATCAAAACTACAAGTCAATATTTATTTATTAAAATTCTTATTTTATACATTATAATTTAATATGTCATTATTTTTGCAGAACAATATTATTTTGCAGGTTAATTTTGAAAAATTTACGTTAATAATCGTTATTATGGCAAGTAACATAGCAATAAGTGTGTGTGCCATATCTAAATGGTTTAAAGGAATAATATGTTGTTTTTAATTTTCCATTATTGTTTTTCATTTTCATCTGTCAAAAAACGAAAAAATTTGCAATTAATAATGTAGATGTAATTGTTACAATTTGGAGCAAAACAATACACCAATATGCATTCTAAAACAAAATATTAATGATTACTTAGTGTTAATTAAATAAATACTAAAGATATTTCGAATTTCATATTATTTAAAAACGTAACCTATAAATATATCTTCGAATCCGTATTTATATATTTATAAAATCATCATTCTATAATATAAAGTGTCTGGACTGTATATATTAGTATATATTTATCAAAAATACATATTTTATGCTCCAAAATTGAAAATATTTATAAAATTAAGGTAACAAAAGTAATGTCCCATGTATTTTAAACTTCAAAAGGACTCAGCTCTCAGATGGCAGCACATGTATGTGACGACACACTAATATGGTCTATTGAGAACTGACACGCTCAAATACGCAGTCTGGTGGTCAAATATTTTACTAGGTGGTCTAGTACTGTTTGAACTTATTACATATGAAAAAGGAAGTTGTACGGGTTGCGGACAGTAATGAAAACCAATCAAATCAGCTGACAAGTTTCGAATAAGTTTTATTCTTCATCGGAGCTACAATAGGATAATAGTATAAGTGTATATAATAGTAGAATGTAGTGTAACAGTATTAGTAATAAATGTATATAATATACAGTTACTCACAAAATTGAGCATACAAGAATTTTACAAAGATACTTTTTAATAAAACGTGACTATAAAACAGATTTTTTTAAAACTAATTAATTTTTATTTATAAAATACAACTTGCAGATCCAAAATTATTACAAATAGTATAAAGTATAGTAATATTTGTTAAAAATTTGTTAACGAAAACTAAAAATAATAATTATTTAGAGACACAAAATTGAGCGTACTAGTTAAATTTGATTGATTTAAGACCTGTATTTTCCTGAAATTATATTGCATAGGTTTTATCTTGCAACAGATGATTTTTTTCATTAGTTTAGTTTGCATTAGGTCACATTCAAGTACAGTGATTTTGTTTCTATTATAATGGAAAATAAATGTAAACAGACTGACGAATCTACACGAAAACTAATAGTTAAATTATAGGCCCGGGGTCATACAATGCGTGAAATAGGTGATATAGTAAACCGAAGACATTTCACAATTCAGAAAACAATAAATAAATTTAAATATAAAGGTACTATCAAAAACAAAACGGGCAGAGGCAGAAAAAAATTGTTATCAACTGTGGATGAATGATTTATTTTGCGAAAAATCAAGCCAGATCCTAAAATTACTGTACCCCAGTTAACGTCAGAATTGTCACAAAGATTAAATAAACAAATTTCAGTAGAAACAGTCCGCCGAGTAATCCGGAAAAATAACTACAATGGTCGAATTGCACGCAAGAAACCATTTATTTCAAAAACGAATAAAAAGAAACGCTTAGAATTTGCTAAAATGTATGTAAACAAACCAATTAGCTTCTGGAGTAAAGTTATTTTTTCTGACGAGACGAAAATTTTTTGGGTCGGATGGCAGACAAATTGTTTGGCGGAAGCCCAATACAGAATTTAAAAAAATTAATACCGTTGCGACAGTAAAACACGGAGGCGGATCAGTTATGTTGTGGGGTGTTATGGGCTCAAACGGCCCAGGTAATTTAGAATTTATAGAAGGGATCATTGATAAATGGAAATATCTAAACATATTGAAAAATAATCTTACGGCTACTGCAGAAAAATTAGATATGCCACCAGTTTATTATTTTCAACAAGATAACGATCCCAAACATACTTCGCTTATTGTAAAGGAATGGCTGTTATACAATGCACCAAAATTACTCAAAACACCGCCACAATCGCCTGATCTCAATCCAATTGAAAATTTATGGAGAGAATTAAAAGTTCGGATAAAAACAAATTCCTTTTCTAATAAAAATGATTTTAAAACGAAACTTCAAGAAGAATGGAATATAATATACCAGCAGAAGTTTGTGGAAAATTAGTGCAGTCTATGCCAAATCGCCTTCAAGCAGTAATAGAAGCAAAAGGTGACGCGAAAAAATATTAATTTAAATTAACTGATTGTTTTCTAATTATTTTATTAGTATTACTACTTTTTGTACGCTCAATTTTGTGTCTCTGAAAATGTATATATTTTTTGTTTTCTTTAACAAATGTTTATTAAATATTATTTAATTTTGTACCATTTATGATAGTTATGTATCTCTAAAATGTATTTTAGAAATAAAATAATTGGTTTAAATAATCTGTTTTATAGGCATCTTTACCTAAGAGTTATATTTCTAAAACTTTTGTACGCTCAATTTTGTGAATAACTGTAAGTATGAATGAAAGTATAGCGTAAACTGCATAAATGAATATATAGATGTATAAGAAATATAAAATTAAAATAAAATGATGAGCTCAATAAAATTTATATATAAAAATAAATAAGAATAAATAAAATTAAAATTAAATTAAAATAAAATAAAATAAGATATAAAAATATATATTTTTTTTAACATTTAGCTGTGAAAAAGATCTTTTTCTGATGGATTCATAATTTGGCCGAAGCTTAAAAAAAGGCTCGTGTTGATTGGTGTAAGGCAGTGGTTTCCAACCTGTGCTCCGCGTCCACTTCTCAGGGGCTCCGAGGCCGTTCCAGGAAATAAAATAAATAAAAATTGAATAAAAACAAAAGAATTAGAAATAAAAATCGGTAAAAATGCGTGGACAGCGATTTTCATCACCTTTTTCAAAATTTACGTAGTAATTATTGAAACATCAATGTTTTTTGGGCAATGCAGTGGCGTACTGGCTCGCCGGGACACCGGGCTATTTCCCGGTGGGCCAGTCTCAATAAGATCAATTTTTGGATCAATGGGGCCGGTTCTTGATCCAACGAGGCCGGCTCCTGGCCCTTTGGGGACGGTTTATTCCAAATTTTCCAGGGCCAGAAAATTTTGCCAGTCCTCTACTGGAGCACTGTCAGTCGAGTTGACTTTTGGTCCCATTTAGACATTTGAATACGACAGCAATAGATTTAAAAATAACCCCTCGCTGTTAGGCATTCCTCGGAGCGTTGCTGCACTCATAAAATCTACTACATGATCCGACCAAACATCGCCTATGGTCTATTTCAAAGTAGAAAAAAGTAGATAGCGCTGCGAACCGAGTACGATTTACACTGGACAAATACAGTATAGCGGGAAATTTAAAATATGTTACAACTAGGGCATGGGCGTAGTAACTGAGTTAGCAATGATTTTTTTTGAAATATGAAAATGGTTAATAGGATATTGAAATAAACAAGGCAGATGTTAAATACACTTATTTATACGACATAAATTCAGTTTAATGGGAAATTTTAAAAATTTTAAAAATGATGTACTATATATAACAAGAGAGATTTGCTAAAAGAGTTTAAATAAAGCAATAAAACAAACAATATACAGTCTGTTTCAAACGCTTAGGCGGAACTAAATGGGAATTTCGTTCTTTTAGGTTGTCACGACAAGGGACCTTGCTTGGGTTATTTCATTTTTCACGTTGGACTGTCAAAATTTAAAATTACAACAAAGAAACCATGGAAACGAATGACCTATGTCAAAATTAAATTATTTTTTTATATATTTTAATGACAAAAAAATTAATAAATGGGAAATTTGTATTAAGAATGACACAAAAAATCAAAATATAAAGAAAATGACAATTTAAAATGATAGTAACCTTAACAAAAAAATGTGTATTGTAAGTATGATTTACAAAGCTTAAACAAAACGGTCGAAAAGCACGATTTAAACGATGAAAGTAACTAGATTGCAAAATTTAGTTCCGCTTAACCGTTTGGAACAGACTGTATCTTCAGAGCTAAAGTTTCTTATTTAAATAATTATTGTAAATAAAAATAAAAAATATATGTATATATGAAGGTCTAAAAATTATTTCAATAACTTCTTCTTTAGGCACAATCAGCTGGGCTGTCTTTTGGCCTCACATTAGTCCTCTCTCTTGATCTCGTAATTGTCAAGTGACAAAAAATATTTATATGTCAGATAACCTAAAAAATATATAACTGCGTAAAAACAAATTACATGGAAAATGTTGTCCATAAAATCTACGCCAAGAATATAAATAAAAGTCTAAATATATAAATAATAACTAACAAAATATATGAAAAAAGTTAAATAATATAAATAATATATATTTCCAATGTACGACACTGAACATCTGTCAACTTGGACTAAAAACAATATTTTTACAGTGTAATAGGGATGACGATCTAAACCAATCCGAAGCAAGGACAAACAGCTCCTATCTTCTTACACACATTTTTCTTCTTTGAAATAGACCATAGTTTGAGGCGTACGAGGGCTACCTTTTAAGTTTTTACAAAAACTGAGAAAGAAAATATTTATTGGAACAAACTGTTTTATTGCTTTTTAAAATATTCGCCTTTAAGATTTATACACTTTTGCATGTGTTCGAACCAATTCTCGAAACATTTTTCCACTCTGAAATTGGTATCTCAAAAATATGGTTTTCGAAGGCTTCAACAACTTCTTCTGTCTGTCCGTCTGTCTGTGTACACGTGCAGAGCAAATTCGGCTGAAAGGATTTTTATGAAACTTCATATTTAAGCTTCTGACATCAATTAAGTTGATCAACTTTTGGTAAAAATCGGTTGACTAAAAATAGGAGTTTACTCCTGTCGATTTTAAGATTTTTGCGAATATTTCACAACAGAAAAATATTTCGAAAAAATTTATTTTACAAAAGTTGCTATAAAAGCAATAACTAACAACTTTTATTTGAGACATTTTTTGATAAAACGAAAAAACATTTTTCCAAATTTTTCCCTAATAGTTTTAGGTCATTACGGACCAAACATTATTTTTTTCTAGACAAAATAAGATGTGAGAATTCCAATTTAAATCTCAAGTCTCTATCTCTTAACTTATTTGAGATAAGATTTTTTTTAAATTCCATTAAAATCAAAGTTTTTCCTAATAGTTTTAGGTCATTACGGACCAAACATTAATTTTTTCTAGACAAAACAAGGTGTGAGAATTCCAAAAATTCAAACCTCAAGTCTCTATTTCTTACCTTTTATGAGATATGAATTTTTTAAAATTCAAAAAAAAAATCAAAATTTTCCCTTATAGTTTTAGGTCATTACGGACCAAACATTATATTTTTCTAGACAAAACAAGGTGTGAGAATTCCAAAAATTCAAACCTCAAGTCTCTATTTCTTACCTTTTTTGAGATATGAATTTTTAAAATTTCAAAAAAATCAAAATTTTCAATAGTTGTAGGTCATGACGGACCAAACATTAATTTTTTCTAGACAAAACAAAGTATGAGAAATCCAAAAATTCATACCTCAAATCTCTATGTCTTACCTTTTTTGAGATATGCATTTTTAAAATTACAAAAAAATCAAATTTTTCAATAGTTTTAGGTCATTACGGACCTAACATTAATTTTTTCTAGACAAAACAAGGTGTGAGAATTCCAAAAATTCAAACCTCAAGTCTCTATTTCTTACCTTTTTTGAGATATGAATTTTTTAAATTACAAAAAGTTTCATAATTTTCCCTAATAGTTTTAGGTCATTACGGACCAAACATTATATTTTTCTAGACAAAACAAGGTGTGAGAATTCCAAAAATTCAAACCTCAAGTCTCTATTTCTTACCTATTTTGAGATATGAATTTTTAAAATTACAAAAAGTTTCAAAATTTTCCCTAATAGTTTTAGGTCATTACGGACCAAACATTATATTTTTCTAGACAAAACAAGGTGTGAGAATTCCAAAAATTCAAACCTCAAGTCTCTATTTCTTATCTTTTTTGAGATATGAATTTTTAAAATTACAAAAAAATTTAATTTTTCAATAGTTGTAGGTCATGACGGACCAAACATTAATTTTTTCTAGACAAAACAAGGTGTGAGAATTCCAAAAATTCATACCTCAAATCTCTACCACTAACCATTTTTGAGATATGAATTTTTGAAATTTACAAAATAAAATCAAAATTTTACCAATTAGTTTCAGGTCATTACGGACCAAATATTACAGAAAAAACATCGTAAAACTAAATTTTTTAAAGATTTAAACCTTAGGTCTCTATTTCTTACCATTTTTGAGATATAGTTTTTGATTTAATACCCAAATTTATAAAAATAACTACACTTTCACGAGACCCAATATATTTAATGTTAAAATACGTACAAAAAATAACTTAGAATTTATAAGAAAGACATTTTAATGTTATCTCGATATTTTGTTAACCACAAATGAATTAGTATGGGATTAAAAAAATAATTAATCCTCTTAAATAAGTTGATAAGGAAATTTTATTTTTATATCATTAGCAGGAATTACGTAAACATTTATGCGACGAAACCTGTTTATCTGAAAAAATATATAAACTGTGAATTTTCATAGTTTACAGGATTTCGTAGGCAGGGCTGATATTAAAAATATTTGAGAAGATAACATTCAAAATATGATTTATGACAGTAATACAGTTTTGAAATTATTGTAGAAAACATTACAAACCAATTTGCAACAAGTTTGGAACCTAATTTTACGACCTACTTATTTTTAAAGTCCCAAACAATTAATTCAAATATGTTATTAAAATTTTAAAACGCTAAATTACGTAAAATCGATATTTAATTTTGACAAAAATCACGTTTTGCAAGAACTAAGTGGACAAATAATGGTTCAAATTGACAAAATAAGGTTTAAATTTGATTTGAATGTTTATTATAATGTTTATGTTTGTTAATATGGATCTTACTAGCATTAGCTAAATAAATTATTATTATTAACAAACATAGGTTTACACTATCCTATTTATTCTTTTTTTAATATTATTATGTATTTATAATTTTTTTAAATATGGAAATGCCAACTTTAATTTTCCAAACAATCATATCTCAAAAACGGTAAGAGATAGAGACCTGCGGTTTGAATTTTTGAAATCCTTAGACTTTAAATAGTTTAGAAAAAAATTGAAGATTTAGTGGCTAGTACACAACTTTATTAATAGGCCATCAAATAATATTGTCGAAAAGTACTAAAAATTGATGTGAAGTGTGAATTTTCACAACATTTCAGAATTTCACAGGTATTGTTAGTGAATGATGATTATTTGGGATGCCAAAATAAATTTTATGTTAAAATATTTTTTTTGTTAATTTTAATTCGAATGGCTAATACCATTATTTAGGTTTCTAAACTAAGGTTTCTACAGTATTTTTTTTTTTTTTTTATAACAAGTTTCATTAAGATTTTGAAAATTGCATAACCCCAGTCTGCCAATTTTTTCATACTTACATGTAACGTTTCCATGGTCATGATAAATAATATCTCTGTTAGAAAATATTAGGCCAAGTTATTTCTACTCTGCTGCTAGAATGTATTTTATACAAGTACTTTATGATGGCGGTCGGGCCTGTGGTGGCCACAGCTGTTTTTTTAATACTTATATGTAACGTTTCCATGGTCATGATAAATAATAACTCTGTTAGAAAATATTAGGCCAGGTTATTTCTACTCTGCTGCTAGAATGTATTTTATACAAGTACTTTGTGATGACTGTCGGTCCTGTGGTGGCCACAGCTGATTTTTTATTACTTAAATTGGGAACTTCTAATATATTTGGGGCCCTGGGCTGCAGCCCAGTTAGCACCACTCCTCTTAATCCGCCACTGTGGAACAGTTGTGTTAAAAAATTGAAAATTAGAGTAGATTCAAATAGAGAAGGATACACGACCGTTACAAAATTGCGCAAACAAGATAACGCCTGTGGCGGAGACAAATAAAATATTTTCAAACCAAATAGGACAATTAAATAATATTTTTTATTTAATTAGTTAAGGAACGATTTAAAAGCTGTATGTTAAAATATAAATGAAAAAATATAAATAAAATGCTGTTTAATATAAATATGTCAGTCATAAATGACAGAAGGCAAATTAATTATGAATAAAAAAATAAATATGCCGACCAGACGGGGGAAAATGTATATTGCAGTAAAATTAATTTTATTATTAAAGTTATATCGGTCATATGTAGGGATGGGAATTTATTTTTGAATATCGATATATGCGCGATTCGATATATCGTCAGTGTGATATCGATATTCGATATATATCGAAGTAAAAATATCGATATTTTCGATATATCGAAATAACTAACACGTAACATGTAAGATATATAAATTAAATATTTTTTTGTTGGCTTGGCGGGAAAAGAAGTCGCCAGTTGATAGACAATCACTTTACAGTTGGTACTCACCCAGATACCAACGCTCTAATATTATCCTTGCCCAGCAAACATTTTTATCCGGACCAGTACTGGTAAAGCACATACTCGCCGGCATTGAAAGTAATGGGCCAGTGCTGACATTTCGTACTGGGCCAGTACCCCGGTGTCCCGTGGCCCTTAGCTGGTCCATTGATGTATCAGTTGCTGGCCCAGCAACGGTAAAGTGCATTGAAAGTAATGGGCCAGTGCTGGCATTTCGCACTGGGCCAGTGCTGGCATTTCACATTGGTCCAGTGCTGGCATTTTGCACTGGGCCAGTACCCCGGTGTCCCCGTGGCCGTTAGCTGGCCCATTGATGTATCAGTTGCTGGCCCAGCAACGGTAAAGTGCAAAATAATCGCATTAGTTGCAAGATTTATTTCTGACAGACTAGTGCTTATATTATACCCACTCTCTAGTGTTTCAAATGTAATATATGTGTACTTACCCAGTATTAAAATAAATTAATGGTTAGGTGCAAAATAAATACTCATTTGGCCATTTTCACCATCGTTGAATAAATTTATTTAACAAGTAAAGTTGACAATATCGCATCGGTTTTAAACTATTAATGAAGAAATTAACATTGCTGTCAATAGAATGATGCGATATTGTTAACTTAAGTTGTTAAATAAATTTATTCAACGATGGTAAAACTAGCCGATTGTAAATTGAATTAACAGTTATAATTTATTGATTTATTTATAAATATTAAATAAATATAATTTCAGGAATAACAGGAATTAGTTTATTTAATTTATTAATTTAATGAAGAATTTTAAGAAAATGGTTTTCTGCCATTTCGGTCAAACCAATTTCATCCTAAAGATAAGGGGTGACTAATAATTTTCGCCAATATTCGTCTTGTATTATCTACCACATCTTTTCCCCCTGACTTGAAGAGAGCCAACCTAAAGAAATCATACTTGTTAAAATAAATTCAATAAACAAATTTTATAAGCATTAATGCTATAAGCTGTTCACTTTTGTAAGAACAAACTAGACCTGGTTATTTTGGTGATTTTTATAGTGTATTACTGACTTTTAGAAACTTGGTTATATTGTAAAAAAAGCTTTACAGTTTTGGATTAATTTGTATTATTTTAGGTTAGTATTATATTTACAAAATATTTAAGATGTCACTATTCAAAATGAAATATGACAAATTATATTTTTTAAATGACATATTTATAATCTTGTATCAGATTTATTAATAATTGAAAATTTTATTACATGAAAAAAACTATGATTTAACTAAACTAAAAATTAAACAATTTAATATGAAATAGTTTGTGTAAACTACGTCCTTAAATCTAACAAAACACACACAAATCACAATAAAAAACTGTATAATGCTCACAATCAATAACTATTCAAATACACATCTTTAAAAACTGTTCACCAACACGTCCCAACTTATACTCACAGAATATCACTTGTACCGACCCTCGAAGGCCACGCCATTAGGGTGTTTTATGACTAAGAACGGTCAGACTTTTCAAATTATTACATTCAAAAAAAGTTATAAACATAAGCACTGGCCCGCTAGAAATAATCTTGGATTAATACAAATAAGGAATGCTTATAAAATGCTGGTAAAGTACTTCGTATAGGCGGAGTGCGAAATACAAATGTGAAGTACATTATTAATACTGGCGTTGCACTTACTTTTGGTGCCAGCAATGTACCAGCGTAAAAGCAGTTTGCCGGCGTTCGGCCGTTAGTTCAATGTTTGCTGGGTGTTAACAGCTCTCTTAATTAAATATATATATATATATATGCTGTTCACTTTTGTAAGGACAAACCAGATTTTTTGGTTACTTTTATAGTGTATTACGGTCTTTAAATATCAACTAAAAATGTTCCTTACACTGTAAAACCGACTTTAGATTTATTGGTTATGATCATTATTAAGAAAGTGACATTTTTTATAATTTTTTAATACCAACATTCAATGTCAATTTCAAAGGTGCAAATTATTGAAATCAAAATTTCGTCTTACAGGTTATTCCAAACGATTAGGCGGAACTAAACGGAAATTTCGTTATTTTAGGCCGTCACGAAAAGGGACCTTGCTTGGGTTATTTCATGTTTCAGGTTTGGTATGTGAAAAATTAAAATTCCAACAGTGAAACCATGGAAACGAATGACATATGTCAAATATTTTAATACATTTTTCCATATTTTGAAGACAAAAAAATTAATAAATGGTAAATTTTTATTAAGAATGACAAAAAACTAAAATGTAATGAAAAGGACATTTTATACTGACAATCAATTTAATCTTGAATTTGCAATGTAAGCATGATTTTCAAAATTATTAAGAAAGTGACATTTTTTATAATTTTTTAATACCAACATTCAATGTCAATTTCAAAGGTGCAAATTATTGAAATCAAAATTTCGTCTTACAGGTTATTCCAAACGATTAGGCGGAACTAAACGGAAATTTCGTTATTTTAGGCGGTCACGAAAAGGGACCTTGCTTGGGTTATTTCATGTTTCAGGTTTGGTATGTGAAAAATTAAAATTCCAACAGTGAAACCATGGAAACGAATGACATATGTCAAATATTTTAATACATTTTTCCATATTTTGAAGACAAAAAAATTAATAAATGGTAAATTTTTATTAAGAATGACAAAAAACTAAAATGTAATGAAAAGGACATTTTATACTGACAATCAATTTAATCTTGAATTTGCAATGTAAGCATGATTTTCAAAACCTAAACAAAATGACCAAAAGTCTGAATTAATTGATAAAAATTACTAGATTTCAAAAATTAGTTCCGCCTAAACGTTTGGAATAGCCTATAGTTTGTTTCTACAAAAGTGAACAGCATATATTTAAATGTAAAAAATATACAAGAATACCGATATTTTGTGCGAATATCGATATTTTGCGCGATATATCGCATTTCAAATATCGATATATAAATATCGATATATTTTTCTAAAGTATCGATAATTTCGATATATAGATATATCGTTCCCATCCCTAGTCATATGTACTCTTAGAGATGCCAGTTGCAGCAATCACTCGTTCCCGGAAATTTGTTCCAGGAATTTTGAAGTTTTCCAGATTAGCTTCCTCCTTCATGAACTGCATAACATTATTAATAATTTCACGGCTCTTGCTATGAAGCACTTGTCCTTTACGTCCTATTAATTGCTTCTGCATTTTGTAAAACACTGTTTTTAAAATCAAAACATAAATTAATTTCATAAACTCAACTTATCCTACTGTTCTATTACCAAATATGTATTTTTCTACTTACGTCGTCTTTCACTAACAAATAATTCGTATTAAAAAATAGGATTTTAGTTTGTAGATGTATTCTAATAATATAGATATTTTATATAAACACGTTGGAAGCTCCTAACTCATATAAGACTTCTACGGCTATGAGTAACAAACCTAACACCCCTATTATAAGTAAATTAGACCCGTCCAGACAAAAATGGTTTCTGCACACTGTTATTGAAGTACTCAACTCTATTTGAATCGACCCTACCACCTCCTCTATCAGAATCGAAAACTTTACCATAAAATACGCCGTCTATGCTCTTAGTTTCAAAGAAAGAAATGGCCTAAAAATATTACAATTATAATAAAAGCCTCACTTTATTCTCCTTCATCACTTTACTAACATTTAATATTTAATACTTTTAACATTACATGTTATTCCTTCAGATATTTCCATTTACGTTATTTATACCTACATATAGGGCATATTAATAGTAAATATACCTGAAAGTGTATTAGAGTGCGTCAACAATTCCATCCAGGGCATCACTTCACTGAACGAATTATAATAAATTATTCATAACATGTCATAAAATATATTGGGATCAAAGTTTGGCCTTAACCCTCACCCTGACGCACAATAAATCGATGCATGTTAATACCGCTTGTCGAAAATATACTCATTGATGAATTATTAATGTTTTATGGATTAAAAACTTTTTCCAGATATGAATTTTTAAAGTAGCATAATTTGGAAATTTTTACGAGGGTCACGTGGAATTATTGTCAGACATATGGTTTATATTTTTTAGGATTTTATTTTAAATTGGCATACGGACTGCCATCAGCTAGGTTAACTATAGGGAAATAAATTTTACAGTGACTGTATAAAGACAGTGTGGCCATACGATGGTCTTATTTTCTATTGGTCGAGCTGAAGTCCACCATGTTTCTTCCAACTTTGTTACAGATTATATATGGTTTACATGTGTTTAGCTTGTGTTTAAACAGATTTAAGTGATATTTTCAAATAATATACGTTTAATAGTGAATATTGTTGTGTTTGTGATGAGTAATGAGTAATATAGATAATGTACCAGGTCTACAAGTATGAAATGCGGATTTTTTTTTAAATAAAACACATAAATCTCAAAAGAACAGTAAAAGTTTATTTATTCAAAGTATGCTCCATTAGAAGTTATACATTTTTCCCATCTTTCAGGCAATTTGTGAATACCTCGCCAGTAGAACTCTTCCCCTTTCCCCGCAAACCATTCATCTAGCCATTCTTTCACATTTTCATATGAACAAAAGTGCTGCTCGGCAAGTGCGTGACCCATCAATGCGAACAAGTGGTAATCTGAAGGGGCCAAGTCTGGTGAGTAAGCGGCATGGGGTAGCACTTCCCACTTGAGTGCCTCCAATGTGTTGCAAACTGCTTTTGCCTTATGTGATAGAGCGTTATTGTGAAGAAATATTACCTTGCGCTGTCTTCTTTCGTATTCTGGTCGTTTTATGGTCGTATGAGCAGCGAATGGATCAATTCGATCAGTTGTTGTTGGTAGCGTTGGGTATTAACTGTTTCACCCGGTTTTAACAATTCATAATAGACCACAACCTTTTGTTCCCACCAACTACAGAGCATTGTCTTTTTGCCAAGGCGATTCGGTCTTGCAGTTGATGTGGATGGTGAGCCTGGGTTCACCCATGATTTTTTGCGTTTGGGATTTTCAAAATAAATCCATTTTTCATTACCAGTAATGATACTATACCACGCAAACATCAGAAACCCCTACATTCGCCTAAAGTGACCGTATGGGCTGCGATGTCGGCGCGAGGAATTATCGGCCCTTACTTTTTTGAAGACGAAGGGGGCGTGCAGTTACAGTGAATTCAGAGCGTTATGTGGAGATGTTAGACAACTTCTTGGTACCACAACTGCAAAACTTTCCTGGCTATAACCAAAGAACATGGTTCCAACAGGACGGAGCAACTTCACACACGTCCAATATGTCTCTGCCACGTGTTCGTGAAATTTTCTCAGGCAAATTGATCTCCCGGAGAGGTGACATAAATTGGCCTCCACGCAGTCCAGATTTAACCCCTATGGACTTTTTCCTATGGGGTTATCTTAAATCTAAAGTTAACGCCAATAAACCGACTTCACTGGCGCATTTGAAAGAAAATATCCGTCACGAAATGGCAGGTGGACTCAGAGACGTCATAAGTAATTTTACTGTTCGATTAAATGAGTGCCGAGAACGCGAGGGTCTACATTTAGACGATATTATTTTTAAGAAATAAATCCCCAAAAAGTGTATTTTAATAATTAATAAACATTTTTTCTATATACGGCTTACTTTTTTTTAATCGATCCACTAAATAAAAAATTTCTTTTGAGACACCTTGTATATTAGGATATATTAACATTTATTCCATATAACCCAATACAAATCTGGAATAAACATGGCGGCTACAGTTCATATGGCCACACTGTCTTTATACACTCACTGTATTATGTACCAACTGCCACTGACATGGATGTTACCAACCTAATATAAATAAAACATATCCTCAGTGGCGTAGCGTGGTTTTCCTGCGCCCGGGGAAAACCAGATAAATCAGCGCCCCTAATTGAAAATCATCTCTCACTTCTTATATTCGGCGCCCCTGAATGCCGACGCCCAGCTAATTTGTCCCCCTCCACCCCTCGCTACGCCACTGCATAACCTAACCCCTTAACTTAGCCTTTCCTATTCAAAAAAATTCAATAAAATCCAATTGATAACTTCATAATTGTAATTACTCGATTCTTATCTGCACGCCACCTATTTTAGTATACCTAATAACCAAATTTCACGATACAAAAAGTTTTAAAACTTGGCAGGTAACATTGATGGATTAGCAGAACTTCTAAGTTATGACATATTCGGTTAAGTAGCCACTGGTCTATAGAAATATTTAACTATTCGTGTCAACTAAATATAATGCCATGGGTCGTTGGACTTGACAATTGGCACGTCAAATTTTTATTATTACTTTTGCAAAAAATAGTACTTCCTTATTCAGGTTAAAATAACTAGAAAATAGACTCAAATTAATGGTGAATGGAGAATCCGTAAGAACAAATATATCCGAGAACTGTTCTAAAGGCAGAGTATCACACAAGAACTGAGAGGCAGACGATTACAGCGGATAGGACACGTTATGAGGATGAGGGAGGACAGAATGGTTAGGAAGATATGGGAAGGAAGATTGAATACCCGTCGACCAGTGTGAAGACATCGCAAGAGATGGAGAGATCAGCCGAAGATCTAAAAAGTATTTCTGTACAGGACACATGGAAATTCAACCCGATAGACTGCCCAAAGAAAAGAATTTTCTTATGGTTGAAGTTGTTTATATATAAGTAATATTTTGTAAATTTCTATTATTAGCTACAAGCTATATAAATAAAAAATTATTATATTATATTATTATGGACATTTTTAGATCTCTTTTTGGATCAATCCTTTTCCCCTAAGTTAAAGCTGTCAAGTTTTCTACAGTTCAATATATATTATATTGTTTTAACTTGTATAAGGACAAAACAGATCTATAGGTCAGTCGTTCAATCAATGCAGTTGCTTACCCAGCAAACATTCAACTAACGGCCGAATGCCGGCAAACTGCTTTTACTGCTGGTAAATTGCTGGCACCAAAAGTAAGTGCAACGCCAGTATTAATAATGTACTTCACATTTGTATTTCGCACTCCGCCTATCCGAAGTACTTTACCAGTATTTTATAAGCACTCCTTATTTGTATTAATCCAAGCAAACATTTTTATACGAGCCAGTACTCGTCTCTTATTCACTCATACTTTTTACTTAAAACTAAACTTTTTTTGAATGTAATAATTTGAAAAGTCTGATTGTTCTTAGTCATAAAACGCCCTAACCGCGTGGCCTTCGAGGGCCAGTACAAGTTGATACGTGTTGGTAGACAGTTTGTCAAGATGTGTATTTAAATAGTTATTGTTTTGTGTACATTATACAGTTTTTTATTGTGATTTGTGTGTGTTTTGTTAGATATAAGGAAGTAGTTTACACAAACTGTTTCATGTTAAATTGTTTAATTTTTAGTTTAGTTAAATCATAGTTTTTTTCATGTAATAAAATTTTCAATTATTAATAAATCTGTTACAAGATTGTAAATATGTCATTTAAAAAATATAATTTGTCATATTTTATTTTGAATAGTGACATCTTAATATTTTGTAAATATAATACTAACCTAAAATAATACAAACTTAATCCAAAACTGTAAAGCTTTTTTTACAATATAACCAAGTTTCTAAAAGTCAGTAATACACTATAAAAATCACCAAAATAACCAGATCTAGTTTGTTCTTACAAAAGTGAACAGCTTATAGCATTAATGCTTATAAAATTTGATTATTGAATTTATTTTAACAAGTATGATTTCTTTAGGTTGGCACTCTTCAAGTCAGGGGGAAAAGATGTGGTAGATAATACAAGCCGAATATTGGCGAAAATTATTAGTCACCACTTATCTTTAGGATGCAATTTTTTGGCCGAAATGGCAGAAAACCATTTTCTTAAAATTCTTCATTAATTTAATAAATTAAATAAACTAATTCCTGTTATTCCTGAAATTATATTTATTTAATATTTATAAATAAATCAATAAATTATAACTGTTAATACAATTTACAATCGGCCAGTTTTACCATCGTTGAATAAATTTATTTAACAACTTAAGTTAACAATATCGCATCATTCTATTGACAGCAATGTTAATTTCTTCATTAATAGTTTAAAACCGATGCGATATTGTCAACTTTATTTGTTAAATAAATTTATTCAACGATAGTGAAAATGGCCAAATGAGTATTTATTTTGCACCTAACCATTAATTTATTTTAATACTGGGTAAGTACACATATGTTACATTTGAAACACTAGAGAGTGGGTATAATATATGCACTGGTCCGTCAGAAATAAATCTTGCAACTAATGCGATTATTTTGCACTTTACCGTTGCTGGGCCAGCAACTGATACATCAATGGGCCAGCTAACGGCCACGGGGACACCGGGGTACTGGCCCAGTGCAAAATGCCAGCACTGGCCCAGTGCGAAATGCCAGCACTAGCCCAGTGCGAAATGCCAGCACTGGCCCAGTGCGAAATGCCAGCACTGGCCCATTACTTTCAATGCACTTTACCGTTGCTGGGCCGGCAACTGATACATTAAAGGGCCAATAACGGCCACGGGGACACCGGGGTACTGGCCCAGTACGAAATGCCAGCACTGGCCCAGTACGAAATGCCAGCACTGGCCCATTACTTTCAATGCCGGGGAGTATGTGCTTTACCACCACTGGCCCGTATAAAAATGTTTGCTGGGATCTTAAATATTTTGTAAATATAATACTAACCTAAAATAATACAAAGTTAATCCAAAACTGTAAAGCTTTTTTTTACAATATAACCAAGTTTCTAAAAGTCAGTAATACACTATAAAAATCACCAAAATAACCAGATCTAGTTTGTTCTTACAAAAGTGAACAGCTTATAGCATTAATGCTTATAAAATTTGATTATTGAATTTATTTTAACAAGTATGATTTCTTTAGGTTGGCTCTCTTCAAGTCAGGGGGAAAAGATGTGGTAGATAATACAAGCCGAATATTGGCGAAAATTATTAGTCACCACTTATCTTTAGGATGCAATTTTTTGGCCGAAATGGCAGAAAACCATTTTCTTAAAATTCTTCATTAAATTAATAAATTAAATAAACTAATTCCTATTATTCCTGAAATTGTATTTATTTAATATTTATAAATAAATCAATAAATTATAACTGTTAATACAATTTACAATCGGCCAGTTTTACCATCCCAGCAAACATTGAACTAACGGCCGAATGCCGGTAAACTGCTTTTACGCTGGTACATTGCTGGCACCAAAAGTAAGTGCAACGCCAGTATTAATAATGTACTTCACATTTGTATTTCGCACTCCGCCTATACGAAGTACTTTACCAGCATTTTATAAGCATTCCTTATTTGTATTAATCCAAGATTATTTCTAGCGGGCCAGTGCTTATGTTTATAACTTTTTTTGAATGTAATAATTTGAAAAGTCTGATCTTTCTTAGTCATAAAACACCCTAATGGCGTGGCCTTCGAGGGTCGGTACAAGTGATATTCTGTGAGTACAAGTTGGGACGTGTTGGTGAACAGTTTATCAGGATGTGTATTTGAATAGTTATTGATTGTGAGCATTATACAGTTTTTTATTGTGATTTGTGTGTGTTTTGTTAGATTTAAGGACGTAGTTTACACAAACTTCTTCATATTAAATTGTTTAATATTTAGTTTAGTTCAATCATAGTTTTTTTCATGTAATAAAATTTTCAATTATTAATAAATCTGATACAAGATTATAAATATGTCATTTAAAAAATATAATTTGTCATATTTCATTTTGAATAGTGACATCTTAAATATTTTGTAAATGTAATACTAACCTAAAATAATACAAACTTAATCCAAAACTGTAAAGCTTTTTTTACAATATAACCAAGTTTCTAAAAGTCAGTAATACACTATAAAAATCACCAAAATAACCAGATCTAGTTTGTTCTTACAAAAGTGAACAGCTTATAGCATTAATGCTTATAAAATTTGTTTATTGAATTTATTTTAACAAGTATGATTTCTTTAGGTTGGCACTCTTCAAGTCAGGGGGAAAAGATGTGGTAGATAATACAAGACGAATATTGGCGAAAATTATTAGTCACCCCTTATCTTTAGGATGAAATTGGTTTGACCGAAATGGCAGAAAACCATTTTCTTAAAATTCTTCATTAAATTAATAAATTAAATAAACTAATTCCTGTTATTCCTGAAATTATATTTATTTAATATTTATAAATAAATCAATAAATTATAACTGTTAATTCAATTTACAATCGGCCAGTTTTACCATCGTTGAATAAATTTATTTAACAACTTAAGTTAACAATATCGCATCATTCTATTGACAGCAATGTTAATTTCTTCATTAATAGTTTAAAACCGATGCGATATTGTCAACTTTACTTGTTAAATAAATTTATTCAACGATGGTGAAAATGGCCAAATGAGTATTTATTTTGCACCTAACCATTAATTTATTTTAATACTGGGTAAGTACACATATATTACATTTGAAACACTAGAGAGTGGGTATAATATAAGCACTAGTCTGTCAGAAATAAATCTTGCAACTAATGCGATTATTTTGCACTTTACCGTTGCTGGGCCAGCAACTGATACATCAATGGGCCAGCTAACGGCCACGGGGACACCGGGGTACTGGCCCAGTGCAAAATGCCAGCACTGGCCCAGTGCGAAATGCCAGCACTGGCCCATTACTTTCAATGCACTTTACCGTTGCTGGGCCAGTAACTGATACATCAATGGACCAGCTAAGGGCCACGGGACACCGGGGTACTGGCCCAGTACGAAATGCCAGCACTGGCCCATTACTTTCAATGCCGGCGAATATGTGCTTTACCAGTACTGGTCCGGATAAAAATGTTTGCTGGGATCGTTGAATAAATTTATTTAACAACTTAAGTTAACAATATCGCATCATTCTATTGAGAACAATGTTAATTTCTTCATTAATAGTTTAAATCCGATGCGATATTGTCAACTTTATTTGTTAAATAAATTTATTCAACGATGGTGAAAATGGCCAAATGAGTATTTATTTTGCACCTAACCATTAATTTATTTTAATACTGGGTAAGTACACATATGTTACATTTGAAACACTAGAGAGTGGGTATAATATATGCACTGGTCCGTCAGAAATAAATCTTGCAACTAATTCGATTATTTTGCACTTTACCGTTGCTGGGCCAGCAACTGATACATCAATGGGCCAGCTAACGGCCACGGGGACACCGGGGTACTGGCCCAGTGCAAAATGTCAGCACTGGCCCAGTGCGAAATGCCAGCACTAGCCCAGTGCGAAATGCCAGCACTGGCTCAGTGCGAAATGCCAGCACTGGCCCATTACTTTCAATGCACTTTACCGTTGCTGGGCCGGCAACTGATACATCAATGGGCCAATAACGGCCACGGGGACACCGGGGTACTGGCCCAGTACGAAATGCCAGCACTGGCCCATTACTTTCAATGCCGGGGAGTATGTGCTTTATCAGCACTAGCCCGTATAAAAATGTTTGCTGGGCTCTAACAAACCCAGAACATTGGATGAACTATTCTGCCATTCGTGCAAAAATCCGGGCGATTAACGAAGCTCTACTGGACAGCGTTCACCAAGAATTTATGAACAGACTTGAAACATGTTATGGGCAGAATGGTCATCACATGACTGATATAATTTTTAAAACTTAAAATGGCAATAATTTACTATTAATGTATGTTAATAAAAAAAATTTGTCTTGAGAAATCATTGTGTAATGTATATTCAAAAATCGTCAGGTTCCCATGGCCCATCTTGTACTTTAATGAATATTTGGTACAGCCCTGCAGCACAACACTGTTCACCGCATATTACTACGCACGCCACTGAGTTAATACTATAAAATATATAACTATGTACTTACAAACATTCAACAGCAGAGGTTGTAGACCAATTGAAAAATAATCAAAGGGCGACAGATTCGTTTTCCTCGGCATTATTTAAGCTCGGACTGATTATAGATCCAACTAGCACAGTATAACAACAAGTCTACAATAACATTTTTGCAACAAGTGTAACATTCCAAGAATACAGCACGTGGACAAACAAAATACGAATTAAAACTAAAATTAGACTCCTACACCTTAGTTACATAAAAGACGAGTATAGTTGCGTTTGGTAACTCGCTCTATTTACGCGGTACACTTTTTAAGTTCGTTTACTTAAAATTTCAAGGGAACGAAAAGAATGAAGAGAACGATTGAGCATTTTTAATTAGTAATGTGTGATTTGCCGGATCACATAAACTTCAGGGTGTCCCGCCATTTGAACATACGACAGATTAACATGCGACACTTTAACATGGACAGATTAACATGCGACAGATGAACATAGACATATTTTAACACTCGACAAATGAACACTGTGATATATTATCATAGCGACAAATGAACATAAGCCAATTGAATACACGACTTTGCTCACATTTCATTTTTATTAACAATGTTTACAATTATTTTATATGGTGTATATGTAAACGCTTTTCATTATTTTATTGTTTTTCTTTTGTTCCAATGTACCTATAGTCACTTCACTAATAAACAAACTTATTAGAACAATATCATTCTTTTTACCTGCCGACATCGAGATATACGTATAAGATATATCTAAGTATAAGATTGTTTAAAATAACCAAAAAGATATACCAAGTTATACAAAGTGTCTCAAAAGAAATTTTATATTTAGTGGATCGATTAAAAAAAAAGTAAGCCGTATATAGAAAAAATGTTTATTAATTATTAAAATACACTTTTTGGGGATTTATTTCTTAAAAATAATATCGTCTAAATGTAGACCCTCGCGTTCTCGGCACTCATTTAATCGAACAGTAAAATTACTTATGACGTCTCGGCAGGTGGACTCAGGGATGGCTGCCATTTCGTGACGGATATTTTCTTTCAAATGCGCCAGTGAAGTCGGTTTATTGGCGTAAACTTTAGATTTAAGATAACCCCATAGGAAAAAGTCCATAGTGGTTAAATCTGGACTGCGTGGAGGCCAATTTATGTCACCTCTCCGGGAGATCAATTTGCCTGAGAAAATTTCACGAACACGTGGCAGAGACATATTGGACGTGTGTGAAGTTGCTCCGTCCTGTTGGAACCATGTTCTTTGGTTATAGCCAGGAAAGTTTTGCAGTTCAGGTACCAAGAAGTTGTCTAACATCTCCACATAACGCTCTGAATTCACTGTAACTGCACGCCCCCTTTCGTCTTCAAAAAAGTAAGGGCCGATAATTCCTCGCGCTGACGTCGCAGCCCATACGGTCACTTTAGGCGAATGTAGGGGTTTCTGATGTTTGCGTTTCGGATTCGTTGCACTCCAATAGCGGCAGTTCTGCTTATTTACGTGGCCATTAAGATGAAAATAAGCTTCATCCGAAAACAAAATGTTGGTAAACGTTGAAAATCGCTCAATCACCTGATTTACGAAATTAAGCCTCTGACTGGCATCTTGGGGCTTTAATTCTTGCACCAATTGAATTTTGTAGGGGTGCAGCTTTAGGTCTTTGTGCATAATGCGATGTAATGATGATCTATGCACATTTAAAGCACTTGCGCGCTTCCGAATTGAAAGGTTCGGGTCGTCACGAACAGACTGATTAACATTCTCCACGTTTTCTACCGTTCTTGATGACCTAGGTCGCCCGGATTTTGATTTATCCAGCGTTGTACCAGTCTCTTCAAACTTTTTAACCCATTGTCGAATGAGAGGAATGCTTGGCGCATCATTTAAGTGGCGAAAACCTCGAATACTGCAGAATTTTCTACGCGCTACAGTCGCCGAATCACCGTTTTTGTAAAACTCTCGCATGCATAACGCGCGGTCTGCTCCCGAGAAACGCTCCATAGCGACTGAATTCCCAAGAGCCAGGCTACCGATTGACATAACTCCCGCGCCCCTCGGATACGTTGCGTTCACGCAGTAAGCTAAATAAATATAAAATTTCTTTTGAGACACCTTGTATTATCTCAGATCAAAACAAAAATATAAAAAAAAAAATCTCAAAAATTACCAAACATAATTTTTCTCATAATTATTTGATTTTGAAAATCTATATAAATAAATCTGAAAGTCTGCATTCTGTCGCTGACCAACCTCTGACCAATCGCTGACTAAACGATGACCAACCATTGATGGGGTCTATTTACAAAAGTCACATTCTCACAATTTTAAAAATAATGAGTTGCTAGTACTAGATATGGGTCGTTCATGAACGAACCGGATCACTGAGCCGACTCAGTACACTGACCGAAGTGACACGGTTCACCAAATTGAAATGAGCCGGCTCACGGCTCAATGTATAGTTTCAAGTTTCAAGGATACTATTGGTCGGGCGATTGTGAGCTGTGACCGGAGTGATCCGGATCTGGATCGATGTCATGTTGAACTTCGCGAGAACTCGGCTTGTAATGTATTATCATAAAGTGTATTATTTATTGTCATCAATTTGTAGGGCAGTTTATTTGAAACTAATAGGCTTAGTCTGTATTTTCTTATAACCATACTATATAAAAATATTAAAAATATTGCTCAAATCCCAGATGTCCGATTTATAAGGGCAATAAACATCGCCATAAACTTAACACATCTGGTTTAAAATACAGTAGCTACATCAAGTGAATTGTTTGTTTCAAAAATGTTAGATAAGAACCGGGGCTAAGCGACGTTCTACCTACGAGCGAACGACCGACAACTGACCGGGTCTAAGCGACGTTCTACCTACGAGCGAACGACCGACAACTGACCGGATCTAAGGAAGAACCGGCTCTAAGCGACGTCTACCTACGAGCGAACGATCGACAACTGACCGGGTCTATGCAAGAACCGGCTCTAAGCGACTAACGACCGACCTGTGTCTCGAAAACATGTTTACTTAACCGGATCACTGAGCCGGATCAATGAACTGGCTCAACAAACTGAACGACCTCCACTGATCCGGTTCCGCAAACTGAGCCGAAATTCCCATCTCTAGTACCATCTTGTAGAGAATTTTAAAAGTTACATGATAGCGCCCAAAAAACGTTACAAAATATACATTATCCTATTGTAATTCGATCACAAAAACTAAATCTATTTACAAAACTTGCATTCTCCATTCGCTGTTCAGCGGCAAAATCATCGTTCTCCAGTTAGCCAATGGTGTGCGCATATTGTGTCACGTGATTGGCCGCCTATACGCACTTGTCATTGAAATTATTTTTCCGGTAACAGGCCATAGTCATATCCCACCAGATCGAGTTTTTGGTCTAAGTGAAAAAGAGATTAGGATGGAGAAAATACTTCTTCCTGAAGAATACGATGACATTTATTCTCATTATTTTACAATTAAAAAGTTGGGCAAAGATTTAGAAAATTATGACTAGAAAGCAGCTAAGGACTTGATAATTAAATTACCAGGTAGGGGAGATGTGGGGACGGTGGCACACATTTTGGCTTTCTGTACATAACATCTTCAATTTTGAATTTTTTAAATAAATCTTTTTGCCACTTAATACTTATAATGTCGTTGTTTAAATAACCTGTAAAAATTAATGTCCTTATCACGTGCCATTTATAATTAATATTTTTGTTGACCTCTGCAATTGTGCCACTGTACCTATACGTGAGGGTACAGTGAAACAGCATTAGGGATACAGTGGAACAGTAAATATAATAGGCATCTAAAAAATCTGTATATGTATCAATAATTTTTATTGAAACTTCAATTCAATGTCTTTAAAAATAAATCATCTGAAAGATACTGAAAAATTAAAAATATTGTAAAAAAATCAAATTTTTGGAACAAACTACTAAGTAATTAAATAATGTATATAAATATATAAATGTAAATTTATTATTAATATAAAAAAATATACTTTGGTAAGTTCCTCGGAAGCAGTAAGTTTTGATAGTTTTTATTTTAATGTTAATTATATTTTATTAAATTTACTGTAAAAATCAAATCGTCTAAACGGTGTTTTGTGCTACCAGACGGAGCAGGAGATGGTAAAACTTTTATCAGCTCTGATTTTTTAAATGTGTAATTTTCATTTGTTTTAATAAATTTAAAGAATAGAGTCAGCCGTCGGAGATATGTTACAACAATATCGTCAGTCGTTATTTCAATGATTTCCCCTATAGAGTGGCTCTTCATTTTATTCTTTCTCTGAATCTGTATCACATTCAGAGTCAACATTATCATCTGAGTTTGAATTCTCATCAATATTGACATCAGTATCAGATGTGTCTGAACTTATAAGAATATCTTTTAATTTTCTGATCTTTTTTATTTTGCGCAGCTTGGAATTGTTCTTCTAACTCGTACCTACGTACGTGGGTACAGTGGCTCACTGTACCACTGTATCCACATAAAGGATTCCACACACCAAAGCGGCCGCGGTGGCGGCCACGGTAGCGATACGACTAGCGATCAGGTCTCCTCACACTAACGCGGTGGGAGTGGCGGTAGCGGTAGCGATCAGTTAGTGAATCACGGTATATAGTTGTATGATAATATTGATTGCGAGAATACAATAGAATAATTAATTGTATGTAGAGGAAAAATAATAATCTACTTACAGTCTGTTTCAAACGGTTAGGCGGAACTAAATGGGAATTTCGTTCTTTTAGGTTGTCACGAAAAGGGACCTTGCTTGGGTTATTTCATTTTTCACGTTGGAATGTCAAAATTTAAAATTCCAACAATGAAACCATGGAAACGAATGACATATGTCAAACTTAAATTAATTTTCTTACATATTTTAATGACAAAAAATAAATAAATGGGATATTTGTATTAAGAATGACACAAAAAATCATAATATAAAGAAAATGACATTTTAAAATGATATTAACCTTAACCAAAAAATGTTTGTTGCAAGTATGATTTACAAAGCTTAAACAAAACGGCTGAAAAGCATTATTTAAACGATGAAAGTAACTAGATTGCAAAATCTAGTTCCGCCTAATCGTTTGGAACAGACTTTACTATCAATTTCCAAAACTTTTCCTATTTCGTCCCACACTTTATTTATTTTCCTAATATTCTTGTAATCAGGATATGCTAAGTCATACAAAATTAAATGATCCTTTACTGATCTATGATTTTTTCTGTTAAATTATCTATTTTCGACATTATTTTCTTAAATATATTCACTCTGTGGTATATAAACAATGAATATCGCGCGGCCTAACGCAACTTGTCGAGTTTGGCCGCCAGTGTTTGGTGATCGCAGACTGAACGCTGCAGTCGGTGGCGTTCTCAGATAGCGGAACGCTTGTATGTGCGTGGTCTCATTGTATTGTATAGGTTGCGTTAGGCCGCTGCATTATCGCCACCGTGGCCGCCACCGTGGCCGCCACCGTGGCCGCCACCGCGGCCGCTTTGGTGTGTGGAATCCTTAACACGTGTGCCACTGTTAGCCTAACCCTAGTTTCACGAACATTTTATCAAATATAATAAATGATATAGTTTAGAACATTAGTAATTGCTTTACACTGTAGACAAATGACCAATTTACAACATGTAATACAAAATTTCTTAATAATTTAGTTGTGTCTCGTTCAAATAAAAAATTTATTGTTACGATAAACTTTAGTTTGTCAACCTCAAATCAACATTTTCATCATAAATGGCGGGACTTAAATTTATAGACTCAAAATGTGGATAGTATAATTTCTCAGTACCAGAGGGGCTTATATATACCCAAACAGACATGAAAATATTCTATATTTCAAATGTTCCACTGTACCAATTGTGCCACCGTACCCGCATCTCCCCTAGTTGCTATTTTCAATTAAAACAATGCAAAAGAATTATTTTAACCCGAAAAGGAATAATATACTTGTACAAGGGGAGCTTTTCTATAAAAGTTGTACTGCAGTAGCAAAAAGTATCCGCAAAAGAAGCAAATCTGTATCACAAATAAGGCCAGATGTTATATTAGCAATAAATCGCTTAAAACCGGGGAAAAAAAAAGATGTAATTCTCTTAATATTATAAATAGGGGAAAGTGACAAAAAGTACACTCAAAGCATTTCACAGCTACAGATTACATCAATATTGTTTATTTATTATCAGCGGCGTAGCCAGAATTTTTGTTTGGAGGGGGCCCAGGAGACAGAATTATTTAAAATATAAATAATGTTCTCACTTGATCACTTAAGAAGAAAAACAAAAAGGTCGTTACCTCCAAAATCCAAGTGATGAGCAAAAACAGGTCCTCATCTCTAAAATCAATGTGGTGAGCAAAAAAAAAGGTCTTCACCTCCAAAATACAATTAATGGCAAAAAAAACAAAAGGCCCTCACATCGTTCCTGGGGGGAAGCCCATCGACCCCCCCCCGCACCCCGCTCCTTGGGTACGCCACTGTTTATTATTATTTAACAAAATGGTATTTATTAGACTGTCTTGGATCATCGCTTTTCAATCATGTATACTACTTTAATGCCCATACTAATTTAATCTATTTATTGTTGTAAAACAATTAGATTGTTATTATAAAAATAAAATGTTTTTACTTGCCCGACCTTAATATATAAGGGGCAAGTATTGTAATCGCGAAAATTTTCGATGTCGAGATTTTGACTGATGACCCGTTTCATGGTCCAGGGAATCCAAAAAACCTATTTTCGAAGTGCCGTCCGTATGTGTGTGTGTCTGTGTGTATACACGATAACTCAAAAACGGTTTAACTTAAAGAGTTCGTTTTGGTACTAAAAAATTCTCCTAATAATTGGAAAGAACCCTATTGTTTTTTATTACAACCCGAAACCGGAAGTTATTAAACTTTAAAATTTTAAAAAATTCGTAACTAGTAAACCAAACCTTGGACAAAAATTTGTATAGGACATAATTTGATGTATTTTTGAATATTTACCTAAATCTTCTTTAAATTTTTTTTTTTTTTTTAATTATTTTTTTATTAATATTTTTTTATTGGAGGGCAAGTCTAGCGGAGGTGTCCCTTCGCCACTGGTTTTTTTTACGTTACATAGAAAATATATAAATTTTTCCTTTCGATACTTTTAAATATCGATACTTTCTCAGTATCGCATATCCTAGGGTGACCATTCGTCCGCATTTTGACTCTGCGTCCCGCATTGTTACTTGCCCGCAAAATGTCCCGCATTTTGATATTTGTCCCACAAAATGTCCCGCATTTTTAATTCTAACTAACTTTACATCAATTTAACTGTCAGTGCTCTACTTTTCCTATAGTTTGATATTGATAATTTTTGAATTTTGATATTAAAATGTGTATATTTACATTATACCATGAGTTTTGAAAGAAGTTACATAAGGGTTGGCTATGGAAAATAAAAGTAATGTCATCAGCAAGCTTTAGAATTCATTAACTGTCATGACTTTTGTTGTTGTCATAAGTTTATATTGTTATATAAAGCCTGCAGTAGACATTATTTTATTTTTCCATAGCCAACCCTTATGTTATTTCTTTTTGAGCTCGTGGTATATGTAGTTATCAGTGTAATTTATTTTTTTGTGATATTTTTTATTCAATTGTTAATTTTTTTGTCGCGGTAATTAAATTATACGAGCCACAATTGTTAAATCGTTTAATACATTTTTGTTATCTCTTGTACTCCTTTCCTCTCATGTACGCAGAGCCGTGTTTTGGCGCCCTTAGCAAATAAAAACAAGATTCTCACCTACCAAAATCCAAGTGACGAGCAAAAAAAAAAAAGGTCGCCCTGGACCGTCCCGCATTGCCTTCTCAAGAAAATGGTCAGCCTAGCATATCCCTATACATAACTAGTAGCTATAAAAGTTGCAAACCCAGATTTCAACAGCACAAGTCACCACTGATATTAATATTTTTACTGTATTGATTGTTAAATATTTAGAATATCAGCCCTGGTTATACCTATGAAATCCTAAAAAGGCGAAAATAAAAAACAATTGTATAAAATCGAAATATATTTAGAATAATCAGAATACAAAAGACAAAAATAAATAAACCCTTGTCTGAGTACAATTACTGCTTATCTTCTATTTCTGTCATACCAACTTCTATCCCTATTCCTCTTTTCTCTACTCTCCCTATCTCTTTCATACTCCCTTCTTCTATCATAATCGTAATCTTTATCCCGTCTATTATCATACTTATTCCTAAAATCTCTATTATCTCTACTCCCAGAATCCCTATTTGTACTTTTAGGATAGAATTTATTAATTCGTGAATCATCATATCTTCTTCTTGAGTCTCTTTTATATCTGTCTTCTTCAGAATCAGAATCATATCTTCTAGTATCTTTCCTACTGCTTGTTTGTAAATTTCTTCTATCAAATTTGTTGTCAATGTCCTCATATCTTCCTTTCCGATCGTCTTTTTTATCTGTGTTTATCTTCCTTTTATACTTCCCATCGTCACTGTCTACGTATCTGGTTCGTTCTTTTCTGTATCTATCTTCTTCTGAATCAGAATCATATTTTTTATTTTCTTTCTTTTTGTATCTTTCTGTGTTAAACTTTCGTTTATCGATTTCATCATCACTATCAAATCTTTTTCGCTCTTTTTTATATTTATCGTCCTTTGATTCTGAATCAAATTGATTGTCTGTCTTTTTAGTCTTGTCTTTCTTATTTTTCCATTGTACTTTTTCATCTTCACTTTCATATTTTTTTTGTGTTTTCTTTTTGTACTTTTCATCTTCTGAATTAGATGAATATTTTTTAGCTTCCTTGACTTTCCTTTCTGAATATTTATTTGTTCGTTCTTCATCAGAACTATTTTTATATTTAGTTTTTCTTGGATCTTTTTTATATTTTTTGTCTTCTTCTGAGTCTGATTCATCGCTAGAATTCTTTTTGCGTTTGCTTTTATCAATTTTTCTATATTTTTCATCTTCTGAACTATCAGAACTAGTACTATCTTTACGTTTTCTGTCCTTTTTATCCTTCTTTTCCTTTTCTTTTTTATTCTTTTTCTTCGATTTTTCATCAGTTTCTGATCCTGAATCACTATCTTTATTATCCCGTTTACTCAATTTGTCTTCCGAACTTTCGGATCGTCCTTTCTTTCTGTTTTTGCTTTCATATTCGGAATCAGAGTCATTTTTGTGTTTCTTTCTGTATTCTTTTTCTTCGGAATGTCTTTCTTTTTTTATTTTTGTTTTGGTGTCTTCCTTATAGTGTTTGGGAGTATGATCTTCAGATGGTGATCTTTCTTTTTTGATGCGTTTTTCTTTTTCTTCTGTGGTTGGTTGTTCTATTTGCATGCTTTTTTCTTCGGATTTTTTTAAGTACTCTTCGTATTTTGCATTATCTGTTAAATAAAAAATTATAATTAATACAATTCTAAAAGTGAACTGCCCATTTATCTTTAAAGTTAAGTATTCCCAGCAAACATTTAACTAACGGCCGAATGCCGGCAAACTGCTTTTACTGCTGGCACCAAAAGTAAGTGCAACGCCAGTATTAATAATGTACTTCACATTTGTATTTCGCATTCCGCCTATACGAAGTACTTTACCAGCATTTTATAAGCACTCCTTATTTGTATTAATCCAAGCAAACATTTTTATACTTTTTACTTAAAACTAAACTTTTTTTGAATGTAATAATTTGAAAAGTCTGATTGTTCTTAGTCATAAAACGCCCTAACGGCCAGTACCCCCTCGAGGGCCAGTACAAGTTGATACGTGTTGGTGGACAGTTTGTCAAGATGTTTATTTGATTAGTTATTGTTTTGTGAACATTATACAGTTTTTTATTGTGGTTTGTGTGTGTTTTGTTAGATTTATGGACGTAGTTTACACAAACTATTTAAAAACTATTCAAACTAGTTAAATTGTTTAATTTTTAGTTTAGTTCAATCATAGTTGTTTTCATGTAATAAAATTTTGAATTATTAATAAATCTGTTACAAGATTATAAATATGTCATTTAAAAAATATAATTTGTCATATTTCATTTTGAATAGTGACATCTTAAATATTTTGTAAATATAATACCAACCTAAAATAATACAAACTTAATCCAAAACTGTAAAGCTTTTTTTACAATATAACCAAGTTTCTAAAAGTCAGTAATACACTATAAAAATCACCAAAATAACCAGATCTAGTTTGTTCTTACAAAAGTGAACAGATTATAACATTAATGCTTATAAAATTTGATTATTGAATTTATTTTAACAAGTATGATTTCTTTAGGTTGGCACTCTTCAAGTCAGGGGGGAAAGATGTGGTAGATAATACAAGACGAATATTGGCGAAAATTATTAGTCACCTCTTATCTTTAGGATGCAATTGGTTTGACCGAAATGGCAGAAAACCATTTTCTTAAAATACTTCATTAAATTAATAAATTAAATAAACTAATTCCTGTTATTCCTGAAATTATATTTATTTAATATTTATAAATAAATCAATAAATTATAACTGTTAATACAAGTTACAATCGGCCAGTTTTACCATCATTGAATAAATTTATTTAACAACTTAAGTTAACAATATCGCATCATTCTATTGACAGCAATGTTAATTTCTTCATTAATAGTTTAAAACCGATGCGATATTGTCAACTTTATTTGTTAAATAAATTTATTCAACGATGGTGAAAATGGCCAAAAGAGTATTTATTTTGCACCTAACCATTAATTTATTTTAATACTGGGTAAGTACACATATGTTACATTTGAAACACTAGAGAGTGGGTATAATATAAGCACTGGTCCGTCAGAAATAAATATTGTAACTAATGCGATTATTTTGCACTTTACCGTTGCTGGGCCTGCAACTGATACATCAATGGGCCAGCTAACGGCCACGGGGACACCGTGGTACTGGCCCAGTGCAAAATGCCAGCACTGGCCCAGTGCGAAATGCCAGCACTGGCCCATTACTTTCAATGCACTTTACCGTTGCTGGGCCAGTAACTGATACATCAATGGGCCAGCTAAGGGCACACGGGACACCGGGGTACTGGCCCAGTACGAAATGCCAGCACTGGTCCATTACTTTCAATGCCGGGGATTATGTGCTTTACCAGTACTGGCCCGTATAAAAATGTTTGCTGGGTTGGTTCATATTAACATTAAAATTATCAGAGAAATTAAAGAGTAATCATTTAAAAAAACTGGCAGCTGGCCATAAAAATGTGTTATTAGCATGTGTTTTATTATACCATATGATACAAATAATTAAAAATATGTTAATTTAGTTTTTAATTATTTGTAGTATACAATAAAAGAAATGTCCATATCTGTCCATAACCTACGTAATTTTTTTTTTTTTTTTCAAATGATCACTCGTTTTATACTTTATACAGATTGAAGACACAGTACTGTTCACGTGATAACTTCGTCGATCTCTCGAAATTTGTTGGCTGTTGAGGCGTTAATTTCACTCAACAGCCAATAGAGTAACGACTTCAATCTTTCACGTGATTTTTATTACTATTTCTGCATTTTGAATAGGGTACAGGCTATTCCAAACGTTTAGGCGGAACTAAATTGGAATTTCAAACAATTTTACGTTTTGTGAAAAAAGAAAGTAAAATCCGAACCTGAGTCCCTGTGCTCCGCAAGCAATCGTCTGACCACGGTTCATAGTAACGTTGATAGTTTAGGTAAAATTTATTTCACTTACTTAATACTTTGGAGTTCTTCACATATTCATCTTTAGTAACGGGTGTTACAAGAAATTCATTTAGAGATAAATTAAGATTACTTATTGCTGTTTTTACTATAAATCTTCCAGACTCATCGTCCAAGCCCATTATCTACAAAATAATACATAAAAATTAATTAATTTCATATAATTAATACGAAAGGGACAGGGGTCTAAAGTCATAGTGTGCTTCGACCCACTAAGTTTATAAATACGGCCCTGCAAATAAGTATCTTAACCCTTTACCGCATAGTGTGCTATATATGGCACATTCCGATTTTTATTTTTATTTTACTTTTAAAACTGAATCAGAACGTTACTTCCTGAATGTTCATATATGCCACATACACAACAATGGATCCTGCAGTATCTCAAGTAATGGCCTGCAATAGATTTGAGGATATCAAGCGGAATTTGCACTTCAACGATAACTCTGAATTTATTGAGAAAGGACAACTAGAAGATACGACCTTTTCTTTCAAAAATTCGAGGGCGATTGCTTTTAATCCCTAATGAAGAACACCTAGCAATTGACGAGCAAATAATACGGAATCATTTTTTTTTTGTAACATAATGTAGAATCATAATGTTCCATGTATGACACAAATCCTAAATTATTAGTTTAATTATTATTTTTTCATAAAAATAATAATTAATATTTAAATATATTTTTTTAAATTAATTTTTCTATCAATAAGAACCAATTCCTAATGCCCATGAATTATTTCAGCCCAAAATAAAAATTCATGCAGTAAAGGGTTAAATATGTTGATAGTAGAAATGACGATGGGTATCTGGGTACCCGTTAACTATTAAGGGGTAGCGGATAGCAAACGAGTAGCAGATAATTAACGAGTAATTATGGGGTATTATAAGTATTTCTGTTTATCTATGAGTATTTTGATGTAAAAAAATCCATCCTTTCTCATGATTGGCAAAATGAAAAGATGGAAGCGGGCCGCAGGTGGCCCTTTGGCTCTCTCTCATCTTTAACGGGTAGTGGTTAATTAACAGGTAGTTAATAATTAGCGGGTAATGATATTGGATAACCGATTCCAGAAATATTTAACTTGTCATTCCTAGTCGATAGTGAATGCCTGCGCAACATTAGAAAAAAACCACGTGATCTGCATAAAAAACGCGTTTTCGTAAGGACTTAGTCCATTTCATAAATATACGAATGTTTCAAATGCTCATGCGTCGTCCGAATTTTCTTCGAACACTCAGACAATACAAGTCAAAGTTATCACGTCGGGTAATACTGTCAAATATATGAAATAATTTAAATATTATTATAAATGAATTTAAATAAAAATTAAACCAAATACAACTCTGTTAATTTACAAATTTAGTTAATTTATAAATTATCAGATTGTACCAGATACATCCACATCTTGAATAACTTAATCTGCACTAAACTGACCCGTGTTTGAACACGTAACACATTTCATGAAATTCTTCCACGGATTGTTTTTATACATTTCATATATAAGAAACTAAAAGATCTTAAAAGATAAGTAGTAATTAGTAATCAGTACTCTTGTGACTATTACCAATTGTGCATTGACCAATAATGGGCCTACAAAGCCCTGGTTATGTAATACCCTTTTCACACTAGAACTTTAAGATGAGTGAACTTAAAGTTCACCGATGTTTAACATCGGTATGCTATCACACTTGATGTTTAAATCTCCGGTGCTGTCATCAGCTACAATAATTTTGTCCTTAAGTTACCGTCATGAAATTACCAGTTTTGAACTGTCTGCGCAGACGCACATTTTGAATTATTATAAACAAATATAGATATTTCATTTCATTCTACGATAAAGACACTACAATAAAGAATATATTACACCTGTATTAACATGTAAGTCGATACATTTTATCTCAATTATTGTAGCTCTGTATTTTATTAAACACATTATTAAAATAAATAATTTTATTATAACAATAAGTATAAACTTCTTATAACGTCGATATAATACAGTATTCTTGTTTATGATAATATAAAATGTTGACAGCACAAATTCAAAGAGTATTTTTATATAATAGAAATTATGTTGGCAATGCGGACGATGTTTAAGACGCAGATCTCTGTCTTAAACATCGCTTGTATTTAGACGAGGCCATACGGTTTCACATTAGCGTTTAAAGACACATTCACTTTAACATCCGATCTTAAAGTTCTAGTGTGAAAAGGGTATAAGTACAGTTTAAAATTATATTTTTGTATTTGCTCCAGATGTGTCTCACAACTTTAATAGAATTTATTCCATTTCAGTAAAACTCTTACGATCCGAAATAAATTAATTTACTTAATTAATGAGTTAATACCAATTGAATTAATACCAGTGGCGAAAGGACACCTGATCTAGACTTGCCCTCCCATAAAAAAAAAATAATAAAAAAATACATTAAAAAATTAAATTTAAAAGAAGATTTAGGTAAATCTTCAAAAATACATCAAATTATGTCCTATACAAATTTTTGTCCAAGGTTTGGTTTACTAGTTACGAATTTTTTTAAATTTTAAAGTTTAATAACTTCCGTTTCAGGTTTCGGATTTTAATAAAAAACAATAGGGTTCTTCCAAATTATTAAGAGAATTTTTTAGTACCAGAACGAACTCTTTAAGTTAAACCGTTTTTGAGTTATCGTGTATATACACAGACACACAGACACACAGACACACAGACACACACACAAACACAGACACACACACATACGGACGGCACTTCGAAAATAGGTTTTTTGGATTCCCTGGACCATGAAACGTGGTCATCAGTCAAAATCTCGACATCGAAAATTTTCGGGATTACAATACTTGCCCCTTATATATTAAGGTCGGGCAAGTAAAAAATGTAAAAAAAATACTAAATAACCAAGTTGTAGGACACCAAAGAGGGTACATTTTAATAGGATGAATAATTAGAGAATTATGAGGGCACCCTATAACAAAAATCTTGAAATATCTCCTTTATTATTTACATAATAACAAAAACGTAAATGACAAAAATTATTTATATAATCTGTCTCAATTTGTAATACGAAACTAAATCTGGTTACTTTGGTGACTGTTGTGGTATAAATAGACTTTTTTGAAAGCATGTAAACTTGTAAATCTGGCTTTTACATTTTTAGTGAAGTTGCATTACACTGAGGTTATATTCACTCAAAAACTGCATGTCAGATACCAAATTGACCTGTCAAATTTGTGATTGACATGTCAAATATTTTGAATTGTATACAAATATTTATTTCATCTTAATTCGCTTATTCATATTTTCTGTTCTGGTTGCATAAAATATATTTCAAATGCTTGTCAATTTGTGTTTTATACAATTTATGTTAGTAAGTTGACATATACGTAATTTAATAGGGGAAACTTCCTAAGCGCCCTGACATCTGGTGGCAATTTGTAAAAGATACGAAAGCCACATTGTTTTGTTTTGTTCAATGGAGAAATACGTGTTTTTTTGTTGTTTGTGTATTATTTTTGTGTATCATGGAAAAAAAACAATCAATTTTGATGTGTGCCGCAATGTAAATCGTGAATAATGAAGAATCCTTCCTAAACATTCCATAATTTACCTAAATCGAAAAAAATATCAATTGAAACGACGTTTGGAGGCAGAGAGAAAGTGGATCGTAGGTTTTTATGAACTCAAAAACTAAAAATGGGCAAAAATCCAAGCCCATGCATGCATGTTTGCCCGTTGCATTTTATGGAAAGTGATTTTTTACGTCCAAAAAAGACTGAAAAAAAGCATTTATCGCACCTAAAATTTGCCTAAATCATCAGTTGTTATATTAAAAGGCCCTTCTACTTTTTCAGGCAGAGATATTAATTTTTACTAATATATTTACCATATTTTAGTTGTTATTATATTGACAGACAGTCAAAAAGAATTAAAAATACAATGAAAAACTAAAAATATCCTTGATATTTCTTTAGAATAGTATATTATTACATATCTTGTAAATCGTAGATTACATTTAAATTAAAAAAACGCTCGGAAAAATACAACTCGTGTTCATTTTCACCATGTAAACAAATACACGAATAACAGTTTAATGTGGCTTTCGAGTGTTCCAGCTTTGCCGCATACGGCGCTGCAATCTTAAAAAGTTTCCCCTATGTCAATTATGAATTGTCAAATATTTTGAAAGGTGTTACAACATAAAAAATGAAGTTTCCCTGTTAGTTTCGTATTACAAAATGAGACAGATAATAGTAAAAAAAATTACTTTTTATTTCCTGGTTATACCAAAGAAAACCTAAAAACTGTTAAACCATGGAGCACGAAAATATTTAAACTCAAGTCCATTCTTACCTGGCCATAGCTGCCTTTGTGATAGCCAGCAATTATTTTCACATATGCTTTCTTACAGCATGTGAGCGGTTTTCCATCCTTGTCTACAGCCGGCTTAATATCCACACCTTGCCGAGCTAATTTATCGGCACCCAAACCCATACCCTTCGGACGTAAAATTGGTTGAGAAGTTGTTATTACTCTGAAAAAAAAGACTAATGTATTCATATTTTACACACAGTGTTTATATTTTGAGTTTCACTATTGGTATCTCCTAAACAATAAAGGCACCTACAGACACTAGCTAACTTTTTATAGATTGAATTTGACTTTTTCTAAACAAAATGATCAAGAGCTTCAATCAATCGGTTAAAGATACTAGAATTGATAATCTAGTTCCGATTAAAAAAATTATGTGAAGTATGAATTTTCACATATTTCAGGGTTTTGGAGGTATTTAATAACTGAATTATGATTATTTGGGATGCCAAAACAAATTTTATGTCAAAATATTTTTTTATGAATTTTAATTCGAATTTTTATTCGAAACCATTATTTAAGTTTCTAAATATGTGCAGTATTTTTTCTACATAGCAAGGTTCATTAAGATTTTGAAAATTGCGCCTATGGCTTCTATTGGTTGCTTAAATCATTAGCCCCGCCCTCTGATTTCGTATACATCAAACAGAAGTAAATTATAATTTCAACACTTCCCACTGGTTATTAAATTTACGCTTTTAAAAATTAAATGCAACATTTACCAAAATATAAGTAGAATTTTGACAAAATAATTTAAACAAAAGGAAACTGCAAAAAAAAAACAAAAAAATTAAAATTAACAGGATTCGAACCCTAGTTTGCAAGTTACCTGTTTAACAAATTAGAAAACCAATGATTAAACGCACATCGCCATGAGCGCTGACGTATCAACTTGGTTACATACCGAATTAAATATTTAACATATTTTGGTTAAAAACACAAAAAATGCATTATTTTCCGAAAACATAATCTGATCAAAAATTCCTGTTGTACTATTCCGGTTCACACCAATATACATTACTTAGAATTTTTTCAGATTTTTAGTTTAAACCATCTGGGCTATAGGGTGTGGGACAAATTTTTTTTTGCACAATTTTGACAAAAATCGCGTCAAAATAATTTATTTTCCAAAAATTAAATTTTGATCGTTAATTCACGTACTAAGGGCTTTCATTTGATACCCTACTCAGAATTTTAAAAAAATATTTTTTTTTTTCGTTGAGCACATATTTGTTTATATTTTTAGGGGGATATGTTTTTTAGATGTTTTAGTATTTTTCCTATGTGCGGGTCAAAAAGTTGTACAAGCATGCCAAATTTTAACTCTCTAGGTTTAGCCGTTTGGCTACAATTTTTACCGAACAGACAGACAGACAGACAGACAGACAGACAGACAGACAGACAGACAGACAGACAGACAGACAGACAGACAGACAGACAGACAGACAGACAGACAGACAGACAGACAGACAGACAGACAGACAGACAGACAGACAGACAGACAGACAGACAGACAGACAGACAGACAGACAGACAGACAGACAGACAGACAGACAGACAGACAGACAGACAGACGACAAAATGACGGTATAAGGGTTTTTTGGTCATACCTACAAAACCCTAAAAAGAACCCGCCTATACGTAACTAGATCTGATGATTTTGGTGACTCTTGTGGTGCAAACGGACTTTAACGTATACAACATAAAAAATTTATGTGAAGTGTGAATTTTCACACATTTCAAGGTTTCGCAGGTATTTAGTAAGTGAATAATGATTATTTGGGATGCCAAAACAAATTTTATGTGAAAATATTTTTTTTTTTGTTAATTTTAATTCGAATGCCTAATACCATTATGTAGGTTTCTGAATATGTGCAGTATTTTTTTTATATAGCAAGGTTCAATAAGATTTTGAAAATTGCGCTTATGTCTTCCATTGGTTGTTCATAAGCTCCGCCCTTCTGATTTCGTGTATTTGTAGGAATATAAATAGCAGTATAGCAGTAATATATTTAGACACTAATATGATACAGACATTATAACACATGACATAACATATATTTTATATATTTTATTTTTTTATTTGTATCCATGGTATTATATATAAGTTACTTGGTTGTAAGTCCAAGAGTCCAAAAAAAAAATTCAACAATTTCCACTGGTTATTAGATTTACGCTTTTAAAAATTAAATGCAATATTTGCCCAAATATAACTAGAACTTTGAAAAAATAATTTAAACAAAATAAAAATGCAAAAAAAAACAGAATAAATGAAATTGCCTCGAGGCCGGATTGAACTCGAGTTTGCAAATTAGAACGCCAGTATTCTAAGCATTACACCGTCGAAGCGCTCTGTTTACTGTATTACATAATATCATTAAATATTTTACATGGTCAAGCAAAAAACACAAAAAATGCGTTATTTTCCGAAAACATAATCTGATCAAAAATTCCTGTTGTACTATTCCGGTTCACACCAATGTACATTACTTAGAATTTTTTCAGATTTTTAGTTTAAACCATCTGGGCTACAGGGTGTGGGACAAACATTTTTTTGCACAATTTTGATTTACGAAGCTTAAACAAAATGACCAAAAGTCCGAATTATTAGATAAAAATTACTAGATTTCAAAATCTAGTTCTGCCCAAACGTTTGGAATGGCCTATACGGTACCTTTACTTGTTGTTTAACATGACACAGATTTCAGTAAAATTAATATAAATTTAAATTGCATTTTCATTTAATTGTTAAATTAACGTGAAATTTAGAATGAGGAATAATTAAAACGATTCTTTACTTCACATATTAAGGGTATTCATTTTAAGCATTAAATATTTGAGGCTGAGTCGACCCCTGTCAACACAATACTGAAATATAAAAATTCCGAATAGTGTCCAGAATTGGAACCCACGACCGTGTTCCGTAGGCAACTGTCTTACCACGAAGCTACGACATCACTTGATAAAAGTAAAAATTTAAATTTATCTTACTTTTGATTTTTTCCAATGCCAGTGCCTTCTTTCCAGCCCATTCCACGTAACATCGCAAAACCAAATTCGTTGATAGGAACATTTTCATAATCGTCTATTGTACTCTGGAACAAAACATAAATTATAATATACTGGTTCCTCGATTTACGTGTATTACATGTGTAAGTACGAGGACATATTGAAAATTAATGCATCCATGACTATAACTTTATTAGTAATTGATATATGGTTTACATATAAATGTGAAATAATAGTATAAACTGTCCTCTACGCACTGATATATTCACTTTTCCCAAGGGCGTAGCCAGAGGGGGGGCTAGGGGGCTGCAGCCCCCTCCGTCCTTCAAGGCGAAGCCTCACGTGAGCTGGTGATAGTGCAAATTTGCGTTGGATTATACAACAACGAATATAGCAGCATCTTAATTATATTTCATGTCTAAATTGAAATATTCGGTTTTTAGCAAAAAAATTGTGTTGCTGAAACTATAGTTTCATTATTTGAAATTCAAATAAACAGTAACAGTCCATAATCCCGCCTAAGAATAGTCGCCCAGTTAATTTGATGCTTTGCCGTCGCTTTAAAAGGTTGAATATTGTATTTGGCTAGGCTAGTCCGGCTAGCATTGAACGTTTACGCGCGAAACATCACAACCATCCAGTCAAACCACACCGTTTATATACACGTGGCTGCTGTGAAAGGCAAATTGTAATATTTTGTTACATATAATTTATTTGATTCGTGCTTACATGTTACATCTAGAGATCTATAGTAGATGAGTGTATTTAACTGAGGTAAGTTTGTTTATTTAACCTTCGTGTCACCATGCTATTTCGTCCGCGCGAACCCATGGGTGGATTTTTTCTTCCCAAAATTTCGAACAAATAACTATTCCACGAGTAATCTCTAATCAAATATATCGAAACAACACTATTTCGAGTTCACCTGAAGCATATTATAGGACAACTATTTTTATTCCCTTTATTGACCATATAAGCTCCCAGTTAAATGCTAGGTTTTTGAAACATAAAGAAATATTAGAATCATTCCAGTATTTAATACCCACAGGCAATTTTCCGACAACAGAAGATAAGAACCATCTAAGACGTTTAGCTAACTTTTATGAGGATGATTTAAATTATACCAATGAAGAGGTTCTAATGAATGAATATATTATGTGGTTTGGAAAATATATTAAATCGTCACAAAAACCTACTAATGCTATAAAATCAATTATTGAGTGTGATAAAATATTATATCCCAATATTTATGCATTATTGAAAATTCTGGTGACATTGCCGGTGACAACAGTGACGTCAGAAAGATCTTTTTCAACTTTAAAGTGGCTCAAAACGTATTTAAGAAATACAATGTCGGAGGAGCGACTCAATGGCTTGGCGTCTCTTAATGTTCATTGGGAGATAGAAGTGAAAGAAGAAGATATAATTGATGAATTGAAAAAAACGCCTCGCCGATTTGTATTATAGAAATAATGTTACAGTTTTTCATGTTCCTGTTTCATGTTCCATCCTGTTAATTGTAAAATATACATTAATAATAAATATTATTTGATTTCGTTTCATAATTATATGCACATCGTTTAAATTTACACATGTCACAGTTACAGTTTAATGATCTATGTTATATTTATCTTTAAAAATAACTATATCCGCACATATTTTGCATCAAAATGTTTTATTATATTTTAGACAGATTCTTCCGAAAATAGAATTAGCCCCCCTCTTGCGGAATTTCTGGCTACGCCCCTGACTTTTCCACATAATCGCCATTGACAGTAATACATTTACGCCAACGTGATACGAGTTTTCAAGTCCGTCACGGAAAAAGTCTGAAGACTTCCCACGGCACCATTTCCGCACCTCCGCTATCACCTCTGCATCCGAAGAGAAACGCTTGCCCTTGAGATGTTCCTTAAGCTTTGGAAAGAGGAAAAAGTCACAAGGCGCAAGATCTGGGCTATAAGGTGGATGAGGTAAAACGTCATGAAACCCAAGCTTCTCCAGTGCTCCGCGCATTCTCTGACTTGTGTGAGGCCGAGCGTACTCTCCTGTACTGTAGCACATTGCAGATAATGTGATGTACTCTTTCTTGTGAAATACCCACCCTGTTGGCTATGTCAGTTTGTTTACAAAGTCGATTCTCACGAACTAGTTCATCCACGAGAGCCACCTGCCTTTCACCACCTGCAGACAATGATCGTGCCCGATCATGGACATCCGTTTCAGCAGGACTTGCCTCTTTCACAGTCCTTACCCACCTCCTAACAGCACTCACATAACCACACGCCTCACGGTAGACGGCACTTAACCTTCGATGAATATCAATGGGCGCTACACCCTCCGCAGTAAGAAATTCAGCTCGTTGTTTTAACCGCACATCCATGCCGGCCGCCATATTTAGAACTGTCATGCGCAAACGCGATGTTGCTGTGAATCTCCGCTAGGAGGACTTATGTACAGATACTTAAGGTAAATGGCAAACCACTTTTGACACGGTCTGGCCCGTTATTATAAAAGTTATGGCCATTGAGGCATGAGTTTTCAATAGGCCCTCGTAAATGATGACAATAAATCGAAAACTTAAGCAAATTATTCTGGAGTACAAAATGTATCCCTTTCAGAACAGATGGGTTCCGGTACAGAAGGGTTAAATATACAATAGAGGGTCAAGATTTTAGATTTTTTTAAATGGAAATATTTTAGTAAAACAACAGGCACAGCCGGAAAAGAACAAAAATGAATGGTCCATCAAGCTTTGAACCATGTTTGTAAGGTAAAGATACCTACACAAGAAACTGAAAAAAAAATCTAAATTAAATAATTACCTCTTTTTCTCCTTCCATTGACACCTTCTCAGTATTCAAAACCTCAATCACTTTTGGGGCTTCGTTCTTATTTTCTCCATTCCGTAAATCTGCAATATAAAAAAAATTTCAGTGCTGTTTCAGTCACTTTATATGAAAGACAGAGTCAAAATAAAATACTGTGCACCAAAATCTGGGTGGCTAACTTTCATTATGGGGTACCAGCACAATTTTTTTGTGTCCACCAATTACTATTTCTTTAGAACAATGTTTCCCAATCTTTTTACTCTCGTGGCATATTTTACAAAAAAAGAAAAATTTCGCAGCACACCTAGTCATAGCAGAAGAAATTTATAACGCTAGTTTTTTACCGACCGCCAACATATATAAGGGAGGTATTGTGATCATACCGATTTTGACATTTCGAGATTTCGATGGATCTCCACGAATTGAGCTCCCTACATAACATTTTGACTATTTTTAGCATGATGTCTGTCTGTCTGTCCGTCGGTCCGTGTACACGTGCAGAGCGAATTCGGCTAAAAGGATTTTTATGAAACTTCATATTTAAGCTTTTGACATCAATGGCACGAGTTGATCAACTTTTGGTAAAAATCGGTTAATGGGAATTTATAAATGGGAATTTTTAAACTAGAAATGGGAATTTACTCGTGTCGGTTTTAAGATTTTTACGAATATTTCACAACAGAGTAATATTTGCTACAAAAGTTGCTATAAAAGCAATAACTAACAACTTTTATTTGAGACATTTTTTGATAAAGCAGCATAAATTAAACAAGTACTTTGTGATCGGTCGGTCCTGTGGTGGCTGATTTTTTTTCTTTAAGATTTCACGGCACACATGGAAAATTTTGTGGTACACTAATGTGCCGCGGCACAACCTTTAGGATACACTGCTTTAGAGTGTTATGCCTCATTTTCATGCGGGTGTTGGAAGTGTGGAACAAAAAAATCAACCAATAGGATCGCTTTATTTTGAAAAAACCCGTACCATGGTTTCGTAGGCGCGGTGTTACAAGCGCGGTGTCGCAAGTTCAGAAATTTCAACTCTAGCGCCGGCCGCACCGTCGAAACCATAGAAACAGATATATTTTTTCGGAATGGTGAGATCTTTAGCGAGAAACTTATATTAATTTCCTAAAAAAAAAATAAATAAAAAAACGTAAATTGATGTAGCGAAATAGCGACTTTTACAATGTTGTCGGCAGTCATAAAGTTTATTATTATGGATTCAGTTTCAAATAGGAATGACGAGAACTAAAAATTTATGGAACCGGGTACCCGATACAATTACCCGGGTAATACCCGTTACCCGTTAATTACCCACTACCCGTTATTTACCCGCTACCCGTTAATTATCCGCTACCCGTTAATTACCCGGTACCCGTTAAATACCCGCTACCCGTTAACTACCCGTTAATTACCCGGTACCCTTAACTACCCGCTACCCGTTAACCGCCTACTACCCGTTAATTACCCGTTAGCCTTACTTATTAATTACTTATTACATATCAGGTATCCTTGAATATTTATTCAACCGATAAAATAACACAATGGAAGGACTGAATCCCATTTAAAAACATTTTTTTTTTTACGAAAAAATAATAAATAAATAAATACTTTCAAATTACGAGTATTTCAATGTTACTTACCTACAGACATAGTTTTTGTAAAAATGTATGGTATATTTATGATATGTAATTTCAATAGAATTATTAAATGAATTAAAGGAAAACACATAACATCGAAAAGCATTTATTGAAGATAATAAAAATTACAAATATAAGAAATGAATTATCGAAAATACAATTTAAACAATACAAAATTACTAGTGACATAAAAATCATAATTAACAAACAAGTAATAGCTTTTATCTCAACACTGGCTTATTAAAAACACATCTCACATGTGACTCCATGGTTTTTATCTCACTAGTGAATTATGAATTACTTTATGTCACTTATTATTTATAATTTTGGTTTTTATTCATAAAAATTAATACTGAAGATGTTTTCTCGTTCAGCCGAGCTCTATGTTTGCTGACTACTCGACCGGCAACAGAAAATTGTCGCTCGCTAGCAACTGACGATGCTGGTATACAAAGATATTTCCGGGCTAATATCGCTAGTACAGGAAATTTCTTCTCATTTTGAGCCCACCAATTAAGTGGGTTTGTATTTCGTTTTGGGGATGGCTCATTAACATATTTGTCAAATTCCGAAGAATTTTCTATTTCATCATCTTCTTTACCGAAGAGGAGTTCGTCATCATCCGACTCTGACATTACCATAATTTTAGACTCCATTTCTTCGTTTTGAAGGTTTGGCTCTGACGGAAATATTAATTCTAATTCACATTTTATTTCAGAATAAATGTTCTGTTTTTGCTCATCTGATAATATTTTAGAATTTTTGTATCTTGGATCAAGTAGCATCGCTTTCAGAAATACAGAACTATTATTTAATATTTTATTTGTAAATCGTAAATTGATTTCATCCTTTACTTTGATTTTAAATTTTTTTATCTGTTCTAAATCATCTTTAGTTTCTTTTAGTTTTTCTAAAAGATGGTAAATTGTATAATATATTTCCGATATGGAACAATACTTTTCCCCAGAAAAGATTTTTACAGTTAATTTCAATAACTTTAAAATAGGCAAAATACCATCTATTATTTCCCACTGATCGTCTTTTAATTCGATGGTTTTAGCATCTACGCGTTTTATAATTTTAACATCATTTAGTACGGAACAAACACACCATCTTAAAGACTGTAATCTCTCTAACATATCATGAATAGAATACCAACGGGTTTTACATTGTTGTATTAATGATAATACCTTTCCACTATTTTCTGTTACAGACGTCACAGTTGTGTGAGGATCGGAACTATCGTTGGAACTATCAGTATCAACACCTTCACGTTCTGTTCGATGCATCATTTTTTGTTTTTTCTTCAACTCTTGAGTAGCCAATGTACTATGATGGAAGTACGATACGAGACGACTTGCCTGATTAATTATGCACATTAAATTTCCCGGTTCATCGGTGTCACCTATTCCCATTGCAGAATTGATTGCTAACTGCAAAGTATGAGCCGCGCAAGATATATCCATCCAGTTTATATTGCATTTTTGACCAATTCGGATAACATTGGACGCATTATCGTGAACTATTGCTATTATTTTATCATGGATATTCCATTTCTCAACACATTTTAAAATTTCTTCACTTAGATACTGAGACGTGTGTCGATCTTCTAAAATAAGTGTTTCTAAAACAGGAGTTTTTAACTCCCATTTATCTGTGATAAATGACGCCGTTAAAGATAAAAATGAATCATTTTTTAGAGAAGACCAAATGTCTGTTGTTAATGCAATCTGGCGGATATCAGAAAACTCATGTTTTATTTTCATTCTTAGTTCATCTGATTTACGCATAATAATATGTTTTATTGTTTCGTAACTAGCAGGTTTATAATTCGGTTCCACATATTTCATTAAATTACGGAATGACGTCGATTCACAAAAATGCAACGGTAAATTATTCTCAGTTATTATATCCGCAACAAAATTTGAGATTATATTTTGCCGAGTTTTTGTACAGTTTTTTCCTGTTGTAAAGCCAAAATCTGTTAGTTTACTACTTGGCTCACCGGAAGACTCTGTGTCTGCTTTTAATTGTTTGTGTACACCTTTTAAATGTTTACCCATTGAACTAGTAGATTGATCCGTTTTTATAAACTGTCCACATATTTTACATTTCACAAAATTTTCGTCTATTCTTACAAAGTCCTTCCACACTGATGATCGTTTAAGTCTGTTAGTAGACATTTTTAAATATGCAGTAATTTAAATAAAATCGCACTTTTCTAAATGTAAGCACTCAAGAGATAGCACATGTACCTATACCACTGTCTCGAAATACGTTGCAGGTTACAACTTGCAATGTATTGTTTTGTATGTAGTAAGATAGGAACGAGTCTGAACAATCTAATTCTGATCACAATATATGTATTCTGTAACATTATTTTTGTACTACGCTCCCTAAAAATTAATCAGAATTACTTAAATAAAAGAACATATGCTAAGAAATATTTTCAGCCAATATTCAGTTTGTTGACTGTTGTAGATATCAAACACTTCACACAACAAAATACACACAATTACCCGTTAATTACCCGCTACCCGTTAATTACCCGGTACCCGTTAACTACCCGCAACCCGTTAAGTATCCGCTACCCGTTAATTACCCGTTACCCGTTAATTACCCATTAGTTAACGGGTAATGGGTAATTATCGGGTAGCGGGTATTCAAAATCGGAACCGGGTACTAGCTTAACGGGTCGGGTAGCGGGTACCCGGGTACCCGTCGTCATTCCTAGTTTCAAATATCTGGTCTGCAGAAATGTCATGCAGTGGGTATACTAATAATAGACCCCCAAGTATGGGCCAACAGAATCTTCATTCTAAACTGTGATGTCAAATTTATTTCAGTAAAAAAGATTGTGTATTAATTTTTTTTCTTGTGATTGAAGTAACTGTCTGTGTACTTTGTGTCTCATTTCTTGCAACAAGTTAAAATAATCAGCCTGTTGCCGTCTGTTTTTATATATGGGGCGTACCCACCATTGCTTTTCTTCATATCGCATTAAGTCTAAATATGCATAAAAAAGAGCTAGACGTCTCCTTCGATTTGACGACATATTTAATGAAATTGAATAACCGTTTACTCCAAACACTTGTATAAACTTTTAGGTTAAATTTGGGTTATATACAAATGTCAAAACCGAAAACGCGGCCTTATCACGCCTCCAACCCCACCATGAAATTCGAACTTGTAAATATAACACCACGCCTCTCACCCCTGTCACGCCTTTGACACTACCATGAAAATGAGGCATTAGTGATTAAAATATTAATTTACATCACTCGTAAAAGTGAGATTCCTAAATTATCTTCATACTTTGGGTTTCATTAGGGTGACCATTCGTTCCGCTTTTGCGGGACTGTCCCGCATTCTGATTGGGTGTCCCGCATTAAGATGCGTCCCGCATTCTAACATTTTGTCCCGCATTGTAACTTGTATTTGAGGACCTTTTTTTTTGCTCTTCAGTTGGATTTTGGGAGGTGAGAACCTTTTTTTTTTGCTCTTCACTTGGATTTGGGAGGTGAAGACCTTTTTTTTGCTCTTCACTTCCGTCCCGTATTGCCTTCTTAAGAAAATGGTCACCCTAGGTTTCATGGCAGTTCAAACTGTGACAAAATTATTTGCAATATAAGAGGGGATTTGAAATAGTAAGAAAATATTTGAAATACTAGAGCAGATTTGAAATACTAGTGAAAGATTTGAAATAGTAGGGAATATTTTAAATACTAGACGAGGTTTGAAATACTAGGGAAATATTTTAAATACTATGGAAGATTTAAAATACTAGACGAGATTTGAAATACTAGGGAAAGATTTGAAATATTAGGGAAGATTTGAAAAACTACACGAGATTTGAAATATTAGGGAAAATTTGAAACACTCGACGAGATTTGAAATACTAGAGGAGATCTGAAATGCCTACTCGGGAATATTTGAAATACTAGGAAAGATTTGAAATACTAGACGAGATTTTAAATACTAGGAAAGATTTGAAATACTAGAGAAGATTTGAAATACTAAGGAAGATTTGAAATAATAGGAAATATTTAAAATGTGTAAATAATAATAAATAAATAATAGCATCCCAACGCTTAGATAGGCGTATAAGGGGCAGAGAAGGTAAGTTCTCCGTTTCTAGAACGTCGGCCATAGATATGAAAGCCACGTGGTCAATGTAACGTTTCGATCGATCCTATTATCCTTGTATCAAGGCTTCGAACCGTTATTTTTACTTGCCCGACCTTAATATATAAGGGGCAAGTATTGTAATCGCGAAAATTTTCGATGTCGAGATTTTGACGGATGACCACGTTTCATGGTCCAGGGAATCCAAAAACCTATTTTCGAAGTGCCGTGTGTGTGTGTGTGTGTGTGTGTGTGTGTGTGTGTGTGTGTGTGTGTGTGTGTGTGTGTGTGTGTGTGTGTGTGTGTGTGTGTGTGTGTGTGTGTGTGTGTATACACGATAACTCAAAAACGGTTTAACTTAAAGAGTTCGTTCTGGTACTAAAAAATTCTCCTATTAAATGGGAAGAACCCTATTGTTTTTTATGAAAATCGGTTGACTAGAAATGGGAGTTTACTCGTGTCGATTTTAATATTTTTGCGAATATTTAGCAACAGAAAAATATTTCGAAAAAATTTATTGAACAAAAGTTACTATAAATGCAATAACTAATAACTTTTATTTGAGACGTTTTTTGATAAAACGAAAAATTTTGAATTTTTTTTGTAAAATTATTTAAAAATTTTCCAAGTCTCAATTTTTTCATACTTATAACGTTTCCATGGTCATGATAATTAATTCGTAACTAGTAAAGCAAGCCTTGGACAAAAATTTGTATAGAACATAATTTGATGTATTTTTGAAGATTTATCTAAATATTTAAAATTTTTTTTTTTTTAGTTTACATTTTTTTTTAAATATTTTTTTTATGGGAGGGCAAGTCTAGCGGAGGTTTCCTTTCGCCACTGGTTTTCGTTTTGGTTCCGCTTTTCGTTCCGGCAAAAATAACGTTTTTTTTCGGTTTTCGGTTTAGTTCCGAGTGATAAATTTTTAAATGCTTTTATTTGTATTAGAAATTTATTTTCTACTATAATTTAGGAGAACATTATATTCCTTATTTTGTAATAATCATACCAAGACCGCTGCCAGGGGGGTGTGCCCCCCCCCCTGAAGTAATGGAACCGGATGTTTTGTTACTTATCAGTTAAAAAATTACTTAAATAAAAAAATATTTTTCGGTTTTCGGTTCAGTTCCGGTTCGAAGCCCTGCTTGTATAAACAGGTACTCATTTTAAGTATTAAATACTTGAGGCTGAGTCGATCCCAGAGCTGTCTGCACTTTATTGAAAGATAAAAAGCTGAAGGCAATGAGGGGATTCAAACCAGCTTTTCTGTGCTCCATAGACAACCCTCTTACCACGGAAACACGGAAACACGGCACTTAAAATATGTACTAGAAAAGTATTTGCAATAATGGGGTGATATTTGAAGTGTTAGGGAAATATTTGAAATATTAGGAAAATATTTGAAGTACTAGGGAAATATTTGAAATACTAACATTTTCAAATAAGAAATACCAATGCAATTGGTATAACCAAGTACAAATACCATGGAAAAAGTATTTGCAAATCCAAATATACCAGAGTCGGCGAATCAATGCAGTTACGTCACACGATGTAACAAACTATTGTATTGTCTGGAACAATGCAATTGTTTGTTACGTCGTGTGACGTAACTGCATTGATTCGCCGACGCTAGTAACCAGCATTTTTTTGAAGTATTTGAAATATAGTATTTCAAATACCAGAATCTAATTGAAATACTTTTTCAAGTACTTTACTACAGATATTCCCAGCTCTGGGTTACGGCTTGAAGCTCGCTATACAATATACAAATGAAAGGCTCGGAGAGTCCAATATAAAATACCGTACACCAAAAACTAGTTATTTAGGTTAAGTTAGTGTTGTGATAGAACAAAAAAACCAAAAGACACGGAGAACCAATATAAAGTATTATTAGGGAACTTATACTGAATTTTTACTGTACTGTACACCAAAAAGTATTGATGCTCTTTTTGCATTTTACTGAACCGCTTCAGAAAACTAAAGTTATATAAGGCTCAACTTTACTTAACAATCTATTGCCCGCAGCTCCATATTATAAGGGCATTAAGTTAATCCTGTACAATAACGCCCTGAGAATAGTTTTCATGGATTAGTGTGAATCCTAGCAGCGATTCACCTTAAAAGCACTATCTTAGGTTATTGTTAAAAACCTTACTAATTTTTTGCAAACCACCTAATATATTTTACGTTGAAGTGAACTGAAACATGGAAACAGAGCAACAGTGGAAACTTAGGGCGCTATTGTGCAGGGTTAACGGTTAGGTTATGTTAGTAAATGGTTAGCACCTGAACGATTCAAATTAAGTTTCAAAAGTATTCTGAATGAAACTTTGTCTTATTCTTAATGTTACAGTCAATAAAAACTACTGTGCTTCTATAAAAATAGAGGTTGCGGTGGTTAAGTAAAGTTTTGCCGACAAATTAAATCAATACAATATTTCATTACCGTTTAACAGCTCTTTCGCAGCTAGTTCATCTAACGTTAACTGCTTATCCGGTTTCTCATGCAATTCCTCTACTTTATTCTCCTCTTCCTTCTTAACTTCATTCTCATTCACCACAAAATCATTCTTAACAATATCTTCTAAATTCAATAATTTTTTATTCGGTTGCACTGGTATAACCAATGGCTCCTTAACTTTTTCACTTTCTCCTCCGATAACTTTAATCGAAGACCCTTCCAAACAATCAATAAACTGCACATCACTCTTTTCCTCTTTATTTTCTTTAATTGTTTGTATTAAAGTTATTTTCTTAGATTTAGAAAAGCCAAACGAAATTTTCTTTGTCTCCATTTTTAATTATTAATAAATTACTTTTATAACATTACTGAGTAGTAAATATCTTTAATACAAATATAAACCATGCAATAAATTTGAAAAATATTAAGTATTTTATTTTATTTATAAACTACGTTTCCTAACGAAAACTAAGGTTAGGTCTGAACACAACTAGCGCCACCTAACAAGAAAAGTAGCAAACAATTAATTTTAACAACTTGCTTTATATATTGTGTTCCACACGTTTAAGCGGAACTTAATGGAGGTTTTGTTTTCTTAAGTTGTCATGAGAAAAGAGCTTGTCTAGGTTATTTCATGTTTCATGTTGGCATGTCAACAGTGATGGGCGCGTAAGTTACATGATGTAAGTTACCTCATTGTTGACACGTAAACAATTGATGTAAAGTAAACACAAAAACTCTTGTAAGCAATGTAAACAACGTAAACATTGTAAACAATGATTTAGACATTTTTTTTTTTTTTTTGATTTGATTTATTTTTAATTTACAATCTACTTCATTGCGAGTATTAAGTAAATGAGATGAAAGTAGTTGTCATGTAAGGGAGACATCCAGTGACGTTTCTCCTTATATATCACTGTCTTCAGTGTTGCGGTAGGTCGTTTGGCCAAAGTCTCTTTAACCTTCTGTTGTCGAGGTCATTTATTAAATTACCCACAAGTTCATTTTCATGTCCAATGAGTCGGTCATGGTATTTGTTGGCAACATGATTTAGACATGCGCACTTGTTTTGAATTACAGAACCTTATTTTCAATAAATTTTTATAAATAATAACATTTTAATGAAACGATTTTAAATGAAAAAGTAAGTATATAAAATTAGGATAAGCCAATATACATATTAATAAAAATCGAATTTGCATCATTATACAGGTGTTACATACAAATTAGTAAATATGAATATGAAAAAGAAAAAACTTTTTTCTTTAAAAAATTCAGTCTAATTTTTTTAATAACAAAATACATTAAATTTCACCTTTAAGAAAATCAGCCTATATTTTTTAATAACGAAAAGATTCATTGCAAATTTTGCATAACGCCCTATATTTTGTTTAATTAAAACAAAACTTAGTTCCTCAGAACTATTCCTTCGGTTTCTTCCCACCATTTTTTTAATAAATTTATTGTTTTGAACTGAATATACTTGTTCATTAACTCTCTATTATTCGTATTGAATAACTAAAACTAACCTCATTATTTGACAGTTTGCAAAGTTTACATTGTTTACATTGTTGACAAGTTTACCAATTGTTTACATAAGTCTACACGTAAACGTAAACAATTAAAGTTTACGTGTAAACGCCCATCACTGATGAATATGAAAAATAAAAAACTTTTTTCCATATATATATAAACAAGTATATGGCGCATGAACGCTGGCTAGATGTTCCATGATAAGAGGATGGAGCTATGTATTGCCGTACCCCTTCATGACCGATGAATAGTTTGCGCATGTCTAAATTACGACCTTGCTATTGGTCGAAAAAATTAAAGTTACATAGCGGGAGTTAAGAGAAGGAGCTAGGCATGTGGACCATATATATATAAACAAGTTTATATATAAACAAACTAGTTTATATATATATGCTTTTTTCGTTAAAAAATTCAGTCTAATTTTTTTAATAACAAAATACATTAAATTTCACTTTTAAGAAAATCAGCCTATATTTTTTAATAACGAAAAGATTCATTGAAAATTTTGCATAACGCCCTATATTTTCTTTCATTTTCTTTAATTAAAACAAAACCTAGTTCTTCAGAACTATTCCTTCGGTTTTTTTCCCAGCATTTTTTAAATAAATTTATTGTTTTCATTATTTGACAGTTTACAAAGTTTACTCATTATTTGACAGTTTACAAAGTTTACATTGTTTACATTGTTGACAAGTTTACCAATTGTTTACATAAGTTTACACGTAAAAGTAAACAATTAAAGTTTACGTGTAAACGCCCATCACCGATAATCCCGCTCTAACGTTTGAAATGGACTATATTTTAAATTAAAAGTAAAAAAATAAACATTCAATCTTCATTATATTACTAAATTAGGAAATTGCTATTATTCAATTGAATTGTAATAATTTTTTGACGCATAGTCAGTTTGGTTTATAACTAAATTTTCAAATTTAGTGACTTTTAACGATTGAATTAAACTTTTGATCAATTTTTTTAGTAAAAGAACACTTCAATCGTTATAAAGTGAGCTAGTGACAAAAAATAAATATTCCATTTAGTTCCGCTTAAACGTTTGAAATTATTTATCTTAAAATTTTTCGAATTAAAATAATTTATCTTCAAAATTTCGTTTTATCAATTTTTTTATCTTAAAATTTCAAGTTCAATAGTAATATTAGAAGTAAAAGATTAGATATTTAAAATGTTCGCGAACGAGTTCGCAAGGTTTTTAGCGGAAGTGTTTTTTTTTTAGTACCACCCGAAATAAGCTAACGTCACGCATATCTAAAATTAAATTGAATGGCTGTATCTCACTACCTCTGATTTTATTTTGTTTCCTGCAAATTTGAAAGATTTAAAAATGGCAGCAGAATTAAAATTATTCCATGCCAGTAAAATAGCGTTAAACCAGGTATGTCAAAATATTGTATAATCATTATTTGTTTATTTTTACTTGCATAATTTTTGCTTATACCGCTGTTATGTAATAATGGCTGATGTGAATTGACGTATGGTTTTTTTATTCTTTGACAGTTTCGCAGTTTTCACGTCTCAGGTGTTTTACCAGCAAAAATCAAGAAATTCTCTATTTACCGATGGGATCCTGACCAGCCTAACAAAAAACCGCATTTACAACATTATGATGTCGATATGGAAAAATGTGGACCTATGGTTCTTGATGCTTTGATTAAAATTAAGAATGAACAAGATCCAACGTTATCTTTCCGTAGAAGTTGTCGGGAGGGTATCTGCGGATCTTGTGCTATGAATATTAACGGTTTGAATACCCTCGCTTGCTTATGGTAAGTCGGACATATTTTATATAAAAAATTAACATACCCTGATTATTCTGGTATTTCTTTTCGACCCATAATATACCCTGATTAATTGCAAAATTAACATGTTTAATTCCCTTAATTGTACTTATTTTGGTATTTTTTTCTATTAATTTAATTTAAAATCATAATTGTTAATCATCTCTTTCTTGTGGATTTATATAGGGCGTGTCATTTCAATAACTGAATTAATTCTTTAAATCAATCGCTGTCCATGGAAATATTTAACCGATCTATGAAAACTTTTGAAATAATATTTTTTGTAAATCAATTTATGACTAATAGAATTTTTGTCTAAAATTATAAATTTATTTAATTTACAATTAACATTAAGAACTCGTTTTTGTAAAGAAAACCATATTTGACAGTAGTTTTTTTTTAATTTCAACTTTAATTTTGTTAAAATTATTTAAATTATGATGAAAAGTGTTAATTATCCTACGTTTTAAGGATTCGTAGGTATCGAGTACTTAACAACAATTTTTTGGTACATTTATGACTACATAATTGCACCTTTTTTTTATGGTTTTACATATTATGTCTATTTGAGTAATAAGAGTTTACATTTAATGCCTCGTATTAAAAAAATATATATAGACTATTCGAAACATTTAAGCGGAACAAACTGAAATTTTCATTTTCTTGACTAAAAGCCTCATTTAATCGGTAAAAGTTAATAGAATTCAAAATCTAGTTCCGCTTAAACCAAAGAAACAAGTTATTCCAAAAGTTTAAGCGGTACTAACTGGAATTTTCATCATCGTAAGTTGTCAGAGCTCTCCTTTTAAGGTTTAAAGTGGGCTTTTTCTAAACAAAATGATCAAAAGCCTCATTTAAACGTTAAAAGTTACAAGTTTTAAAATCTAGTTCTGCTTAAATCAAAGAGAAAGAATACAGTCGATTCCGCTTAATTGGGACACATCTGGACTTAGGCATTTTGGCCCAATTAAGCGGCTGCCCCAATTCAGCGAATTTCACATAAAATTAAACAATGCATATTTTTCTTTCAATAATTTTATTTTATAAACTCTTGGACAAAACTATAAATTATAAATAACCAAAAAATATAAACTTTTAAGAAAAAATAATAATAAATTCCAAAATAAAATAATAAATAGGTACATACAATTTAATTCAATGCAAAAATGCGTCAAGTGTAGTCTGTCTTTTGTTTTTGTAACATTTCACTTCTACAAAATCAGCACAGTTATTCAGTGCGGATGTAGGGCTCCCTTCATTTCCTTCCTGCATAAAATAACGCTGTAATACGGCCATACATTTTTTTGCCTCCTGGTTAGTCACAGGCACAGGTGGATCATCATCATCATCGTCATCTTCGTCTAATTTTTCATGTTTTGATTTAATGTTTTCTACAACTGAATCCTCACAATCTTCAACTTGATATTTGCTAGATTTTTAAATATATTTTTTCATCTTGTGAATCAAAAAGATATGAAGCGTATCATATTAAATTCTTTGTACATATTTTTTGTTGAGAATATGTGTAACATAATATGTACTGTGATCTTAAATTTACTGTCCCAATTAAGCGGAATGTTGTCCCAATTAAACAGGTAAATTTACTGTTGGTTCCTTGGTTTGGTTTCTGTTCTTTGAGATTTGGCCCAAATAAGCGGATGCCCCAAATAAGCGGTGGCCCAATTAAGCGGAATCGTCTGTATATATTGTTTGTAAAATTCATAAATTCAATATTTTCGAAATAATAATCTGATCAGAAATTAAATTTGTATTATTTGGACTCATCATTGTGCATTGCTCTGAATTTTTTCAATTTTTTAGGCGACACCTCTGGGTATTTTGTGCAAAAATTTGTATCACACCCTATAGAATACCAAAAATGTTTGTTAATCCACTTATCAAGTGCTTCCATTTGATACCCAAATCAGAATTTTAAAAATAAATATTGATCATTTCGAATAATACATATTTGTTTATATTTTTCGTATGTTTTTTTTTTTTTTAATCAACATTTTTTCTATTTGTTGATCAAAGAACTGTAAATTCATTCTTTATTCCACATTCATTCAATTATATCCAACAGTTTGGCCATAATTTCTATCGTTCCAATTAGTTCAAATTTTTGGCGCATAGCAACGATGGCTATTTGCGCTTTGTACCCTTACAAACACTTAAGTGGCGATATAATGTTTCTTGATCATGGCTACGAAATCCTAAAAATTATAATAATTCTTAAAACAATACCATTATTAAGACACAATGGTTTGTGTTAAAAAATTTAATTTGTTTCATTTGACTTTCATATTTTATTTGACCTTTAAGAATGACATAATAGTTCTGTAACTTGAATTTATTCTAAAAAATCTATTAAAACTTCTGAGTATATTATTTAAATGCTTCTTGTTTTTGTTGTTTCATAATTTTTATGTATGTCTGTATGAAAATATTTCATAAAAATGTCTAAATTTATCTTCTATATATAGAGTAACGGTTATAAAATAGAATTTTGCAGTTAGAATTTTTTACCGGCTCAAGGTCGATTATATTAATTCGTTTCCTGATACCAACTTAACATTTTAAAATATGTTTGACGCGTTGCCCAAAAATTGGCGCGTATTTTAATTTTTCTTGGCATAGAAAACGTTGGTTATGTAAAAAAGTATATCTTTAAAATAAGTTAATTTTGTGATGCCCATAGGGACGAATTGGTCATCTGGAGTTTGGTAAAATTCCCGGTAGGCCGGAAGGGGTTTAGGGTCGGGTCGATAACCTCTAGGTTAAAATTTAGGCCCCAGTCCGTGCCTAGATGATTTTTTTAATAAAAACTAGTTTTTTAATTATGGTGGTGAGGTGTTATAAATAAGCAGCACCTTTTCTACACTAAATATTTATTGGTACTATTCTGCAACTACGAACTGGCTGTAAATAATCAAGTAAAATTTTTTATACAAATAAATAAAATATTTTGTGACTAAATAAAACAAGGAAAAATAATTTATTAAGGTAACCTAACCGAAAATTTTACAAAAAGTTAATTTATTTACCTAATTTTACACCTAAAATAGACAGTACGCGTGCGCAGTAAGGTTTTGCAGTTGTAGAATAGCGCCTATTTATTTAATTAAATAAATGTACATTTCGAAAGCGAAGCGTTCATCATCAGTAAACATACTGTAGCGATTAAAATGGAACAAACATTTTTTATTTCATTTAATTACAAGTGATCAAGTATCAGAATAACCTATAGGTAACCCCTTTTAAGATTACAGCGCCAAAGTGGCAAAATCGAAACTAACCAAATAGTCAATAACAAATTTTTGACATATGGACAATAGAGGAAACTTCCTAATCGCCTTGACATCTGATGGCAATTTGCGGAAGATACGAAAGTGACATTGTTTTGTTTTGTTCAATGGAGAAATACGTGTTTTTTGTTGTTTGTGTTTTATTTTGGTGAATCATGGAAAAATAACAATCAATTTTATTGTGTGCCGCAATGTAAATCGTGAATAAGGAAGAATCCCTCTTAAACATTCCATAATTTACCTAAATCGAAAAAAATATCAATTAAAACGACGTTTGGAGGCAGAGAGAAAGTGGATCGTAGGTTTTTATGGACCCAAATACTAAAAATGTGCAAAAATCCAAGCCCATGCATGCATGTTTGCTCGTTGCATTTTATGGAAAGTGATTTTTTTTACGTCCAAGAAAAGACTGAAAAAGGCCCTTCTACTTTTTCAAGCTAAGATATTAATTTTTACTAACATATTTACCATATTTTTGTTGTTATTATATTGACAGACAGTCAAAAAGAATTAAAAATACAAGGTGTCTCAAAAGAAATTTTATATTTAGTGGATCGATTAAAAAAAAAGTAAGCCGTATATAGAAAAAATGTTTATTAATTATTAAAATACACTTTTTGGGGATTTATTTCTTAAAAATAATATCGTCTAAATGTAGACCCTCGCGTTCTCGGCACTCATTTAATCGAACAGTAAAATTACTTATGACGTCTCGGCAGGTGGACTCAGGGATGGCTGCCATTTCGTGACGGATATTTTCTTTCAAATGCGCCAGTGAAGTCGGTTTATTGGCGTAAACTTTAGATTTAAGATAACCCCATAGGAAAAAGTCCATAGGGGTTAAATCTGGACTGCGTGGAGGCCAATTTATGTCACCTCTCCGGGAGATCAATTTGCCTGAGAAAATTTCACGAACACGTGGCAGAGACATATTGTACGTGTGTGAAGTTGCTCCGTCCTGTTGGAACCATGTTCTTTGGTTATAGCCAGGAAAGTTTTGCAGTTCAGGTACCAAGAAGTTGTCTAACATCTCCACATAACGCTCTGAATTCACTGTAACTGCACGCCCCCTTTCGTCTTCAAAAAAGTAAGGGCCGATAATTCATCGCAGCCCATACGGTCACTTTAGGCGAATGTAGGGGTTTCTGATGTTTGCGTTTCGGATTCGTTGCACTCCAGTAGCGGCAGTTCTGCTTATTTACGTGGCCATTAAGATGGAAATGAGCTTCATCCGAAAACAAAATGTTGGTAAACGTTGAAAATCGCTCAATCACCTGATTTACGAAATTAAGCCTCTGACTGGCATCTTGGGGCTTTAATTCTTGCACCAATTGAATTTTGTAGGGGTGCAGCTTTAGGTCTTTGTACATAATGCGATGTAATGATGATCTATGCACATTTAAAGCACTTGCGCGCTTCCGATATGAAAGGTTCGGGTCGTCACGAACAGACTGATTAACATTCTCCACGTTTTCTACCGTTCTTGATGACCTAGGTCGCCCGGATTTTAAATTATCCAGCGTTGTACCAGTCTCTTCAAACGTTTTAACCCAATGTCGAATGAGAGGAATGCTTGGCGCATCATTTAAGTGGCGAAAACCTCGAATACTGCAGAATTTTCTACGCGCTACAGTCGCCGAATCACCGTTTTTGTAAAACTCTCGCACGCATAACGCGCGGTCTGCTCCCGAGAAACGCTCCATAGCGATTGAATTCCCAAGAGCCAGGCTACCGATTGACATAATCCCCGCGCCCCTCGGATACGTTGCGTTCACGCAGTAAGCTAAATAAATATAAAATTTCTTTTGAGACACCTTGTACAATGAAAAACTAAAAATTTCCTTGAAATTTCTTTAGAATAGTATATTATAAATCTTTAAATAAAAAAAGAGCTCGGAAAACAGGAAAAATACAACTAGAATACGTTCAAGTTAACTTCATGCCAGGCCTATGTTACCGACTAAGCTGCGCAGAAACCAAATTCCGTCCATTACGTTACCAACAGCTAGCTTGACACATTTCAGTGGCGTCACCCACTTTGATTTGTGTTTAACTACGCGTATTGTGCGATGTTGTTTGTTTATTTCCATTATTACTATTTATTTCTCGTACGTTTCAAGGTATACCGTGTACTAACGTGAGTAAAAATGTCTTTGAAATACATGATTTTGTGTGTTTGGTTTCTACAGCAATTGTTTAAAACCCTAATGTACGTCAATGTGATCAGCTGTTTCCTCGCGCAGTATTGATGACGTATTTTAGGATGCCCTGGCATGGAGTTAACTTGAACGTTCATTTTCACCATGTAAACAAATACACGAGTAACAGTTTAATGTCAGTTTCGAGTGTTCCAGCTTTGCCGCATATGGCGCTGCGATATTGTTCCCGATTTAGGAAAATTGTGGAATGTTTAAATGGGATTCTTCTTTATTCACGATTTACATTGCGGCACACAACAAAATGAATTGTTTTTTTCCATGATTCACAAAAATAAAACACAACCAACAAAAAAAAACACGTATTTCTCCATTGAAGAAAACAAAACAATGTCACTTTCGTATCTTCCGCAAATTGCCACCAGATGTCAGGGCGCTTATGAAGTTTCCCCTATTTTATCAAATAAATCTTGGTATGTGAATTAACCAGGGATGGGGAGTCGGAGTCGGAGTCGGGAGTCGGGAGTCGAGGAGTCGAAGCTTTTTGGAGGAGTCGGAGTCGGGAGTCGGAAAAAGTTATCGACTCCCGACTCTTTGATTACATATTTATCAAGGATGATAACAATCCGAAAACGAAAGTAAAATACCATACTACCAGAATTTTTTAAAGTACGGAAACAGGAACGACATTTTTTCTCTGTTCATGAACGAAAATGAAATTAAAAATATTCAATTCCGGTTTCCTTCACGCTTTCCAGTTAAAAATTTAATTAATTTTTAGTCATATCTAATTTTTCTTTTTCTGTATACTTTGTTTATTATGTTAAAACGAAACTAAACTGGATTTTTATTTTCTCAAGTTGTAACGGGCTTTGTGATTATTTTATGTTTCATGTTGGCAGCTAAAATTTATATGTCAAAAGAAAAAAGTGACATGTTATGAAAAATAAAGTATAGTCTGTTCCAAACGATTAGGCGGAACTAGATTTTCGGTTAGTTCCGCCTAATCGTTTGGAACAGACTAACCGAAAATCTAGTTCCGCATAAACCAAAGGAACAGACTTTATATAAAATACAAAACATTTTTTTTTTAAACTAATATATTGGAAAATTTGTATTAAAAATGACTCAATAGTCAAGATGAAATGAAAATGACCTTTTATAAAAACAGCTCACCCAAACCCAAAATATTTAATGTAAGTATAGTCTGTTTCTTTGGTTTAAGCGGAATTAGATATCGAAATCTACGAACTTTTAAGGATTGAATGAAGCTTTGTATCATTTTGTTTAACAAAAGCCCATTTTGATAGTTAAAAAGTGAACTCGTGATAAATTAAGAAAATAAAAATTCCATTTAGTTCCGCTTAAACATTTGGAATAGACTTTACAATTTACCAGTGAAAGGAGTTGGGAGTCGGAGTCGGAGTCGATTTTCGAAAATACCGACTCCGAAGTCGAGAGTCGGGAGTCGATAATTTTTCTGTCAACTCCCCATCCCTGGAATTAACAACAAAAAAAATATTTTTGAAAAAAAAAACATATTTATTCACGCTATTTTCACAAAAAATGTGCTAAATTTTGTTTGTCTCACCCTATAAATCAGAGGGGTTAATCTAAATATCTGATAAAATTCTAAGTAATGCACAGACAGAATAGAACGAGAAGTAATTTTTGACAAACTTTTCATTATATCGCGATTTTTTAGCCCAGTGAGGTCGGTAGAAAAATATGCCACATTGATGTGAAATTCCAATTGGAATTTTTGATAAATTTTTTTCTGAAGTTGTAGGTGTAGATTGACTTTTTTAATACTTTTTATGTATTTAATTTTATTGAAGAATTATAAAATAAAACTACATTGTGTCTTTGAAATATCTTTATTCAATGATAGCCAAATAATGGCTGCTTTGTTCGATTAAGTTTTGTATTTATCTCAGTGTGAGACAACGCTGCTCTATATAGATTCGTCAGCATTAAAGTGTAATAATACAAATGAACAGTCTCTTGTTTTTATTTTACTTTTGCAGACTTGACAAGAATAATAGATAAAAAAATAAAATATTAATAACACACTTAATAACAGACGTATATTGTTTTTCAAAAGAATTTTTTTCACCTTTATGGCCTTTGCTACTAAGTTAATTAGCCAGGACTATTATAATTTTTCGTTTTGAAAATCCATGCCTGAACTGGATTTGAACCGGAGACCTTAGCAACGCAGGGCACGTGTGTTACCACTACTCTACGCCGGTCGGCAAAAGAAATGTTATTTTACTCGATAATCAAATTTCAGAAATTATTAGCACTAGATACGTTCAAAATACTGAAATTTGTGAAAATCCACAATTAACATTTATTCTAAACTAGCAGTGTACCCGATGCTTCGCTACCGGAAAAAAATACAGCCGTAGCCGGTTTAGACTGGACCCATGTCGGAATGGGTTCAAATTAGATTTGGTGCGAATAGTTTTAGTATGGTCTAATTATATATTTTTTGTTTTACTCTACCATTGTATAAATATGTGCTTGTTCACAAATAATTTAAGTGAGATAATTCTTTAGCGTTTTCAAGGCGAAATGTCATATTTCTGGAGGCCACAAACTGTTTTAAAGATGCCTATACTAATTCTCCCATCGGAGTGTCTCCCGATCTCCGTCATATCCCGTGAAATCATAAAATTTTGGTAAAATAGTAGACAGAGTAGGTACTATTTTTTCTGTTGTATGCAGGTCTAATATAGTTCTCTTTAAAACTCCTTTATCAAAATCGTCTATATTTCTTTTCGTACGATCCTTTTGTACACTTTTTCTAGGTGAAGAAAATTTCGAGGGTTCACCTTGATAGATTTTGTTTTGTTTGTTTTTTTTTTTTTTTAAATTCTTGTTACGCCTGTTGCAGCAGCCACTCAAGCAAAAACTGATTTGAAAGGAATAATAGGTTCCCCAGCCTCATAAAAGTCAAAATATAATTATTTCGCGACTTTGGCTAGTAATAGCGCGACCATTTAACTTACTTTTAAAAGGCATATTTACTATTGCTAGATTTTCTACCGACTGTACTCAGAGCGATGTTGCCCGCACGAACTACCGAGATTAAATGCGTCCCCACTCCTACATATTTGAGCCATTTACGATTTTGACCGAATACTCCCGATCTCAAAATAATTGTACAACCAACTATTGAAGGGAAATTCCCGTGTTCTCACTGACGGTTTAATAGATATTCCAATGGTCCAATATAATTAAAAACAAAATTATTAGTTTCTCGTTCCTAATGGGACTTTTTTGAGATTTTCGATTTTTCTAGTTATGATGAAGGCATTTTTTACCTGTATGCCAAATTTCAACTCGGTACCATATCTGGAAGTGGGTTAGAATTTCCGGACATATCCACAAATATTCTCTTTTATACAAGGTGTCTCAAAAGAAATTTTATATTTATTTAGCTTACTGCGTGAACGCAACGTATCCGAGGGGCGCGGGGGTTATGTCAATCGGTAGCCTGGCTCTTGGGAATTCAGTCGCTATGGAGCGTTTCTCGGGAGCAGACCGCGCGTTATGCGTGCGAGAGTTTTACAAAAACGGTGATTCGGCGACTGTAGCGCGTAGAAAATTCTGCAGTATTCGAGGTTTTCGCCACTTAAATGATGCGCCAAGCATTCCTCTCATTCGACATTGGGTTAAAAAGTTTGAAGAGACTGGTACAACGCTGGATAAATCAAAATCCGGGCGACCTAGGTCATCAAGAACGGTAGAAAATGTGGAGAATGTTAATCAGTCTGTTCGTGACGACCCGAACCTTTCAATTCGGAAGAGCGCAAGTGCTTTAAATGTGCATAGATCACCATTACATCGTATTATGCACAAAGACCTAAAGCTGCACCCCTACAAAATTCAATTGGTGCAAGAATTAAAGCCCCAAGATGCCAGTCAGAGGCTTAATTTCGTAAATCAGGTGATTGAGCGATTTTCACGTTTACCAACATTTTGTTTTCGGATGAAGCTCATTTTCATCTTAATGGCCACGTAAATAAGCAGAACTGCCACTACTGGAGTGCAACGAATCCGAAACGCAAACATCAGAAACCCCTACATTCGCCTAAAGTGACCGTATGGGCTGCGATGTCGGCGCGAGGAATTATCGGCCCTTACTTTTTTGAAGACGAAAGGGGGCGTGCAGTTACAGTAAATTCAGAGCGTTATGTGGAGATGTTAGACAACTTCTTGGTACCTGAACTGCAAAACTTTCCTGGCTATAACCAAAGAACATGGTTCCAACAGGACGGAGCAACTTCACACACGTCCAATATGTCTCTGCCACGTGTTCGTGAAACTTTCTCAGGCAAATTGATCTCCCGGAGAGGTGACATAAATTGGCCTCCACGCAGTCCAGATTTAACCCCTATGGACTTTTTCCTATGGGGTTATCTTAAATCTAAAGTTTACGCCAATAAACCGACTTCACTGGCGCATTTGAAAGAAAATATCCGTCACGAAATGGCAGCCATCCCTGAGTCCACCTGCCGAGACGTCCTAAGTAATTTTACTGTTCGATTAAATGAGTGCCGAGAACGCGAGGGTCTACATTTAGACGATATTATTTTTAAGAAATAAATCCCCAAAAAGTGTATTTTAATAATTAATAAACATTTTTTCTATATTAGGCTTACTTTTTTTTTAATCGATCCACTAAATATAAAATTTCTTTTGAGACACCTTGTATATTAAGATTATATATAAAGATATGATTTAACAGCAAGAATTGTTATTTTACAGCAAGATTGAAAGTGGCGGCAGTGCGTGCAAAGTGTACCCTCTACCACATATGTATGTGATCAAGGACATCATTCCCGATATGTCCCTGTTCTACAAGCAGTACAAGATGATCGAGCCATGGCTACAGAGGAAGTAAGTGTTTTAACTTTTCATAGTATTTGTTTTATCTTACATATATTTACTGCCACAAAACGTGTTAAAATAGCTGTACATTATATTTCTGACTTAAGCTTTCAAGGTCAACAACGCATCACTCGAAGTAAGACGACTATTTGGTAACTTCATTATCAACTGACAACAGAGGCGGTGCAAGATTGTAATGCTGTATAATTGTGTATTAAAATGCGTGATACATAGAATCTCACGTTAAAAATTTTATTTTAACACCATGTCTAACGCCTTTTTCGAAAAATGCTATTCTGCTATTCTCTATTTTTACACGCGCATGCGCTACTATGTTGAGTTTTAAAGTGACAAGTGTCAAATACCATGAAAATCTTAAGTATTTCTGTGTAAAGGTCGTTCGTTATGAGAAAGATACAGTGTATAAAAAAATTGATGTGAAGTGTGAATTTTCACACATTTCAGGGTTTTGCAGGTATTTAATAACTGAATAATGATTATTTGGGATTCCAAAACAAATTTTATGTCAAAATATTTTTTTATGAATTTTAATTCGAATGCCTAATACCATTATTTAAGTTTCTAAATATGTGCAGTATTTTTTTTACATAGCAAGGTTCATTAAGATTTTGAAAATTGCGCCTATGGCTTCTATTGGTTGCTTAAATCATTAGCTCCGCCCTCTGATTTCGTATACATCAAACAGAATTAAATTATAATTTCAACACTGGTTATTAAATTTACGCTTTTAAAAATTAAATGCAACATTTACCAAAATATAACTAGAATTTTGACAAAATAATATTAACAAATGAAAACTGCAAAAAAAAAAAAAACAAAATATAAAATTGACAGGATTCGAACTCTAGTTTGCAAGTTACCTGTTTACAAATTAGAAAACCAATGACTAAACGCACATCGCTATGATCGCTGACGTATCAACTTGGTTACATAACGAATTAAATATTTAACATATTTTTGTTAAAAACACAAAAAATACATTATTTTCCGTAAACATAATCTGATCAAAAATTCCTGTTGTACTATTCCGGTTCACACCAATGTATATTACTTAGAATTTTTTCAGATTTTTAGTTTAAACCATCTAGGCTACAGGGTGTGGGACAAAAATTTTTTTGCACAATTTTGGTAAAAATCGCATCAAAATAATTTATTTTGCAAAAATAAAATTTTGATCGTTAATCCACGTACTAAGGGCTTTCATTTGATACCCTACTCAGAATTTTAAAAAAATATATTTTTTTTTCAATGAGCACATATTTGTTTATATTTTTAGGGGGATATGTTTTTTAGATGTTTAAGTATTTTTCCTATGTGCGGGTCAAAGAGTTGTATAAGCATGCCAAATTTCAACTCTCTAGGTTTAGCCGTTTGACTACAATTTTTACCGAAAAGACAGACAGACAGACAGACGACAAAATGACGGTATAAGAGTTTTTTGGTCATACCTACAAAACCCTAAAAATACGTCATCAATTCTGCGCAAGAAATCATCTGAACACATTGACGTACATAAAGGTTTCAAATAATTCTTGTGCAGATCAAACAAACAAAATTATGTATTTCAAATTAATTTTTGCCCATTTTAGTACATGAAACGTACGAGAAATAAATAATAATAACGGAAATAAACAAACAACATAACCGATGAAACGATTTCTTTAAAAAAGAAAATGTACGTTTACAAATACGCTAATGTTGATATATTTCGAAATATTTTGTCTGAATCATCAACATACGTTATTGGTAATGCACATAAAAAAGTAAAATACAACTGAACGAGAGCTCCGTAGATAATTTTCGAATTGTTATGTTAATTTGGTGTCAATTTTTATAACGCTAGTCTGGGTTTTTTTTTTTTTTTTATCAAACTTATTTCTTATCTTTGCATTTGTGTGTGTTTTCTTTATCTACTGCAATATTGTATATCTCGTTGCAAAAATTGTCTGGTAACCTACTTATTGATTTTTTATCGATTTTGATAATATTTTATACTAATATACTTAAGTCTCCTTAAACTCACTGAAGATATGATTCATTCTTAAAGTTTATTTAAGATAACACAGTATTCAGTTATAAGTTACGTAGAGGACTGAGGTATATGTAGTCTATATTCTGTCATGTTAAACTGGTTATCTAATAAACGGCGCAAGTTCACATCAGGTTCGAACAAATCTATGGGTTGTTACCTAAGTCCGTTCGTTTTTTTACTATTTATTCAATAAAATATACATTCTAAAAAAACGACTGCACGACTGCACACACACGGTAGTAATAGTCTGGCCTCAAGGCAGAAATATGAATTTTGTTCGGGATTTGGCCTCAAGGTCCGGCCGCGCCGCGGCCTCAAGGACGCCGCCATACACGGTGAGGATTTCGTCAAGGCTTAGACTGTTCAGGTCAAACCTTGAGGAAATCCTGGATGAAAAATGAATAAAACCCAAGACAGTAGGAATATTAATCAACTTTCTATTACTTTTTAAAATGAATTCTTTACAGTAGAGATAAGAATGACGCCTCATAATTTTTGTTATACAAGTAACCCAGACGCAAGTTCAAGTAATTGTATAAAAAGGAAGTAAATGGAGTATTGGAGAGCAGTTTTGGTTTTTGTTGAGACACAGAACTTAAAATTATAATCCTCTGAAAGCTACATAACTTCACTTATGCCTCCGCCGTGTTTCAAAATATCGCAGTACATTTTAATGGTGTATTATTTGAATGACAGGTCAAACCTTGAGGAAATCCTCACCGTGTATGGCTACCTTAACGAAGCTTTAAAACCTTATTATTTTCTGATATGCGTATTTCTTGTAGTAATTTATTAGGGTTTTGTAGGTATGACCAAAAAATCCTTATACCGTCATTTTGTCGTCTGTCTGTCTGTCTGTCTGTCTGTCTGTCTGTCTGTCTGTCTGTCTGTCTGTTCGGTAAAAATTGTAGCCAAACGGCTAAACCTAGAGAGTTGAAATTTGGCATGCTTATACAACTCTTTGACCCGCACGTAGGAAATATACTAAAACATCTAAAAAAACATATCCCCCTAAAAATATAAACAAATATGTGCTCATCGAAAATAAAAATATTTTTTTATAATTCTGAGTAGGGTATCAAATGAAAGCCCTTGGTACGTGGATTAACGATAAATTTTTTATTTTTGCTAAATAATTTATTCTAAAGCGATTTTTGCCAAAATTGTGCAAAAAACTTTTGTCCCACACCCTGTAGCCCAGATGGTTTAAACTAAAAATCTGAAAAACTTCTAAGTAATGTATATTGGTGTGAACCGGAATAGTGCAACAGGAATTTTTGATCAGATTATGTTTTCGGAAGATAATGCATTTTTTGTGTTTTTAACCAAAATATGTTAAATATTTAATTCGCTATGTAACCAAATTGATACGTCAGCGCTCATAGCGATGTGCGTTTAGTCATTGGTTTTCTAATTTGTCAAACAGGTAACTTGCAAACTAGAGTTCGAATCCTGTCAATTTTAATTTTTTTGTTTTTTTTTTGCAGTTTTCTTTTGTTTAAATTATTTTGTCAAAATTCTAGTTAAATTTTGGTAAATGTTGCATTTAATTTTTAAAAGCGTAAATTTAATAACCAGTGAGAAGTGTTGAAATTATAATTTAATTCTGTTTGATGTATACGAAATCAGAGGGCGGGGCTAATGATTTAAGCAACCAATAGAAGCTATAGGCGCAATTTTCAAAATCTTAATGAACCTTGCTATGTAAAAAAATACTGCACATATTTAGAAACTTAAATAATGGTATTAGGCATTCGAATTAAAATTCATAAAAAAATATTTTGACATAACATTTGTTTTGGCATCCCAAATAATCATCATTCAGTTATTAAATACCTGCAAAACCCTGAAATGTGTGAAAATTCACACTTCACATCAATTTTTTTTAGACAACATTGTCAAAATGTGACAGCCTCAATCTAGACCTGTCAGTGGTACGCGACTGTGCCATTATTGACTGTGTCTTCCTTTAGAATTTGTTCCTTCGACCATACCTTCCACGATTATTTTCGATAAATCCACATGTCGCAAAATATGCCCCATCAGGCTACCTCGTCTTTTATTTATATTTTGAAGCAGAAATCTTCTTGCTTCAGCTCTTTGAAACACCTCTTTGTTCGAGACTTTGTCAACCAAATGTATTTTATGGATGTATGGGCAAAATAAAGGATCATTGATCAGTGTATTCAGTAATTAAAATATAATAAAATACTTACCTGGTGTTTTTTGTTTTGTGCAGAGACAACTTCCGTGTTGGACAGGCCCAATTCCTGCAGCACATGGACGATCGTAAGAAGATCGACGGTCTGTACGAGTGCATCCTGTGCGCTTGCTGCTCCACGTCTTGCCCCAGCTACTGGTGGAACTCTGACCGCTATCTCGGACCAGCCGTTCTCATGCAGGTTAGTACTGGTACCAAGAACAGAACGACAAAAATTTCGTAAAAGGGTGGTCTTTAGAGTACACACAGAGAAAGAGAGAGATAGAGAGAACTATGATAGACAGTGACAGGTACAGAGAACAACCAAAGAAACAAGTGTCAATTCAAATTTTAATACGTGTTAAGGCTAGTACACACTAGTAGATATGTTGCGTGATTCTGGTCTCTTGAGACGTGTCTCAGGTTGTCTACGAGCCATGTCTATAGATCGGTAACCGACGAGTTCATCGAAAATCAATTCATCGAATATCAATTCATCGAAAATCAATTCATCGAAAATCAATTCATCGAAAATCAATTCATCGAAAATCAATTCATCGAATGATCAATTAATCGAATGATCAATTAATCGAAAAAAAATATTTTGTAAATATTTGGAGGAATGCCGAGGGGATCGGAAAGTCAAAAGAGCAGTGGTCAATAAAAGTAGACAGACTAAGAAATAATTGCGTAAATTTTTTTATATGGTTTAAAAAAAGGTAAATGAAGTGACAGAATGTTTGAATATAAATAAAAAAATATAATAAGAAAACTTATTTAATAAAAGAAATAAATGTTTTGTTTTTAAGGTTTAATAAGACAGGTTATGGGCAATTGCACGCAAATAATTTTTATAAATTCATACACAATGATACGCATTTTAATTGGGCTAATATGGGGGAAAAATAAAGTACTATGCGCCTAAAAACAAGGTAATTAGGTTAGGTTTAGTTAGTAAAAGTCTAAAACCGAGCGGAGAGAGTTACCCATCTTCTAGTTTAAGGACAAAACACTATATTAGGTTAGGTTAGGTTAGTAAGGGTTTTGTTAGAAGAAGCCGAGCGAAGCGAGCTACCCATCTTCTAGTTTAATGTCAAAACACTATCTTAGGTTAGGTTAGGTTAGTAAGGGTTTGGTTAGAAGAAGCCGAGCGAAGCGAGCTACCCGTCATCTAGTTTAATGACAAAACAAACTCACATAACAATGCCACCTGTTTAGAGTCACTGTACATTGAACAATGTGTGGTATAGTAAAAATGAATAGTAAAACTATGTACATAACACAAAACCCTTAAGACTTAACAGATGGGGAAATACCATTTTTATAATCCTTTAAGAATGGGTGTATTAAGTACATTTATGATCCCATTATCCGGGTTTTTCTGATCTAAGGAGCCCTGTTCGATTTCAAAATAATCCAACAGGTATCTTTTACCTGGCGTATTTTCTGAATGGAAAATTTAAAAATTATTGATAGACCAAGTATTTCTATAGTTATTTAATAAGTGTAGTCTGTCAACTTTTATTGACCACTACTTTTTTGGCTTTTCGATCCCCTCGGCATTCCTCTCAAATATTTACAAAATATTTTTTTTTCGATTAATTGATCATTCGATGAATTGATCATTCGATGAATTGATCATTCGATGAATTGATTTTCGATGAATTAATTTTCGATGAATTGATTTTCGATGAATTGATTTTCGATGAATTGATTTTCGATGAATTGATTTTCGATGAATTGATATTCGATGAATTGATTTTCGATGAATTGATTTTCGATGAACTTACCGTGAATCCTATAGATCAATCCCCGTCTACGGGCCTGTTGCGAGACCAAAAATTACAGGTCTAAAGTCTCCCGATCGGAATGGGAGACCGTATGCAACGTTAGACATGTTGCGCAACATTTTGACAGTGTGGACGTCAGTCGGCGTCTGCAGGTGAGACACGTCTCAGTCTGTCTCCAGCTACCGAGTGGTGTGATTCGGTTATAATCGCTTCGCAAACCTCTGGTACCATTTTCGATATTGCTTGCTTAGATATTCAGTAGGTGTACATGAGGCTCGTGAATGAGTCTCCACTTGCTAGGAAACGGAGTGTGACTGCCAGTCGAAGAGAAGCTGGGATGGTTTCTCTAATTTTTGTATTTAGCTTCATTATTATCCCTCCAACAATCAGAAGCAAATGTTCAAAATCAGTAGGCATCAGCCGGGTGAAATTCCGAAAACCCATGGCGTCTTCCAGTCTTAATTAATTAATAATGCATTACCGAACCTAGGTCCTTCTGCGAGCACTTCGCGCGTCCACCAACATTTACGTTTTCGCGTTCTTTCACTTGTAATTAGCACTAAGCAGTAACTCATTCCACACAAAACAATGTCCTCCATGGTGGACTACGAAGATGAGACTGAGAAATTCACATCGTAGTGTGGACGGTAGACGAGACAAAGAATCGTGTCTCTAGACGGTCTATAGATAAATCGCGCAACATGGTCTACTAGTGTGTACTAGCCTTTAGGGATAGTAGGGTAAAACCACGCACTTAACCATTTCGGGTCGGATTTTTATTTTCTAAAATACAATAAATTTTATGCAAATGTATTCTTATTTCACTATTATATGGATATCTGCAATAGTGAAATGGTTTATATTGAAGATAGTGGTGGTTTATACAGTGAATTTATTTTTTAATGCAACATGTACTATGTCATTACCATGGATACAGTTTTTGACTGCAATATAAATCGTGTTCATTTTCATTTGCAACATAGACAATTAGTGTGTATACTTTTGCTCATTGCTGATTTAAAAATTAATCAACATGTATACAGATGAAGAAAAAATAACGTGGTAACTTGGTATAACTCTTAAATGAGTTTAAGAGAAGTTTCTGCTGTATTTAGTGCAACTTATCCAGATCGGCCAATACCAAATCCCTCTACAATTTCAAGACTAGTTAATAAATTTCATCGCGAAGGATGTTTTAAGTCAAAACATAATAAAACAAGAACAACATCCTACGTGCTTACAGAAGAGAAGCAGTTGGAAATATTATTACAAGTGGAAGAAAACAATCAAAATACTTTAAGATCAATTGCAAAAACCGTTGGTGTCAGTATTGGATCTGTTTTTAACTTCTTAAAAAAAGAAAAGTTTCGATCATACAAATTTCAAAATCATCAAGAATTGTTAGAAAGGGACGCGGCAGTACGTATGGATTTTTGTTTTGAAATGTTTGATAAAATTAATTCCGGCGCAACAATGCTTCAAAGAATTTTATTTACTAACGAAGCAACGTTTACTCTAAATGGTGAAGTGCACAGACAAAATTTTAGGTACTGGAGTCGAGAAAATTTACATTTGTTTCATTCCTCCCGAACTCAAAGGCCGCAAAAATTAAATGTTTGGGCAGGGATAATAGGAACCAATATTATAGGGCCTTTTTATTGACGGTAACCTTAATGCCGCAAAATATCTAGCCCTTTTGCAAAACCAAATATTACCTGCGTTGCGAAACCTGAATATTAATGGCAAGTATGGTTTCAACATGATGGCGCACAAGTCCATTATTCTAGAATAGTTAAAGAATATTTACATAGAACTTTCCCAAATAGCTGGATTGGAAGAGGAGGGTCGATGAATTGGCCAGCGAGATCTCCGGATTTGGCACCCAATGATTTTTTTTATTGGGAATATTTAAAGGCCAAAGTATATAATAGAGAACTTAGGGATGTTGCTGAACTGCAAGACAAAATTGTTCAAGCATCCAATTATATACCTCAAGAGCAATTGCTGAATGTTTTGAATCATTTTTATGATCGCTTAACATTTTGTATGCAAGTAAACGGAGAAACTTTTGAACATTTATTATAAGTTTTTATTATTTATTTATTTATTATTATTATTTTTTATTTTTATTTTCAATAAAATATTTTGATTTTGCTAGTAAATATGTTTTTTTCTATGTGCAAATGAAAATGAACACGATTTATATTGCTGTCAAAAACTGTATCCATGGTAATGACATAGTACATGTTGCATTAAAAATTAAATTCACTGTATTTGTTTATTTATATAATTTTTTCAATTTCTAAAAAAAAAAAAGAAACGTTGTATTTATCAAAATGGGATATATTGTTCCACTGGTCCTAAAATAGTTACAAAAAAACAAAAAACTAAAATGAATACGAGATGGGCACGTGAACGATTTTTGTTTAACATTTACGCCTCTTCCCGAGAATGAAGTATTAATTAACGCCCAATCATACACGTTGGTAAATAAAATTACACGTCACGCACGCTCAAGACTCTAAAATGTTTGTTCACGCACGTGGCCTAGTATACACATTAATTTGGGAGATAATATGGAATTCCGAAAGATGGCGTTAAGTCACGATAAGGTAGGGTGACCATTTTCTTAAGAAGGCAATGAGGGACAAACCAAGAAAAAAAGGTCGTCGCTTTCCAAATATAAGTGAAGGGCAAAAAAATGGTCCGGACCTCCCGAATCCAAGTGAAGAGCAAAAAAGAAAAGGTCCTCATCTCTTCAAATACAAGTCAAGAAATCAAGTGAAGTGCACAAAAGTTAGAATGTGGGACTTTGGCGAGACACCCAATCAAAATGCGGGACTGTCCCACAAAAACCGGGAGAATGGTCACCCTACGACAGAGTTGGGCAAATTGCAATCAAACTAATGATTGACGATTGAGATTAAAAATTTAATTTCAAGACTTGATTAATGAGTAAGGTACATCACTCATAATGCAGTTATTCACACTGGTAACTAAATTAAATATTTACTCATTATTATGATTAAATTTTTAGTTATAATTGAAACTAAATTCAGGATTGAGATTTGATTTTTTCACGAGTTTTCTAATAGACAAGTGCGGCAAAAGGCCTTATGAAACGAGTTTTTTTCACTATTTTTTCTACTTACCCATTTATTCTTTAATTTGATAAATTTGTATTAATAACAAACAGTATCATTTTATGCAATATTTGTTATATGTTGGTATCACTGATTTGTTGTTTTGAAATATGCTGTCAGCTGCCAGTACCCCACCATATTGCAGTAAATACCTTGCAAAATTTACTTCTCCGGAAGTCAAAAGAGGCATACGACAGAGAATATAACTTATTTGGGGAAAGTTCATTGAACACCTCTATAATATTGGGGGGAGAGGAAGTTACCTCATATACCAAAAAAGGAAAAGAAGGGACGTCCTCCTGGCTTTGAAGGATCTACAACCCAATTTCAGAAGGAATTTCCGCAAGAGAGATAGTTAAAAAAAACGAATGATAAATATGAGTGGGGGGGGGGGGGTTATACACCGCAAAATATGCGGACTCTTGAATTGGGGAGGGGTTTTATAAAGGGGGATAAAAAACACGTTTAAATCCTCAAATTCTGAAGCCCTGAGGCGCTAGAAGCAAAATACTAAAACTTTTCAGTCTTTTCAAGAAAAACTTTAACAAAACTTGCAAAAAAATTGTCCATGAATATATTAGGTTAACTTGACAGCATCAGAATTTGACCAACCTCCAATAACTAAAATTCGGGTGTTGAAATGGCCATTGATTCTAAAGGTAGACAAACAGTTGTTTCTCAAAAATCAAGAACTATTAGAGCCGGAACATTGTCACAACAAAAATTTGAAGAAAACATTACCAAATATGTTGTTTTTCTAAGGTTGGTAGCAGTGGCGCACCCAGGAATTTTTGTTCGGGGGTGCCCGGAAGAGAAAATTATTTAAATTATGTAAATATAAAGTGATGACCTAAAAAAAGGTCCTCACTTCTAAAATACAAGTGACGACTTAAAAAAAAGCTCCTCATCTCTATTTTTAAAATTCTCTAGTGTGTTTGTGTCTTTTTATTTTCATTTCCTTCCTTCTTAGGGGGGAAGGTCACTGGTCGGTAGAGTGGCAAAATGTAATGATCTTTCTAAAGCTGCAAGAAGACCGAAAATTATTGAGGATTTGGGTATTAGGTATATTTTGTTCCGATTTGGGTAAAGGATATTATATATGTATGTAATATATAAATTGATTCAAGCGATTCAAATTTTTCTGACAAAATATCAGAATATGATTGAAAACTAATGATTTGACACTAATGATTATCATTTAGTTAAGGATTTATGATTACATCTATTATTGATTGAATAAAAAATGATTAATTTAGTTTGATTACATTTTCATTCAAATTTTTAGTTGATTGAAAGTTTAGTTAAATAATGCCCAACTCTGATATTAGACACGTTTCTACGATCGTTAAATATAATTATCATCATATCAAGCGTTAATTTATATCATCTTTAGATATACGCCATTATTGACAAAAATAATTATAACAAAATTAAATATATTACCTTGTCATTATTTAACACAATTTAATAAAATAAGACCGGGAGCTCATGACATTTTTTGTCTCCGTTTTCATACAGCATGCCTTTTGGAGGAGAGAATATTTACCCTGTGACAACAAAAAAGGGATGGTACTAAACCCCTGCACGTTTTCCGGTCATAGGGAAAATTGCATTTCCACTTGCACAAAATTTTTGTGTTTTTCTCTGATTTAATATTGCTTGCCCTTTTGTCAAAAGAAAGTTATAACAAATTTAAAGTCTTTTAATTATAGGCATGCTGTATGAAAACGCGGAAAATCAGATTTTTTTATTATAAGATCACATGAGAGTTTGAGCCCTTTGGGACCCTCCGAATCGCATGCATATATTTAAAAGACTTTAAATTTATTATAACTTTCTTTTGACAAAAGGGCAAGCAATATTAAATCAGAGAAAAGCACAAAAATTTTGTGTTTAAGTGGAAATGCAATTTTCCCTATGATCGGAAAGCGTGCAGGGGTTTAGTACTTAGTCATAGAAGAAGAAATTTATAACGCTAGTTTTTTACCCACCGACAACATATAAAAGGGAGGTATTGGGATCATACCGATTTTGACATTTCGAGTTTGACTATTTTTAGCATGATGTCTGTCAGTCTGTATGTCTGTCTGTCTGTCTGTCTGTCTGTCTGTCTGTCCGTGTACACGTGCAGAGCAAAGTCGGCTAAAAGGATTTTTATGAAACTATATTAAGCGTGTTCTACATTATACAATTCTCATCAAATTTTCATACTTATTTCTTTGACTGGAACTTGTACTAGAAATAAATCAGTGAAATTGTACAGTGTAGAACACTGTATATAGTCAAGGTCAACTTTATTCAAAACTAGTTTTGATCAAACTTTTCTTGAAAACACATCCAACTTGGAACTCGGTGCATGCGCAGTAGACACTTTTAACAATAGTACCAACATTAAAATTACGCTTGTAAATATTTTGTATTACCACGTGTTCAATAGTGTTTTGCTGATCATTGGTTTGAATAAGCGAATATATAAATTGTGTTTTGTACGTAAATCAGTAATTTTACAAATCTAATAGCTAGGTTATAAACACTTGACAAGATATGAATTATATTTTTATGTTGGTACTTTAAATGAACTGAAACACGTGTAAAAATTTCATTCTCTACCAAAAAATTGAAAAATAAATTGTATTAAAACTTTGACAACTTCTAGTTCAAAGAAAAAAGTTTAGAAAATTGATGAATAAAGTATAATGTAGAACACGCTTAAGGGAGGTATTGTGATTATACCGATTTTGACATTTTGAATTTGACTATTTTTAGCATGATGTCTGTCGGTATGTCTGTCTGTCTGTCTGTCTGTCTGTGTCTGTCTGTCTGTCTGTCGGTTCGTGACACGTGCAGAGCAAAGTCGGCTAAAAGGATTTTTATGAAACTTCATATTTAAGCTTTTGACATCAATGGCACGAGTTGATCAACTTTTGGTAAAAATCGGTTAACTAGAAATGGGAGTTTACTCGTGTCGGTTTTAAGATTTTTGAGAATATTTCACAACAGAGAAATATTTCGAAAAAATTTATTTAACAAAGTTGCTATAAAAGCAATAACTAACAAGTTTTATGTGAGACATTTTTGATAAAGCAGCATAAATTAAACAAGTACTTTGTGATGGCGGTCGATCCTGTGGTGGCCACAGCTGATTTTTTTCTTTAAGATTTCGCGGCACACTCTATCGGAAACACTGTATTAGGCTATCAGCGTCTACACTATTTTTCCTACGAAATTTTTTCGTCGATATTACACTTGCACCTGTTAGCACTGTTCTTAGAATCATACTAATTGCAGTGGATATTTTAAGGTAAAGTTACGTAAATTTTAGGATTCTGTAAGAGATAACTCGTGAATGGTGTTGATAAACGGTAGTAAATACTAGTGACGCTCGACTTTAGCACCTATTTCAAATTAATGGAATTAAGCAACAACGTGTTGACACACTTAAACAAAAACATAGTAAATTTTGAAGGACTCTTATTGCTTGAAGGCTAGTTCTTTTAAAAAAATAATCATTTATGTGTACTGTGATTATTGCAGTCGATATAAGAATATAGATCTTCCACGTTATGAGAGAATTGACGTTATCTATAAAAGTGACTAAAGCAATGTAGGGGAGATGTGGGGACGGTGGCACAATTGGTACAGTGGAACATTTGAAATATCTTTGAAATATAGAATATTTTCATGTCTGTTTGGGTATATATAGGCCCCTCTGATACTAAGAAATTATACTATCCACATTTTGAGTCTATAAATTTAAGTCCCGCCATCTATGATGAAAATGTTGATTTGAGGTAGGCAAACTAAAGTTTTTCGTAACGAGAAAATTTTTATTAGAACGAGACACAACTAAATTAGTAAGAAATTTTGTATTACATGTTGTAAATTGGTCATTTGCCTACAGTGTAAAGCAATTGCTAATGTTCTAAACTATATCATTTATTATATTTGATAAAATGTTCGTGAAAATAGGGTTAGGTTAACAGTGGCACATGTGTTATGTGGGTACAGTGGTACAGTGAGCCACTGTACCCACGTACGTGGGTACGACTTGTGCAAGATATTCTTGTAAGTTCAGACACATCTGATACTGATGTCAATATTGATGAGAATTCAAACTCAGATTATAATGTTGACTCTGAATGTGATACAGATTCGACAGACTACGTAAACAAGGATATTAAAGTAAGGCAATATGCCTTAACATTTGAAGGATACGGAAAGAATAAAATGAAGAGCCACTCTATAGGGGAAATCATAGAAATAACGACTGACGATATTGTTGTAACATATCTCCGGCTGACTCTACTCTTTAATTTTATTAAAACAAATGAAAATTACACATTTAAAAAATCAGAGCTGTTAAATGTTTTACCATCTCCTGCTCCGTCTGGTAGCACAAAACACCGTTTAGACGTTTTGATTTTTACAGTAAATTTAATGAAATATAATTAATATTAAAATAAAAACTATCAAAACTTACTGCTTCCAAGGAACTTACCAAAGTTTATTTTTTTATATTAATAATAAATTTACATTTATATATTTATATACGTTATTTAATTACTTAGTAGTTTGTTCCAAAAAAATTGATTTTTTTTTCAATATTATAAATTTTTCAGTACCTTTCAGATGATTTATTTTTGACAAGACATTGAATTGAAGTTTCAATAAAAATTATTGATACATATACAGATTCTTTAAATACTTATTATATTTACTGTTCCACTGTATCCCTAATGCTGTTTCACTGTATCCTCACGTATAGGTACAGTGGCACAATTGCAGAGGTCAACAAAAATATTAATTATAAATGGCACGTGATAAGGACATTAATTTTTAAAAGGTTATTTAAACAACGACATTATAAGTATGAAGTGGCGAAAAGATTTATTTAAAAAATTCAAAATTAAAGATGTTATGTACAGAAAACCAAAATGTGTGCCACCGTCCCCACATCTCCCCTACCTTTCAACAACGTTAACATATGCAACTGATTTTCTTAAATACAACACTTAATATTTTGACAATATCAAGTATGTACAAAAAAAATATTTACACAATTTGATTGTAATTATATAAGTTACTCTGACAGATACATTGGCGGCCATAAGTGTGGAGACTTTTCTTATCGTACATACATAATTAGCAAGTGCATACATAATTAGCAAAAGCAAATTAGCAAAACTGGGTAAAATTGTTACGTCAATTTTTCCTAAGGTTCTCGTGATTGGCAGACAGTCCTATATTCTTTAACCGGCATGAACAATATTTTGCAGATTTATTCTGTAAGAATCTACGAATATAATTACTTACATAAATGTCTAGGGTTTCGTAGGCATAAACAAGAGACTCTAAATACTCCTAGAAATATTTATTATTATTATTATTATTATTATTAATAGATGAAGATCAAAAGAATACATCAATAAATACATATTTTGACAAACAAACAAAAAAAAATACAACTTAGGGCCGAGAGTTCCAGTTGCTAATAAACTGTCCAATAAGTTTATTAGCAACATAATTTTTTTTCCGAGAGTTCCACCCCTAAATAGTTATTAGGTTGCTAATAAACAGGCTTATTTGTCTAATAACTTATAGGCAACATGAAGTGCTTAATAAAGTGACATATAACCAAAAACAAGTTCGCAAAATGTGTTAATATTTCAATTTTAATTGAAAAACAATATAATTTTAAAAGAATATACGAATGTGTAGTTTTTAAACATTTATATAATGGTGATTTTAGTGTTTTATATACATTTAAGTTGTATTTTGGCGAAATCGACGATCTGTTTGGGTGAATTTATAAATTATGGACAACCGTTTTTAGAATATTTTGGGCATTTATTGTAAATGTGATATATAAAGAACAATATATAAATATATATTTTTAAATAAACATTGTCTTTTATTTTTACATATGTATTATTTCAATTACGATTACGACACACTACAAACAATACTTTAAGCATTACTATTTATATAAAAATGATAGAGAATAAGAAGACAGACGCAATTATTGGCAGAATAATAAAGATGTGTGGCTGAAAATTGCTGATAAGTTTAATTCATATTGTTTAAGGAATGTAAAATAAAGCAAAATATGGCTGTCTTCTTATTTTCAGTCACTTTTGTATTATAAAATGCTATTTTTATTAATTTCTCTTCTATCTATATTGTCCTCTTTTTCTGTGATAAAATTTGTTGAACGCCGTTTAATTGTCATTTTAACAGTAACACAAAAAATATACGTAATGTCATTGAATGTCAAGTCAAACTATTTATTGTCAAAATATTTAATGTCAAAATATTCAGTGTCAAAATTTCATCTCACTTTAGCTCTACAAATTTACGTATAGCTCTATCCCTCTTGCACCGTGTTACTATCTTCATAAGAAATACCAATGCAAAAACAAAAAATTATGTTGCTAATAAACTATTAGAAGGATTTTGTAACTTGGAAATCACCAATAAATTTATTAGCTTCATAAATATATTATGTGTCAAATAACTATTAGGGAGTTTATTAGGAACTGGAACTCTCGGCCCTTAATTGCGAAATAGAACTAATAGTAAATAGTACAGACATTAATTACAAAAACAGTTAAAATACATTTAATAAAAATTAATCAAAATCATTACAAAAAAAAAAAAAAAATACAAAAAAGAATATACGTATATAAATGTAGGATTTCCGTCTTCAAAATGAAAAACTACGTCTTTAATACACAAATTATATTGAAAAACCAGTTAAAAGTTACAAAATTAATGAAAGAAGTGGTTACACAATTATCAAACTCTAGCAACAATTAACAAAACTATTATCAACAGCGTCCCTAGTTACTCTCTTCATTTGTCTCTGATCTGTCTCTGTCTCTATTAGTTGGCTCTGGTTGAGACTTATATGTAGGAATATAGGAAAATCCCACTTAAATATATAACAAAAATAAAATTTAAAAAAAGTGACGATGGAAGATAAATAAAGAAAGTGCAATCAGAACGGAAAAACGGTTGCAATCATCGCTTTGAATGCATTTATGGAGGGGGCTGATATCGTTTCGTCTGGGAGTTCCACATATATAATATAATATAATATAATAGAATATAATAGAATATAATAGAACATAATAGAATATAATAGAATATAATAGAATATAATAGAATATAATAGAATATAATAGAATATAATAGAATATAATAGAATATAATAGAATATAATAGAATATAATATAAATAGAAATGTTTAGGGTTTCATAGGCATAAACGAGAAACTCTAGACGCCCCTATATCCTTTAGCCGATATGAACAATATTTTGCAGATTTATTCTCTAAGAATTTACGAATATAATTACATACAGAAATGTCTAGGGTTCGTAGGCATTAATTAACGTCTTAAATTATTTTTAGTTTTAACAATATAAATGTAATGTATTCAGTGTTGTAATAGATACATTTGAAAATATATCTAGATACAGATACAGATACTTGAGGAAAAATGTATCTAGATGCAGATACAGATACAAATTTTAAAATGTATCTAGATACAGATACATTTTTTTTACAATGTATCTAGATACTTCAAGATACTTTTAAGATACTTTCGGAAAAGTGAAAACACAGCAAAAAAAAAGAAATAACTAGAGCAAGGAATATATTTGTTCACAATAAAAAATAAGTTATGCACTATTATTACTCTTAAAATAAACACAAATAGCCTTTGAAGCTGTGTGTCAGAAATATTAACTAACTATATACCTATGTAATCTTTAAAAAAATCACTTTTTTATTCCAATTTCAGCGGATATCTCGAACATTTTTTGATCGCTAATAAATTACTGATTATTAAATGAGTATTTAGGATCACAAAAATAAAACAACAATTTTATTTATTATATTTTTCTTTATTTAATTCACATTTATAAAATTAATTCTTATTCTTCAGAGCTGGAAATACAATTACACTTTATTAACATTTTATAGATAAAAATAAATTAAATAAATAAATAAATTATAAGTTTGAGAATTATGATAAAATACGAGTTCTATATATAATTAATGAAATTTTGGAAAACATCCTTTTATTTTTTTCCTTTTTTTTTAAATAAAAAATAAAAAAAAAAATAAATAACAAATATTTTCCAAAATTTAATTAATTACATATAGAACTTGTATTTTATCATTATTCTCAAACTTATAATTTATTTATTTAATTTATTTTTATCTATAAAATTTTAATAAAATGTAATTGTATTTCTAGCTCTGAAAATGGCTTACGCCGAAACTAGTTAGCTAATATATATATATTTTTTTTAAATGAAATAATTTTATTAACAACGGTTACCCAAACAACCTTTAAATATAGTTACTAAACGTGTTTTTTTATTATTATTATTATAGTTTGCAAAGATAATTTTGCAAAGTAAATTGCCAGGCTGCAAGGGTTATACGCATTTCAAATGCGAAACATGTGGTGTACATCTTTGTCTAACAAAGATAAAAACCTTATTTATTTATATATAATAAATATATTATATATTTATTATATTTTATTTTACACTATAATTTTCATAACTAAACCATAAAATATTTAAAATTTTATATAGGGGAAAAATTTTAAGATCGTAGCGCCACGCGGATTTTTTTGAAACCATTCTAAATCAGATACCACTTGACATTTACTAGTAAATAATAGCGAAAAGTGTATCAAAAAACGACAAAAAATAAATAATTGTTTGGGATTTTCTGATTTTGTGAAGTGACAACACTTGTAAACATCTAAAATACTACATTTTGTGATCTGGTTTTAAGTTATGGCGGTTTTCCATTGTCGATTATTTTAACTATATTGGGGGAAATAATAATTCCCGTGTTGTTTACCAAGGGGTAGAAATCTACAATGCTGGGCATATAATATTGTGTGGAGTCATTAAAAAAAACAGAGTTCATAAAGATTTATGCATTATGCCTACAAACTTGTGCATTATAAACCCACACACAATAACAGGAATTTTCAAGATATGCGATAATAAATACAAAATTGAAAATATTTTTTGTAGTCACTATCATTAAAATGTAATGAGCAAACTTTGATACAAGGGTTCACTTTTTTTCCAATTTTTAAATTGTTTATCTAAACATCGCGAGATTCCTAACCTCTTGCTTTCCCAATTTTGTTTCGAACCATACGGTGTCTGATATTAGTGGAAACAAATGAAACGATATTTCCGGGTTTCTTCATTTCAATGAATTGCACATAGGCACTCAACAATATGTATTATACATTTTCAATGTTTATAATAAAACTTTAAAAACAAACTTCATACAAAACCAATACACAAAACGAAATGTTATATGATGTACACAAGTTCATGAAACGCTCACCAGATGGTAGGGTGCTTAGCTGCAAATCCCTATATCACACTCATGTTTAGATTCAGAGTGAAGCATGTTTACTCCCACCAAGCAAGAAAGAGTTTACTGGTCGCTGATTGGTTAATTTAAACATAAAATTCAAATATCTGAATGATGCTATATGTATTACCAACTTGAAAAATCGTAAGGACATATTTTGTAATAAGACCTTGAAAAAGACAAAATAGGAAAGTATCTGAAAAAAGTACCTGAAATACAGATACTTAGATACTGATTTAAATATCTAGATACAGATACAGATACATATTTTAAAATGTACCTAGATACAGTAACTAGATACTTGCACAGTATCTAGTTACTGTATCTAGATACAAATACCCAGATACATTACAACACTGAATGTATTGAGTAAAAATGAATCGTTTTCGCATCTTAAAAAGTTAATGAATAAATAATCGTACATATATAATTAGCAAATGTCGGTAATATTGTGACGTCAAATTTCAAAGGTTCTCGTGATTGGCTAACTGGGGACACCCTGTCTCTTGATTGGCTGACAGGTGACACCCTCTCCCGTGTTTGGCTAACGGGTGATATCTTGTCCCGTGATTCGCTGACCGGCGATGAAATTAGGATACGTTAAAAAATAAAACCAAGTACAAATACAAACAATTGAAACTTTTATATTATAAATCCGTTATTGTTGACGGGTAATAACCTAGTGATATAAAAATTTTGTCGACTCTTTACGTTTTTTTTTTTTTTTAATGTCTGCCACTTATTATTTTAACGTCCATGGAACCTGCATCATTAAAATTATTTATAATTTTTAAAATTGTACTTTTTGGTATCTTTAAAAGTTTAAAAATGTCACTCTATTTATTGCCACTGTGGTATAATTGGATAATTTTGGTTTTCACATCGCAAGAATAATATTTTTTCTGAGGCATGGTCCTATAAAACACGTCAATACAATAATAGAGAGATATTGCAAAGTGAAAAAAAGCTGACTTTATTAAAAGAAACCTCTAATAAAGTATCCTGTATTAAAATTTTTCATGATGTTTTAAAGAGTGTTATTGCAACGGTGCTCTTGCTTCATACTTTATTTTGACAAATATGCCAAATTGATAGATCGAAATCGTAATGAATATAGAAGTTAACTGCAACTCTTATATGAGTTAACTGCAACAGACTATTTTTTTCCCATACGGCATACTCGCATACGGCACAACCATTCGCAAAAGGGTTTCGTGACACAATTTCTCGGAGAAGAATAACATCGTGCTCGTATTTAAATCGTCAACGTTTTTTATCTTTAGCTTGCATCATTACTCACAAGAAAAGTCACCAATTTTTTGTTCGAATTTACTCCGTTGTTAATTTTGAGGTTACATAGACAGAAGACCTGTCAAAATTAAGGTGCTTTAAATAAAAAATGCTTTGCCGTTATTTAAATTAAATATAGGTTGCCTGTATTTTAATAAAAGAAAGAAATTAAGGATATATCAACTGCGCATGCGCACATGTCAAATAAAGGAAAACTTTATTAAAAGATCAGTAGAACAGAGGTTGCAATAATTCTCTATTAAATGAGTTTTATACTAAAATTTTCAATTCACAAGCTGGATATTGCATAGTAGAGCATGTATGATAAAGTTTGCATACATTTTGGCCAGTCGCATTTTAAAATTTCAATGCAAAATACTGAATATGTAAAAATAATTTACTCTAATTCTTACAAAATATTTCTCTTTTCTCATAAATTACAGTCTGTTCCAAAGGTTAGGCGGAACTAAATGGGAATATCGGGGGTTATTTCATTTTAAATGTTGGAATGTCAAAATTTTAAATTCCAACAATGAAACCATGGAAACGAATGACGTCAAAAGTAAATTATTTTTTTTTACATATTTTAATGACAAAAAAATAAATAAATGGGAAATTTGTATTAAGAATGACACAAAAAATCAAAATATAAAGAAAATGACATTTTAAAATTATATTAACCTTAACCAAAAAATGTTTGCGGACACCGTTATTTTGGACGTTTGCCATTGCTGATAGTACTAGGTACAATATAATGAGTATTAGTATCAAAAAGATATAATATTTCATGAGTATAAAAAATAAATTCGGACGTTTCGGAAACTGCCCAAAATTCTGTTTCCGTCTTCAGATTGTTGAGCAGTTTCCGAAACGTCCGTATTTATTTTTTATACTCATGAAATATTATATCTTTTTGATACTAATACTCATTATACTGTACTATTCTAGCCTAGTACTATCAGCAATGGCAAACGTCCAAAATAACGGTGTCCGCATTAATATTGGACCATTGCAAAATAATTTCAAAGATACAAAAAATGTTTTTTGTAAGTATGATTTACAAAGCTTAAACAAAACGGCCGAAAAGCACGATTTAAACGATGAAAGTAACTAGATTGCAAAATCTAGTTCCGCCTAACCATTTGGCACAGACTTTATATACAAATTATAAAAAAATATATAATCTGTCTCAATTTGTAATACGAAACTAGATCTGGTTACTTTGGTGACTGTTGTGGTGTAAACAGACTTTGGCGTATCCGTCTGAACCAATACTATGATAATATTATAAATGTATTGTCAATATACAACATAAAAAATTGATGTGAAGTGTGAATTTTCACACATTTCAGGGTTTTGCAGGTATTTAGTAAGTGAATGATTATTATTTTGGATGCGAAAACAAATTTTATATTAAAATTTTTTTTTTGTTAATTTTAATTCGAACGCCTAATACCATTATTTAGGTTTCTAAATATGTGCAGTATTTTTTTTTATATAGCAAGGTTCATTAAGAATTTCAAAATTGCGCCTATGGCTTCCATTGGTTGTTATAAGTTCCGCCCCTCTGATTTCGTGTACATTGAAACAGAATTAAATTATAATTTAAACAATTTCCACTGGCTATTAAATTTACGCTTTTAAAAATTAAATGCAACATTTGCCAAAATAAAATTAGAATTTTGAAAAAATAATTTAAACAATATAGAAATAAATATATATATATAGTCTCTTCTCCAGGGTTCGATCCCTATCGGATCGGGTTACATGGGTGAAAAGTCAGCGTCAAATACCACTAGACCAGCACACACGTTAGAGTGTTGCTTGTTACAAAGCTATAACTTGTGTACATTATTAGCCAAAAATCACAAAAAACGCGTTTTTTTCTAAAAACCTAACCTGATCAAAAATTCCGGTTGAACTATTCCGGTTCACACCAATGTACATTACTTAGAATTTTTTCAGATTTTTAGTTTAAACCATCTGGGCTACAGGGTTTGGGACAAAAAAATTTTTGCACAATTTTGGCAAAAATCGCTTAAAAATAATTTATTTTGAAAAAATAAAAATTTAATCGTTAATCCACGTACCAAGGGCTTTCATTTGATACCCTACTCAGAATTATAAGAAAATATTTTTTTTTTTCGATGAGCACATATTTGTTTATATTTTTAGGGGGGTATGTTTTTTAGATATTTTAGTATTTTTCCTATGTGCGGGTCAAAGAGTTGTATAAGCATGCCAAATTTCAACTCTCTAGGTTTAGCCGTTTGGCTACAATTTTTACCGAACAGACAGACAGACGACAAAATGACGGTATAAGGGTTTTTTGGTCATACCTACAAAACCCTAAAAATGAACTTTTCCTGTTAGTTCCGTATTACAAAATGAGACAGATAATATCTATAATAATTTAATTTTTATTAGTAAAAATTTTCGTTATTTCTATAGTAGTTTCCATACTTATAGCCACCACTGTATGTGACATATAATAATTATAATTTTATGCAGTTTTATGCCAAAAGTAGTTAATTTTGAGTTGAACAATAATGTTATGCAATTATTCTTTGTTTTATCGTTGTCTTACGGTATTGTTGTATTTTTGCAGGCGTATCGTTGGGTGATCGATTCACGTGACCAGGAGCATGACAAGAGGATGAACAGAATGAAGGACTGGTACTCCGTGTTCCGTTGTCACACCATCATGAATTGTACGGCTACATGCCCCAAAGTAAGTACCGAATCACACGCACAATAACATGTCCTAAATCGTACGAACGTACACGTTGTTCGTACGAACGTACACGTTGTTCGTACGAACGTACACGTTGTTCGTACGAACGTACATCGCGTAACATGAAAATGTCGCTTTTGGACGAACGTACACATTGTCCGCGCGAACGTACATCGCGTCACTCGAAAACGTCGTTTTCGTATTTGATATGGAAACTTTATGGTTAAAAAAATTGATGTGAAGTGTGAATATTCACACATTTCAGGGTTTCGCAGGTATATAATAAGTGCAGGCGGTATGCTGAGTGTGTAGGACAAATTTTACTTTGTAGTAATCACGGCAAAATGAACGATATTTTTAAAATAATTTATCGTCTGTTAATCATATAATAAGACTGGTTATTAAATTTACGCTCATAAAAATTAAATACAACATTTGTCAAAATATAACTAGAATTTTGACAAAATAATTTCAACATAATAAAAATGCAAAAAAAAACAGAAAAAATAAAATTCACTCCGTGTACTCGAACTCGAAACCCTTCGTTTTCCAGCCAGTTTAAGAGTGCTCTAACGCATGTAGCCATCGCACGCCATGCATTTGAGTGTCTTACATTGGTATAACTTTTGTACTTTGTGAACCAAAAACCACAAAAAATGCGTTATTTTCCAAAAACATAATCTGATTAAAAATTCCTGTTGTACTATTTCGGTTCACACCAATATACATTACTTAGAATTTTTTTAGATTTTTAGTTTACACCATCTGGGCTACAGGGTGTGGGACAAAATTTTTTTCGCACATTTTTGGCAAAAATCGCTTCAAAATAATTTATTTTGCAAAAATAAAAATTTGATCGTTAATCCACGTACTAAGGGCTTTCATGTGATACCCTACTCAGAATTTTAAAAAAATATTTTTGTTTTCGATGAGCACATATTTGTTTATATTTTTAGGGCGGTATGTTTTTTAGATGTTTTAGTATTTTTCCTATGTGCGGGTCAAAGAGTTGTATAAGCATGCCAAATTTCAACTCTCTAGGTTTAGCCGTTTGGCTACAATTTTTACCGAACAGACAGACGACAAAATGACGGTATAAAATAAATAATAATAAATAAATAAGGGTTTTTTGGTCATACCTACAAAACCCTAAAAAGGGAAAAGAAATAGCACACAATGTATAATGTATAATCAGATTCACGAAAAATGTCCGATTATTAAATGACGGGACCGCATTTAATTTTGAAGGAGTAAACTTAATGTAAAATTTGTTTGAATAAAACTTGCAGATTTTAAAATTTTCTACAAAAAAAGATTTTTACACTTATTTTTTCATGAATGATCATTTGCAAGATATCGAAGTTTATTAATTTATTGCCCCTAATATTTTCGTAAATCCGAATAGAACAGTAAACACGTAGTACTAAAATATAAATACATGTTAAAAAAATAAAAATAAACCATACCATCGGCCCAATTCTGTAAGCAAGTTACTACAAAAAAGTTACAATAAAAGGTCAGTAACTTTTTTAGCAACTTTCACGAAATCCGTATTATGTAAGAAAAAAGTTACTATGAAATTAGGAACTAGTTGCTAAAAAAGTTATTATGGATAACAACTAACGGCCCGATTCTGTAAAAAGTTACTAGGTTAGTTGCTACTGAGTAACGTTGCTACGAAATAACTTTTATAGTAACTTTCTAATCAATCGTCAAACAATTGGTATTCTCCAAGCATAAGCACAAGCAACGTTCTTATAACAAGTTATATTTAGTAACGTTGCTACAAAGAACCGTGAAGCTAGAAGCAGATTACGTTCTGCGCAGGCGAGGTATTCGTTTTTAATTGAGTTTGACAGCTATGTTGTGAGTTTCTGAGGTTAAACGAAAAATGTTTTATAAACAAAATCAGAAAAAGAATTGCAAACAGATGGAAATTCTGTTGAATTTCCTGGAAAATAACCCAGTCATGGTCGGTGATACGAGTGTTTAAAAAATAATTGACAGGAACGAGTGGTGGTGCTGTGGTGATGTGCTATGTGGTTACTGTTTTCTATTTGGTGGTGCAAATAAGAATCACCTTTTTTATTATTAAAAATTAAATTATAATCAAAATTAAATTAATATATAAACCCAGTCCTCTCCATAAAAACAAAACAATACATTTGTATTATATTACAGATATTTTTTCGAAATGGACCCTTCCCAGATCAATGTTTTAAGTGCGCGCCAATTCAATGGCTATCCGAACTTCTTTAACTGTATTTCACCCAATTCATTTAAATTTCCATCTGTTTGCAATTCTTTTTCTGATTTTGTTTACAAAACATTTTTCGTTTAACCTCAGAAACTCACAACATAGCTGTCAAACTCAATTAAAAACGAATACCTCGTCTGCGCAGAACGTAATCTGCTTCTAGCTTCACGGTTCTTTGTAGCAACGTTACTATATATAACTTGTTATAAGAACGTTGCTTGTGCTTATGCTTAGAGAATACCAATTGTTTGGCGATTGATAAGAAAGTTACTATAAAAGTTATTTCGTAGCAACGTTACTCAGTAGCAACTAACCTAGTAACTTTTTACAGAATTGGGCTGATTATATAAAATAAACATGTTTAGAAAAATAAATAAGTACTTAAAAAATTATTATTTGTTGTTTTTAATTAGAAATTTGTCCATTGTCAATTGTACCGCAGTTTTCTTTTTGTCTTGATATAAAAGTTTATAACAAGCGGTGCTATTGCGTATATTATTAACAACACTGAAACTTCTATCAATATCCGGGTCCGAATTCTCGATAGTGTCAATGAGTTCTTCCACTTCGCCTAATATTCCACTTACTGTTTTTAGTTGTATTTCGGTTATTTCGTTCTCGGTTTTTGGGTCTTCTTTTTCAGTTTTCATTTGCTCTTATAGTTCTAATAACTCATTAGTTGTGAGTTCGTCCGCATGTGATTCTAACAAATCGTTAATATCTTCAGTGTCCATATTCAGTTCCATTTTTTTTTAAATACGTAAATACACTGCTGTGTATTCACACACAGAAAAGCTCTCGTAAATACGTGTACATATTCGGCTGCGTTCGATGTATTTACTGATTCCTCTCTGTAAGTGTGAGTGAAGGGGGAAAATTGAAAGATAGAAGTTGGTAACACTGTATTTCAAGCTGCATGCGCATATATTGCCTAAATATAACTTCAAAACAATCAATGAATATTGGTTATTTATACAAATAAAATGTACGTTCGTGCGAACAAATGTACGTTTGTATGAACATAGGGACCGAAAGTATGTACCAATTAGTCGTATTTACATGCATTTATACGGAAATATACCGTCCGCTTAACGTACGTTCGATTAACGTACGGGAATCTGTGTACGCATTGTGTACGTTAAGCGGGAGCTGACTGTACCAAAAATTAAAGTAGAGGGTTGCAAGTTAAAGGAGATTGCACACCACTGGCCTGATACTCTCTGTATAGATTGTTACTAATTAGTAACAATCAAATTATTAGTAAACAATATTTTCGACTATTTTTCAAAGTACTGGGGCCTGGATCTTCCATATTTCATGTAAGATTGTTAGTTTCGTGAGAAACTTGTGATCTGTGGTATTTACCATGCTTTTAACGACAAATCAAGAAAACAAACATATTAGCAACATTATTTTATTTTTTAATACAATACTTGAAATTTCCAGATAGGATTTTCCGTCTTACTCATAGTACGCGTTAACATTTAAATTTAATAAATTCTGTTATTGATTCTGCGATCTTTAGTATCAGTACGACGCAATAATAGCGATTTTTTTTTACAGTAACAATTTATACGCATATTTATGCTAATTTTTACTAGAAAATATTTTCATTTTAAAAACTTTTGTTTTCTGAATGTAATTTATATAAATAGATTGTACGAGAAACTTTTTATTTATGTTTGTCTGGAATTATGATTAACACGTACATACAAAATGAATAACTGGAAATTTCGTAATTGTTTGCAAATTAATTAGCATTTATTCGCACTATAAACAAGTTGTATAAAAGCTGGATAACGTAGTACTTTCTTTTCATTCTGTTTGATTACTCGTGCTGTTTGTTTTAAAGAGAATTTGAATATTAGATAGATAGATAAATAGATAATCGTTTATTCATGCGTTTCGGCCTATAAATTCAAGAATTTGAATATTATTAGTGCAGATAAACGTTTTAATTAGCTGGTTTTTGTGCCAAAATAATTAAAAACCATAAATGGAAGATATAAACGATAGTGATGTTCAGAAAATTATTGAACTTATACTACATTGTTTAACTTCAAACCTGGATAGATAGTAATTGCGTTTTGTCTAATGACAAAATAAGGTAATATTTTTAATTTTACATTTTCTGTAGATTATAAAGTTTGAGTTAAAAGTGGTCACTACCAGTGACGGCTGAGACAGGGTGGCGCTAGAACAGTGTCCTAAAAAAATTAATAAAGAAAACTGAATTTAAAATCTTATTTATATTTTAAAACTGCATTAATCTAGCTAAATATATCTGTATATTTATTTTTATTATTTCTAATTCAAAGATTTTTTATATATAGTGGGTTTTACACGATTCAATTAATTGATCAATTAATTGAAAAAGTTGACATTCAATTAATTGATATGTGTAAAGCGTAAAAATTTCGTCATTAATTGATCAATTAATTGACAAAAAATTTGATCAGTTTATTTTGAAAATAGAACAAGTTCTATTTTTCGTCAATTTTTCATCAATTCTTCTAGGGAATTCTTCTCTAGGGAATTCTAGGTATATTTTTATGTGTTAAGATATTGCCAACTGTTTAGTTGTAGCATAACCTCGAAACATATTATTTTTGTTTGGGTTTCAAATCTAACATAACCTGAAACGTTCTAATTTATAATCATCTAGGTTATTTCTTTTGTTTTTGTTCACAGCTCGTAATTTTGTGAAGATTTTTTAAATATTTTCATTTTGATAAATATGTCAACATGTTTTACAGTTGGTAATGTAAAAATTTTCAAAAAAATTGATTAATAAATTGATGTGTGTAAAGTGACGTTCTTGTTCCCAAGGTTACCAATAAATTTTTCAATTAATTGACAAAAAACTTGATCAATTTGTTGATCAATTAATTGAACTGTGTAAAACTAACATAAGTGTTAGATTTTAAAAAATTAGATCTAGTAAACAATGCTGTGGACACTACACGTTAGTTTCCCTGTACAGTGTTGCCACATGCGATTTCTAATGTATTTATCTACGCAAGTTATAAAAATGGACTGGAAAGGGCAACAGAGTGGTTAGTGTGTATGTGTTGGTGAATTTAGGCCGGCGGTCCTAGCTTAGCGTTCGTTTGATTTGATTTTACTCAGACGTGAAACTGGATACAGTGCGTTATATTAAAACTAACGTGCTTAACTATGAAACTATATTATTAATAAAAAATATTGGTCCTCATTGGCCAAAATTGAATATTTCACAATCGAACAACAATGGAAATTGAACATTAGTAGAGAGTTCAGTAAAAAACAATGGTAATAATTTAGAATGGGGCACCGAAAGCTACATTTTTTTAACGACCGATGATTGATATATCTGTAGCTCGGAACTTAATAAAAAATATTTATATATAATATAATAAAAAATTATTCACTTTCTAGTCGTATTTGGCAGTAATTTTGAAAGAGAAATATTTTTATTCATTTTTAATGTCATTATGGTCAACTTACATGGAGACATTTGTGTTAAAAATTATACAACAAATCAAAATGTTATTAAAATGACATTTTATAATGATATTAACTTGAACCTAAAAATGTTTATTGTAAGTATAATTTACAAAGCTTAACCCAAATGGGCAAAAGCTCGAATCAAACTATAAAAGTTACTAGATTGCAAAATGTAGTTCCGCCTAACGGTTTGGAATAACCTATATTTAACTAGCAGACCCGTTGCCAACAACGTTGGCAAACTGATATCGAATGGAACTCAATATAAGCAGGAATCAATTATTAAAATTTGCATGATTCTGCGTATATTAACAAAACGAAAACGTTTCTTGATTATACCTAGGAAATCGTAAAAAGCTGCTTAATACGTGTCGTTTAAAAATTAATATCGGGCCGGGAACGGCCCGCAGGCCATATGCTGGACATCAATGGTATAGCTGTTTCTGATTATACCTAGGAAATCCTAAAAAGATGATTAATGCGTGTCGTTTAAAAAATAATATTGGGCCGGGTACGGCCCGTGGGCCATAGCTGGACCTCAATGGTATAGCTGTTTCTGATTATACCTAGGAAATCCTAAAAAGCCGCTCAATGCGTGTCGTTTAAAAATAATTATCGGGCCAGACACGGTCTGCAGGCATAACGTTAATTGACACAATTTTTTTTAATTAAGCCAAGGTATATACTGACTGGATAGCTAAGAGCTATATTCTCGCTAAGGCTAAACACATATTGAAGCAGAGAGCAAAGCAGCGATGAAAGCCTAAAAAGAAAATCCAAAAAATATCCTCCAAAGAAAAGAAAATAAAAACAAAATAAATAAATGAACAGATAAATAACGAAATAAATAAATAAAGAATCCCCATTGTTATGCAGCAGCATATTAACAATTCTATTCTGCTTCCAATTTTGGAAAAAAAGTTTTTGAATCAAAACTCATATTTTTGGCCTGCTGGACGCATCAAAAAACAAACATGTTTGTGCGTCGACGCAAGTTATATATATATAAAATATTTTATTGCCAGGCAATTAAAGTACAAATTTAAAAAATAAAATTACATAGTGGTTATACATATGCCTAATTGTATTTCTATGTATTCAAGTATAAATAATTTATTATTTTTTAACAATAGTGTTTAATACTATGTTACCACACACAATTAGTTACGCCGGGAAAAAGGGCAAAACCCAGCACTTTGGTCGACGCAAGTTACCTCACGCAAGTATTCATGTACCATAACCATGCTCATTTAACTTAGTGCGTTTGTTTTATTGTCAGTTCTTGTACGTTCAAAAAATCGCACGTTTCCGCATCCACTACACACTACGTGCGGTAACTTGCGTCGACGCACAAACATGTTTGTTTTTTGATGCGTCCAGCAGGCCAAAAATATGAGTTTTGATTCAAAGACTTTTTTTTCCAAAATTAGAAGCAGAATAGAATTGTTAATATGCTGCTGCATAACAATGTGGATTCTTTATTTATTTATTTCGTTATTTATCTGTTTATTTATTTATTTATTTTGTTTTCTTCTTTCTAAACTGTGATGTCAAGTAAAAAAGATTGTGTATTAAATTCTTTTCTTGTAATTGAAGTAACTGTCTGTGTTTTTTGTGTCTCATTTCTTGCAACAAGTTAAAATAATCTCCCTGTTGCCTTCTGTTTCTATGTATATATGGGACGTACCCACTATCGCTTTTCTTCATATCGCAATAAGTCTAAATATGCATAAAAAAGAGCTAGACGGCTCCTTCGATTTTACGACATATTTAATGAAATTGTATAACCGTTTACTCCAAACACTTGTATAAACTTTTAGGTTAGATTTGGGTTAGATACAAATGTTGTCAAAACCGAAAACGCGCACTTATCACGCCTCCAACCCCACCATGAAATTCGAACTTACCACGCCTCTCACCCCTGTCACGTCTTAGACACCACCATGGAAATGATGCATTAAATCCCTATATGTACCTGGTCAATTCAACACCTTATATGTATGAGTTACATTATATGACTGTAAAATAATAATTTGTTTGTTTCCAGCATCTGAACCCGGGCCTGGCGATCGCCGAGCTGAAGAAATTGCTGAGCGGTTTCGCAACTAAGCCAGCGCCTAAATGTGACACAGCCGCACTCCACCGCTGAATTTTATCAGTATAGTTACACGCATATATATATACAGTAACAGTAACTTATTTTGCTGCGCGAAATATTAAGTATCATATACGATAGCGTACATTAAATGTTTTAATATTATACAACTTGCCAGTATTTTTTTGTCAACATGATCTGTTGTAAATTATTTTGTTTTATTTAATTTTTATTTTGGAGTTAAATTAATAGTGATTAACATATTTTATTGTTAAGTTAGTACATGAACAATTGTAATATGTACCTTTTTATGAGAGTATAAATAAAGTATGGTATTTGGTGCACACAATATTTTTCATTATTTATTTTTCTTGTCAACTTAAAAATGAATGGCAACACTTTTGAGAGAGTTTATACCTTCAGATATCTGGGAACTATGATACATGAACGCTTCAAGCTTGCTTCTTGAATAATCCGGGAGGTAGCGTTGCAAGTGACCTGGTCATTTCTTCCCGATTGATTCCTATTGGGAATTATTCCTTTCGGATAGTAAGTTGACGATCTAAATACAAGGTGTCTCAAAAGAAATTTTATATTTATTTAGCTTACTGCGTGAACGCAACGTATCCGAGGGGCGCGAGGGTTATGTCAATCGGTAGCCTGGCTCTTGGGAATTTAGTCGCTATGGAGCATTTCTCGGGAGCAGACCGCGCGTTATGCGTTCGAGAGTTTTACAAAAACGGTGATTCGGCGACTGTAGCGCGTAGAAAATTCTGCAGTATTCGAGGTTTTCGCCACTTAAATGATGCGCCAAGCATTCCTCTCATTCGACATTGGGTTAAAAAGTTTGAAGAGACTGGTACAACGCTGGATAAATCAAAATCCGGGCGACCTAGGTCATCAAGAACGGTAGAAAACGTGGAGAATGTTAATCAGTCTGTTCGTGACGACCCGAACCTTTCAATTCGGAAGCGCGCAAGTGCTTTAAATGTGCATAGATCATCATTATATCGCATTATGCACAAAGACCTAAAGCTGCACCCCTACAAAATTCAATTGGTGCAAGAATTAAAGCCCCAAGATGCCAGTCAGAGGCTTAATTTCGTAAATCAGGTGATTGAGCGATTTCAACGTTTACCAACATTTTATTTTCGGATGAAGCTCATTTTAATCTTAATGGCCACGTAAATAAGCAGAACTGCCGCTACTGGAGTGCAACGAATCCGAAACGCAAACATCAGAAAACCCTACATTCGCCTAAGTGACCGTATGGGCTGCGATGTCGGCGCGAGGAATTGTCGGCCCTTACTTTTTTGAAGACGAAAGGGGACATGCAGTTACAGTGAATTCAGAGCGTTATGTGGAGATGTTAGACAACTTCTTGGTACCTGAACTGCAAAATTTTCCTGGCTATAACCAAAGAACATGGTTCCAACAGGACGGAGCACCTTCACACACGTCCAATATGTCTCTGCCACGTGTCCGTGAAATTTTCTCAGGCAAATTGATCTCCCGGAGAGGTGACATAAATTGGCCTCCACGCAGTCCAGATTTAACCCCTATGGAATTTTTCCTATGGGGTTATCTTAAATCTAAAGTTTACGCCAATAAACCGACTTCACTGGCGCATTTGAAAGAAAATATCCGTCACGAAATGGCAGCCATCCCTGAGTCCACCTGCCGAGACGTCATAAGTAATTTTACTGTTCGATTAAATGAGTGCCGAGAACGCGAGGGTCTACATTTAGACGATATTATTTTTAAGAAATAAATCCCCAAAAAGTGTATTTTAATAATTAATAAACATTTTTTCTATATGCTGCTTACTTTTTTTTTAATCGATCCACTAAATATAAAATTTCTTTTGAGACACCTTGTATCAGCTGTGTTGGTAGTGGTGGGACTGGTAATGAGAAAATGTACACCTTGTAAAAAACAAAATCCGAAAGTCATTTTAAGCCACTTGAAAATTTGCACAGTTATTGTTTATGTGATAATAATAATAACAAAAAAAGTCAGCTGCGTGCGTAGTGGGGGATTATACGTCAGTTGCTTGTATAAACCTGTCATAAAAAAAAATGATGTACCAGGTCTACAAGTATGAAATGCGGATTTTTTTCAAACTTGCCGCGCAAACATAGTGTATAGTTCAAAGTTTCAACACATATGGTGTTTTGTTAAGTTATCATTAAGTGTCAAATGCGTATAGGTTATAATTTGAAAAGTGATCACATAGTTTTGTTTTACTGTGTTAAAAATGTCAAATTTTGTGCCAAATAAAGAGCATTCGCGGACAGTACTACTGTTTTGTTTTCATTTGAAAAAAACTGCTGCTGAATCATACCGACTGCTTAGAGAAGCTTATGGTGAATATGCTCCATCGCAAGATACGTGTGAACGATGGTTTCGGCGTTTCAAAAGTGGTGACTTTGATCTTACAGACAAAGAACATGGAAAACCTCCAAAAAAATATGAAGATACAAAATTGGAAACATTGCTACAGGAAGACGATAGTCAATCACAAAAACAACTAGCAGAGCAGTTAGGCGTTAGTCAACAAGCTGTTTCCAATCGCCTACGAGAGATGGGTAAGATCCAGAAAGTCAGCAGATGGGTTCCACATGCATTGAATGAGAAGAGGCAGATGGAAAAACACAAAAACACTTATGAAATTTTGCTTGCACGATACAAAAGAAAGTATTTTTTGCATCGTATCATTACTGGCGATGAAAAATGGATTTATTTTGAAAATCCCAAACGCAAAAAATCATGGGTGAACCCAGGCTCACCATCCACATCAATTGCAAAACCGAATCGCTTTGGCAAAAAGACAATGCTCTGTACTTGGTGGGACCAAAAGGGTGTGGTCTATTATGAATTGTTAAAACCTGGTGAAACAGTTAATACCCAACGCTACCAACAACAACTGATCGAATCGAACCATTCGCTGCTCATAAAACGACCAGAATACGAAAGAAGACAGCACAAGGTAATCTTTCTTCATGATAACGCTCTATCACATAAGGCAAAAGCAGTTTGCAACACATTGGAGGCACTCAAGTGGTAAGTGCTACCCCATGCCGCTTACTCACCAGACTTGGCCCCTTCAGATTACCACTTGTTCGCATCGATGGGTCACGCACTTGCCGAGCAGCACTTTTGTTCATATGAAAATGTGAAAGAATGGCTAGATGAATGGTTTGCGGGGAAAGGGGAAGAGTTCTACTGGCGAGGTATTTACAAATGGCCTGAAAGATGGGAAAAATATATAACTTCTAATGGAGCATATTTTGAATAAATAAACTTTTACTGTTCTATTGAGTATAATGTGTTTTATTTAAAAAAAAATCCGCATTTCATACTTCTAGACCTGATACTACAGACACTATACGAGGGTTGCCATTTATGTTTTTACTAACGACCACTAGATAGACTAGGCCAGTGTTTCTCAACCGGGGGGCCGTGAAAGCTTCGTTGTGGGGCCGTGAAAGCTTCGTTGGGGGGCCGCAAAGTCATATAAAATCGAAGCATGATATTATAATAGAAAAACACTCAATTATATTTACAGCAAGATATATTCATAAATATATGACATTTATATTCATTAAAATATACCTTTTAAACTTAAATAAAATAAATTATACTAATTAAAACAGTTCGCGTTGGAGGTACTTCAACTACTTTCAAGTAGGTACGACTTGAACTTGCAATATTTGTTGTTATGCTCCGAGCTACTGTTAGCTAAAGAGTAAGGATGCGAAAGTGTTCAAAATGGAAAGCAACTTGGAACAATGTAACACTTGTAAATAAAAATACTTGCAAGCCATTATAGGCAATCGGAACAGATATTAAAAACATGTTTATGTAAAAGTTGTTTTTTTTTTTTTCAAAAGTTTTATCCAATTATACCCAACAATACGTTCCTATATAAAAAATCGAAGTTTTCCTTGATATCCTGTACTTCCGGTTTATTCCGAAAATTTAAATACTACAGTCTGTTCCAAACGGTTAAGCGGAACTAGATTTTGCAATCTAGTTACTTTCATCGTTTAAATCGTGCCTTTCGGCCGTTTTGTTTAAGCTTTGTAAATCATACTTACAATAAACATTTTTTGGTTAAGGTTAATATCATTTTAAAATGTCATTTTCTTTATATTTTGATTTTTTGTGTCATTCTTAATATAAATTTCCCATTTATTTATTTTTTTGTCATTAAAATATCTAAAAAAAATATTTAATTTTGACATATGTCATTCGTTTCCATGGTTTCATTGTTGGAATTTTAAATTTTGACATCCCAACTTGAAAAATGAAATAACCCAAGCAAGGTCCCTTCTCGTAACAACCTAAAAGAACTAAATCCCCATTTAGTTCCGCTTAACCGTTTGGAACAGACTGTACCATCCAATTATTTGGGTAAACTCTGCTCACCAAATTTTTTTCCCAACTTGCTTTATATATATATACAGGACCGGCGGTTGGGAAACACTGCTCCAGGTAACTATCTGACAGTTAAGGTTATATGATACTTTCTGTGCTGAATAAATGAGGGGTTCGGGAGTAAAATCTGGTATCTGACAATTTAATATTTTTGCAAGAGACGACATTAAAACTTTGTAAAAATATTGCATAAATGAGAACATGCAGATACCAAATATTACATGATACATCCAGAGCTATCTATTGATATTTTTTGTAAATTTGAAGTGAAATCTAGTTTATGATGACATTTACCATATTTTACATGCAGTAATTCAGTTTTGAAAAATATGTCAGTTACCAGGTTTTACACCCGAACCCTTCAAATGTCATCCCGTCTTTCAATACAAATGTATCTATCGGATAGTTATCTAACGGATAATGAGACTGATGTATTGAATTCACTGCTTGGTAATGACATTTATTCAGAAGATAAAGTTCCAGATAACATTATCTGTCGGATAGTTACCTAGTGGTTTAAATGAAGGTGGAAAGACCGGGCCTTAAGGTCATAATGCCCGGGGGGGGGGGACACCTTAGCCCTCCAAATGAACCCATAAATAAACAAATTAACCTGTATAAAATTCTCGAGAGATAACTCCATTATACTTCCAATAGTAATTTTCATCCCTTTCTGAGATCTCAGAATTATCATTGATATCCCAAAAGTCATCCTATTATCACATCTGTCCTCCCATTTTACCATATAGGCCGTGTCTCCACCGCTATAGCTCTGAAATTTTAACAAATCCTCAATTAAAATGTATAACTATTTATATAGAGATACAAAGTAACAAAATATAAACTATTTTAGATCATGTAGTACCAAGTAACTTCCAAATTTAACGTTATACCTCATCTTCAATAATAAAAAAACAGTGTATTGGGCCCGGTAGTTCAATTTCAACCACCTGTATACTATTGATAAAATATTAATATATGTGTTTATTCTCATAAATAATTATTTTAAGCAATTCTGTTCCTTATTTATTAATTGTTAATGACTATATTCCTTAATGAGCTTTATCAGGATTAACCATCTTGATATGTAGTGATACGTGATTTTTGCAAGTGGCGTCTTCTTTTTTTTCTGACGTTTTTAGTTATTTTTAAGTGATAAAAGTGCAGAAAATACTTGAAATAGCGTGTTTTAGTATGGACTTTAGCGTTTGGACTCCATGCAGACCAAAATTGGAGCGACTGGAAAGGTATTTGTAGACATTTTTGTTAATTTTATAATGTAAGTCATTGTTATGTAGAATGTGCTTCTATGGACAATACAGAAACACATACATGCATACACTATCGGCTATAACTAGAGAAACAAAACTATTTTTTAAATTATTTTCATAAATCCCGATTATTGACTAAACGAATATTGAATTATATTGGTACAGCAACAACAATTTATAAGTTAGAACCTGCTCTTAAAAATATTTGTTGTACTGGTACAATAAATAAAATAATTAACTTTCTGCTGCAGCAGACCATCTGCATATTTCTTTTGTAAGACTTAATAATAAAACAATTTTTTGTGGTTAATTTTTTTCCTTTGCCCTAGCTCCCGTTCTTGTCCCGGTTTAGAGTTTCATAATTATGGTAAGCCTATATATATAGGGGGGCTGCAGACAATATTTAAGTTATTTTGGGGGGTCCCATGCCAGAAAAGGTCGAGAAACACTGGACTAGGCAATACTGAAATGTGTCATTTCTATATTCGAAAAATTTGACATATGTTATTGTGAAATCAGTGGCAGCTTATATATTGACAGGGTAATTTGTTGACACTGAGCGTTCACCCCCCCCCCCAAATAATAGAAGCACATTTTTTTAACATATCAGTTAAAAAAATAATCTTAAATAAAATGTATTTTATATTCACTCCCATAAACATTATCTGAACCGAAATAAACCGATATTTTTTTTTTTCGGTTCAGCTCCGGTTTTCGTTCCGACAAATATAACGGGTTTTTTCGGTTTTCGGTTCAGTTCCGGTTCGAAGCCCTGCTTACATACCAAAAGAGTTGTGTATAGATTCATGAAGATGGGTAAACTCCAACAATTATCAAGAAGCAGCGAGCCATGAGAAAAGTAATGTATGGTCGGATTGCTGATAGGTGACTGTTACAAGTATGTATCAAGTAGTGCATTCACATAATAATCTAGTTACCAATTTTCTGCGATTTTAAAAATGTTTTTTGTTATTTGTCTTAACTGTCAGTGTTAAATAATATTAATTAATAGACCTTGCGGCCAATTATTAAATTCACAAACTTTAATTTTAAATCTGCTGGAATATTTTAATTCCGAAAAAGAGAACAATGGGCCACTTATTTCTTTCTCTTGTGTCCATCAAAAAGTAGCAGCTGCCTTGAAGATTTCGGAATCAACAATTTGTAGAATTATAAAATGTAATAAATTTGAATTTCTCACTAACAAAACCACAAGAAAAAGAAGGAAATTAAAATCTGAACCAGTTTATTTTATTGATACATTGGCACAAACGTATGGTCATGAAGTACTAAGATTACCTACTTATCACTACCAGTTTAACCCCATTGAACTAATTTGGGGTATAACAAAAAATTATTATGATAGACATATTGGTCAAAACGGATATAGTGATAACGAAATTTTGAAAATGTGGCAAGTATCCTGTGATCAAATTAGTTGTGAAATCTGTTAAAAAGATCGAAAATTTAATAAATTAATGATTCAGGATTGATGATGATATTAATCCAATAATAATAAATACAAGAAATGACAGCGATAGTTCAGATGACGATATCATGCATTACAGTGACTAATTTTTAAAAAATATAAATTAACATTTAAATACAAGTTGTAGCAATATATTATATGAATAAATATATTTTTACTTAATATTTTATTACTTTGTACTTAGGGGAAACATAAAAATTTAATTTAATTAAACAATAAATTATAATCCAAAATTTACGTATGAGTATAAGTTTTTCCTTATTTATAATTATTACCTTAAAATTAATAACTTTGTTTGTTTGAGTACTGCTGTGAATTTATTTTCGCTCTCTAATTAGTAAAGATATCTACGAATCATGCCGTTTCCTTCTAATGCTTTGTTTTTTATTCAAATAATTTGGAAGGTTAGTTGTCAACTTGCGTCACTATACGTTACTATGGGTATGTAAATAATTATAATGATATAGACAGAGAAAGTATATAGTATTGTATACCGATACTTGTAGCAACGAACAGTCACCTATCAGCAATCCGACTATATGCAGTATTCTTTAGAAGTACGGGCCTGGTAAAGATAATAAAGCTGGAAGAACCGAAGACACTTACAGTTAAATGGTACATTGAAAACTGTTTGCCTGTAATGTTCAGTAGAGTTCCAGAGAAAGAAATTATGTTATATCATGATAATACGTCTTCCCATAAGGCAGGTTTACACTGGCGCACCCAAAGGGTGGGGCGATGCCCCCCCCCTTCAGCGCTAGCTGAATTAGCACAATTTTTTATCAAGTATTATACAGAGCGATCAACAAATCTTGTCCGTTATGCAATACTTGACAGAAACATTTAGTTATCAAACTTATTTCCAAGGACATGTATACATACGCGTACATTCTATTTTTATTACCTTATACCAGCGATACCCAAAATGTGCGCCGCGGCCTAGATGGGTTACACGGACGCCGCGAAAATATTTCATTATTCCTACAACTGCATTAGTTAGATCAGTTTTTACTTGGGGCACCACGGAAAAATTCTAATAAATTAAGGACGCCGGGAACCGATAAAGCACCACTGGGTTATAGGCATCTAAAAACCGTTGTTTATTTAGTAAAGAAAAAAATTGGGGCTTTAATCGTTTAACGCGTTTTGAGATTACATTTTTTTAACAGTATAATTTACATTATTTGTGAAAAATGTCAATTAAAAAAAAGCACAACTCAAAAACGGTTTGAGACAGCGACCTCCGATTAAAATTTTTGGATTCTCCGTAGTTTATTTAATCTAGAAATAATTTGGGGCTTTAATCGTTTAATGCGTTTTGAGATTATTTATGACTAATATTTTTAATGGCATAATTTACATTATTTGTGAAAATTGTCAATTAAAAAAAAGCACAACTCAAAAACGGTTTGAAACAGAGACCTCCGATTAAAATTTTTGGATTCTCCGTATTTTATTTAAGCTAGAAATAATTTGGGGCTTTAATCGTTTAATGCTTTTTAAGATTATTTATGACTAATATTTTTAATTGCATAATTTATATTATTTGTGAAAATTGTGAATTAATAAAAATCAAATAACGGTTAGAGAAAATGACCTGAGGTTAGAATTTTTGGATTCCTCGTAATTTATTTAGACTAAAAAATGTGAGGCTTAATTTGTTTAGCTTATTTTAAAATTATGACAAATTTTAATATGGCGTGATTTATAGAAATTTTCATCTTCGCATGGAAAGACATATTTCAAAAACGAAATGCGTTTTTTTGTGTTTTTTTTTTTTTTGTCTAGAGAAAAATTGGGATCTTATTCGTTTTGCGTATTTTAAAATTAAGACAAATTTTTACATGGCGTGATTTATAGAAATTTGCATCTTCGCATGGACGTATCTCACACCCGAAATGCGATAAAGACCTGCAGTTGAAATTTTTAAAATCTTGAGGTCCTAATTGACTTGTAACCATATTTTGAGAGAAACAAAATTTTTGAAAAATTTTCATTTTTTGATTTTTTTTTTTATAATTCCTAACTATAAAATGGTTAGGGATAGAAATATGCGGTTTGAATTTTTAAATCCACATAGATTGTTTAATCTAAAAAAAAAAAATGTGCTTTAATACACCGTTTATTAAGTTTTGTATGGGCTGTTATCCAAAACCCTTGAAAATGGCAAAAAATCAAAAAAATCGTAAGGGGTAGACCTTAAAAAAATCGTGAATTTTAAGAAAACATTTTTGTCTCCGATTTTATTGAAAATTAGTACAAATATGTATTTTTGGTCAAAGATCAACAAAATTTGGTCCATTTTGAAGTTGATCCAAATCTGAAAAACTGACCCAAATTGGCTCTAACTTAAAAACTAGAAAAGCATGATTTTTTAAAATATTTTTTTCATAATCCTTATCCTAAAGTTAGCTTAAAACAATATTTTGGCTAAAATTGGAGTCAAAAATTTTTTGACCAAATTTCAAAATTTTAGTAGATTTTTTTACTTGCCCGACCTTAATATATAAGGGGCAAGTATTGTAATCGCGAAAATTTTCGATGTCGAGATTTTGACTGATGACCACGTTTCATGGTCCAGGGAATCCAAAAAACCTATTTTCGAAGTGCCGTCTGTATGTGTGTGTGTCTGTGTGTCTGTGTGTATACACGATAACTCAAAAACGGTTTAACTTAAAGAGTTCGTTCTGGTACTAAAAAATTCTCCTAATAACTGGCAAGAACCCTATTGTTTTTTATTAAAATCCGAAACCGGAAACGGAAGTTATTAAACATTAAAATTAAAAAAAAATCGTAACTAGTAAACCAAGCCTTGGACAAAAAATTGTATTGGACATAATTTGATGTATTTTTGAAGATTTACCTAAATCTTTTTTTAAATTAAAAAAAAAAAAAAATTATTATTATTATTTTTTTATGAGAGGGCAAGTCTAGCGGAGGTCTTCCTTCGCCACTGGTTTTTTAATTTTGTTTGTAAATTGTTATACTTATATATTTTTAGCTTTAGATCACAAATATATGGTCACTTTTGAGTTAAGGTCTATAATTCTGACATTTTCAGCCAAAAAATTTAAAAAAAAAAAACAGCCCACAATAAGGCTCAGAGCCGATGAAATGTTAGCCTGCCTCCTTTTTTTAACTATCTTTATAAACTAATACTTACTTCTCATCTATATCAGCAATTCCCAAACTGTGCGCCGCGGAAATATTCCAATATTCCTCCAATTGCGTTAGTTAGGCCGATATTTTGATTTGGGGCGCCGCAGAAAAATTCTGATACTTTAAAGGCGCCGGGAACCAAAGAGTTTGGGAACCACTGCCTTATACGAATTGATTATTAAATGAACACTATTTTTCTCTACACGCCAATGAGTTGATGACATATTAAATTATTTTAGTTTTAGGGTGTCCCCCCTTGAACTCCCCAAATATTTATTTAACCCTAGCCGGACCAAAATAATTTTGATTTTTTGTGACCAAAAAATGGGTCATACGTGACCCACTTTTCAAAATGTGTTTAAGACCCATATTTCAAGTTTTTTATTTATGTCCACTTAAGGGGCCTATTGATCGAGATCTTAAGATATTAATTTTACTTGTACATAAAGTCTGTTCCAAACGGTTAGGCGGAACTAGATTTTGCAATCTAGTTACTTTCATCGTTTAAATCATGCTTTTCAGCCGTTTTGTTTAAGCTTTGTAAATCATACTTGCAACAAACATTTTTTGGTTAAGGTTAATATCATTTTAAAATGTCATTTTCTTTATATTTTGATTTTTTGTCATTCTTAATACAAATATTTCATTTATTTATTATTTTGTCATTAAAATATGTAAGAAAATTAATTTAAGTTTGACATGTGTCATTCGTTTCCATGGCTTCATTGTTGGAATTTTAAATTTTGACATTCCAACGTGAAAAATGAAATAACCCAAGATCCCTTTTCGTGACAACCTAAAAGAACGAAATTCCCATTTAGTTCCGCCTAACCGTTTGAAACAGACTGTAGTATGTTTTCATAGTAACCTGTCAATTTAACCCATGTCAAAAATCACAGAATAGGGTCTAAATAATTTAATTTTGAATAATAAAAGTGAGTAAAGCATTATAAAAAAATTTATTTATGACATTGCCAAATTACATGAAAATCAAACAGAATTCATAAATGTAATATATAACAAAATATAATAATCACATAGACACAAAAATATAATTACATATAACATATCAGAAGAATTTTAATTAATCTCCATCTTCATCTTTTTGGCAGTAATTGCAAGTAATTTGTTTTATTGCTATTACAGTTGAATGTTTTGGACAAACGAATTTATTGCATTTGTCACATTTCTTTGCATATTTGTTATCATTTCCATGGCAACTAAAACAACGGCCTCGTTTATTTCCTAAACTGCTCGGATCTTTTGTAATATTAATAATAATAATATTATAATACAAACAGAACAGTATCTTAGCTCGGTCGATTGAGATATGATGAAAAAGCAACTGTGAAACTAATAAACTTGTCAAAACTTGCATTATTGCAGGTGTGTAATTACGTATTACGTATTGATATAAGACATTACTAACAAATCCCAAAATCGGGTCAGGCTAGACCCGTACTGTAAAACAAGAAATCGGCTTGATAAAAAAAAAAGTTTATCATCATAAAATAAATAGTTATAATATATAAGGAAAATTCCTAGTACGACAATAAATAACTCTAAAAAATAAAAGAGGTATTTAAAAAAATTCAACTTTCGGGTCAAATTTGACCCATAAATGGTCCGGCAAGGGTTAATGAAAAAAATTATTCAACAAAAAATATTTGCTTTCTTACTATAAACAATTTTAGTTATACAATTATTACCGACCGCCAACATATGAGCCATTGATTTTGAAAGTGAGACAAGTCCACTTTTGTTATTTCTAGATTTTTAATGTTTTGCATTTGAATGGAATTAAAAATATTCGTAAGGAGTAATAGACTCTTTAGTAATAGCCCTAGTTTTTTCATATAAAGATATGAAATAATATTATTTTTCCGAAATTACATGGCCTACCGCGCTTTGTTGATAAATCAAGAGTATTAAATTGTGAATCTTTTTCTATTGACGTTTTATAAAACATTTTATATGGCGTATTTCTCAAAAATCTTATCCAAGAAATATTCAACTATTTCTCCATCAGTATTTTTCTTTCTTCTTAAAATTGCCTCCTCGAGAGGTTTGGTAGAGTAAAAGTCTTCACTTTTCATTTCATGTACTAAAAAGGGATTATGGCTTGCGACATTTTTGTACCAATTTATAATAATCCTGGGGTATTAATCGGGTTTCGGTTCGAGAGAATTTATTCGAGTGGACTTGTCTCACTTTCAAAATCAATGCATTTGAAATACTGTTGACCATATAAACTAACAGTAACAAATTTGTACTGATATTTAAATTTAAATTTAAATTTATTTCCCAAATTCAAAATATATAGATACATATATACATAAACAATGTTTCCTATAGTTACGAAAAACAAACATGTAAAACAGTATCTCTAACAAAAGAAAAAATTTATAAATTATAAGATGGGCAGCTAAACACACTAAGCAAACAAAGCTTGTATTGTGCTCAGCTGATTCCTCTAGATTATGCGAATCATTAGAACTTGCAAAAGAAAATAAGAAATCAGTATAATTAAACATGCATTAACATATTATGTAAAGCATGTGTTATAAAACATTCTTTGTGTAAAACAAACATTTTCATGTGAAAAAAACTTGTTAAGAATACTCAAAAACTTTAAGAAACAAATTGTTGTTATCTGATATATATTTTTTTATTTCAGATATTGAGTCGATATTTATTGTAAATGATTAAAAACATGAAGTTAATCTCAATTTGTAATAAGACGTAACATTAGCTCATATTTTTCACAAAATGGACTTATCTAAATTTCAAAATCAACGGCTCATATATAAGGGAGGTATTGTGATCATACCGATTTTGACATTTCGAGATTTCGATGGATCTCCACGAAATGAGGTACCTACATAACGTTTTGACTATTTTTAGCATGATGTCTGTCGGTCTGTCCGTCTGTCCGTCTGTCTGTCTGTTTGTCTGTCTGTCTGTCCGTCCGTTTGTCTGTGTACACGTGCAGAGCAAATTCGGCTAAAAGGATTTTTATGAAACTTCATATTTAAGCTTTTGACATCACTGGCACGAGTTGATCAACTTTTGGTAAAAATCGGTTGTCTAAAAATGGGAGTTTACTCATGTCGATTTTAAGATTTTTGCGAATATTTCATAACAGAAAAATATTTCGAAAAAAATTATTTAACAAAAGTTGCTATAAAAGTAATAAATAACAACTTTTATTTGAGATATCTTTTGATAAAACGAAAAAAAAATTCTAAATTTTTGTAAATTTTTTCTAAGTATTTGTTTTTTCACACTTACATGTTAGGGATGGGAAAAAACATCGATGTTTGTTTTAAAAACATCGATGTTTTTACCATCGATGGTCAGCTTGCGATAGTATCGATAAAACATCGATGTCTACTACCGATGTCGATGTTTAAACTTTGAAATTCAGAAACTACCGCTAGAGGCGCTGGAATCTAAAAAATTTAATTTTTATTAAAATTAGTACACAAAATATAAGCGCCATCTATTGTGATATAACAATAGTAATAGTGTTAGTTCTTATTCTTTTTAGCAGTTAGCAGAATACGAAAAAAATAAGAAGAAACTTCTAATTTTTGCAAACAATGCGAACGACCAACGACGCCAACACACTTTTCCTTTTTGAGTCTTGTTGACACTTTCCCAGTTGTTATTCCTCCAATCCCTGGATATTTGTAAGTTGTCATTAGCTATTTTTTTATATATTGAAGTTGGCTTTTCCTGAACAAAATGATCAAAAGCTTCAATTAATCGGTAAAAGTAACTAGAATTGAAAATCTAGTTCCGCCTAAACCAAAGGAACAGACTTTATTTCAACTTAAAAAAGTATAAAAATAATTGTGTATGACAGTGTTATTTTTATGTTAAATAATATAAAATTAACATTAAGATTACTATATTAGGTATTGTAATAAAATCCAATATTTCATTTTAGAAATGTAAAAATAGTAAGGTTTGTTCCTTTGGTTCAAGCGGAACTAGATTTTCATTGCTAGTTACTTTTACCGATTGATTGAAGCTTTTGATCATTTTGTTCAGGAAAAGTGCAATATATAAAAAAATATCTAATGACAAATTACAAAAATGAAAATTGCGGTTAGTTCCGCCTAATCGTTTGGAATAGACTGTAGGTACAAATTAGGTTTATTATATTGGGTATAATAATATTAATGTGAAATTAATTACTATTAAAAAGGAATATTTCTATTTCAAAATCTAATAAATGCATTTTGTGTATTATATGTTTCTTTTTTTGTATTTTATCTTTACATTATTAAATAAAACCTATATAATATAAATAAATAGCTTTTTTTAATATTAATAAAAAAACGATGTTTCCGATATATCGATGTTTTTCCTTCGATGTTTTTTCAACATCGATAGTAAGCGCCGATGTTAACATCGATGTTAAACATTGATGTTTTGCCTTCGATGTACAACCCTATTACATGTAATGTTTCCATGGTAATGATAAATAATATCTCTGTTAGAAAATATTGGGCCAAGTTATTTCTACGCTGCTGCTAGAATGTATTTTATACAAGTACTTTGTGATGGCGGTCACAGCTGATTTTTTAATTATTATAATCCAATATAATTTATGCCACATTAAGTACTAAAATGTTTAGTGTATAAATAAAGAAAAATAGGGCCTCTCCTCAAATCGGGGCCTTAGGTAGTTACCTAATTTTCCTGCGGTATAACGCGCCAGTGCTATCTATTATGAAATCATGTAAGTAAATTAACCGAAAAATTATGTATATATTTACGAACTTACATTTGATAGTTAATTATACTTCAATGTTGAACATTCAAGTCAAATAAAAGTAATGAAATTGTTCAAACGGCGCGCTAAAATATCAACAATCTATTTTAGCACATGCGCATTAATATTGACAGTGCCAACAGGTCTAAGCTTAACTGTGATTGGTCGATAAAATCACCTGATACCATTATAAATGCTTCATTCAATGAAACTCGCACATTTCAACTCAGACTATCGCGCAGACAACACGTTCTCTTTATAAATAAAAAGTGTCAAAATACGTTTGTACCAGTGCATGTAAAAAAGTTTTTAAAATGAGTAGTGCTGCAGTAATGGTTAGTGGATCTCTTCGGATGAGAAATAGTAATTCTAAAAGTGGTTGTGGCGAATTGTTTAATAAAAATGAAGTTAAATTATGTCCTTCTGTTATGTCAGCTGAAACAAAAAGGCTATTACCGCCAACGACTGACACTGTTTTAACAAAACCGTTCCCTATAAGAGGTGAGTACACTATATTGATTTTCTTAGGTTATAAACTGCATTTCAAGCGTTATATTTCAAGAGTTTTTAACGTAAAAAAAAATATGGAATTATGATGAAATTTGGTGGAAATGTTTATTTAAGACCGAGAGGTATGTTGTAATAAACAAAATAAAGCACTCAGAACTTTTCAACAATTTAATTTCATTTAATAATTTGATTAAATGCATTTTTTTTACTATTATTCTCATTGCTTTATAGTTTATACATCTAAATAATCCATCTATCTATCTATATAAATAAAATTTGAAACAAAATCTGTTTTTCTTCTCCATATTTGGATTCTACAAGTTTTTAACGATTATGAGACAATCTCCGCAAAAATCAATTTGTCTGTCTGTTTGAGATTCGCGCAAAAACAGCTGACATTTTCATTTAATTTGGTATGATGAGTAAGATCAGGATTCGAACCTGAGTCAACAAAGGGGCGGCTCTTGCGGTTGTTTCTAGTAGAATACTACTAGCAAAGCAGTGTTTATCAACCGCCGGTTCACGGACCGCTGCCGGTCCGCGGTTAAAATTAACCGGTCCGTGAAAATTTTAAAAATAAGAACATTCGTATCGTGATTTGTCACACAAAATTCAAAATTGTGATATATTTTTTTTAATATATGATTTATTAACTAATTTAAACTTAACACAAATAACAAGTTTGAATAAGTATCGAAATAAACAATTTAATAAGAATTATGGTATCGGTTTTCCTTTTAGTTAATTGTGTAAAAATAAAATCATTAAATTGATTAAAAACGTGTTGTGTGCCATCTAAATCGCGCAAATAAGAACAGAAAAAAAAAAATAAGAGCTCGTTTTTTAATTTTTTTAATATTTTGATGAACTTATAAAATAGTACAAAGAATTGATTTACGATCTTCCATCTATAGAAGTTCCTTAATGAGAGGTTTTATGTGATTATTTGGAAAATTAAAATTGTGATTTGCATATTTAAAAAATGATAAATAAATAATTATCTTAAAGGAAAAAGAATAAATAAAATAATCTATAATAGTAGGCAGAGCTTACACACGTGAACTCGATTCTCAGCTATTATTTTTACCGACCGCCAACATATATAAAGGAGGTAATGTGATCAGACCGTTTTTGACATTTCGAGATTTCGATTGATCTCCACGAATTGAGGTCCCTACATAACGTTTTGACTATTTACCAACCGCCAACATATATAAGGGAGGTATTGTGATCATACCGATTTTGACAATTCGAGATTTCGATGGATATCCACGAATTGAGGTCCCTACATAACGTTTTGACCATTTTTAACATGATGTCTGTTGGTCTGTCTGTCTGTTTTGACTATTTTTAGTTTAGTTTAGACCGTCCGTCCGTATGTCTGTCTGTCTGTGTATACGTACAAAGCAAATTCGGCTAAAAGGATTTTTATGAAACTTCATATTTAAGCTTTTGACATAAATGGCACGATTTGATCAACTTTTGGTAAAAATCGGTTGACTAGAAATGGGAGTTTACTCGTGTCGATTTTAAGATTTTTGCGAATATATAACAGAAAAATATTTCGAAAAAATTTATTGAACAAAAGTTGCTATAAAAGCAATAACTAACAACTTTAATTTGAGACATTTTTGATAAAAACGAAAAAAAATTTAAAAATTTTTCGAAATTTTTTCTAAATATCTATTTTTTCATACTTATATGTAATGTTTCCATGGTCATGATAAATAATATCTCTGTTAGAAAATATTTGGCCAAGTTATTTGTACTCTGCTGCTAGAATGTATTTTATATAAGTACTTTGTGATGGCGGTCGGTTCTGTGGTGGCCACAGCTGTTTTTTTTTTATTATATTTTTAATTTCTCACGTGGTTTTTACAAAATACAAGTGCCCCCCCAATGCTCCAAAAACACGTCTGTTGCGTTTTGTTACGTTGTAAGGGAGGTAATTTTGGTATTATTTCATAAATAATAAAATTTCATAAATAAATTCAGTATAATCATTCAATTAGAGTAAAATATTTAAAATGTTAAATGATAAAAAATAATCTATGTCTTAGAAAGGACAGTTAAGGGTAGACATGTTTATTATTGAAAAAATCAGCTGTGGCCACCAAAGGACCGACCGCCATCATAAAGTACTTGTATAAAATACATTCTAGCAGCAGAGTAGAAATAACTTGACTTAATATTTTCTAACAGAGATATCATTTATCATGACCATGGAAACGTTACATGTAAGTATGAAAAAATTTCGAAAAATTTTACAAAAATTTCGAAAAATTTTTCGTTTTATCAAAAAACGTCTCAAATAAAAGTTATTTATAGCAACTTTTGTTAAATAATTTTTTTCGAAATATTTTTCTGTTATTAAATGTTCGCAAAAATCTTAAAATCGACACGAGTAAACTCCCATTTTTAGCCAACCGATTTTTACCAAAAGTTGATCAACTCGTGACATCAATGGCACATTGATGTCAAAAGCTTAAATATGTACTTTCATAAAAATCCTTTTAGCCGAATTTGCTCTGCCCGTATACAGACAGACAGACGGACAGACGGACGGACGGACAGACAGACCGACAGACATCATGCTAAAAATAATCGAAACGTTATGTAGGGACCTCAATTCGTGGAGATCCATCGAAATCTCGAAATGTCAAAATCGGTATGATCACAATACCTCCCTTATATATGTTCGCGGTCGGTAAATAGTCAAAACGTTATGTAGGGACCTCAATTCGTGGAGATCCATCGAAATCTCGAAATGTCAAAATCGGTATGATCACAATACCCCCCTTATATATGTTGGCGGTCGGTAAATAGTCAAAACGTTATGTAGGGACCTCAATTCGTGGAGATCCATCGAAATCTCGAAATGTCAAAATCGGTATGATCACAATACCTCCCTTATATATGTTGGCGGTCGGTAAATAGTCAAAACGTTATGTAGGGACCTCAATTCGTGGAGATCAATCGAAATCTCGAAATGTCAAAATCGGTATGATCACAATACCTCCCTTATATATGTTGGCGGTCGGTAAATAGTCAAGACGTTATGTAGGGACCTCAATTCGTGGAGATCCATCGAAATCTCGAAATGTCAAAATCGGTATGATCACAATACCTCCCTTATATATGTTGGCGGTCGGTAAAAACCGACATAGAGTGAATATCAAAATACGATATCAAAATTCAGCTCTACAGATTTTTCGAGAGCAAAGACGGAACCTTCTGTAGAGATGGCATTATGAAATTGCCTGAGCGTTTGTCCAAAGTGATAGAAAATAGTACATTTGATAATAAAAGTTTTTTTTTAGAATATATATTTTATTGAATAAAAGGTGAAAAAAAAAAAAAAACCAACGGACTTATGTTTCAACCCAATACAAATAAGTATTTAAAATGCCGATGTAAACAACAAATATATTTGAAAAACGAATATCTGCAGACTGATGCAATACTTTAGCACTATTTTGTAGGTAGCCAAAATTATTTTTTAGTTCAAATATTGCGTATTTCTTAAGACTTCATAAGTTTGGTGCAGCCGGCATCGTCCTATTTTTATATAACTAAATTTAGAAGAATATTTTTTTGAAATATATATTTACTTTTTATTTGGAATTGCACAATTAGTCATCTTGTTCAATGATGAAATACGATTTTATATTACTTTCTGAGAATTTTTTACTGTCCATAGTCTTTATTATTGTGAAATGCTGATGTAATTTTACAAATATTTTGTCTTGTTTTGTATTCGGGAGTCATTTAATTTGTTCACTATTGTTGTGTCGAGAACTATAAGAGCTACGAGGTTGCTTCAATTACACAACAATTATCATTTTATAAGAGAATATCAATGAGTGATCCCCCCCTCTCCAGATGATTTTAGAATTTTTACGCATTTTTCCTCAGGTGATTTTATTGAAGTTTTGCCCCCTCCCCAGTTTAAGTGGTTTTGTTTTTTGTACTTCTGCCCTCCCTTCAAGTGCTTTTTTGATTTTTTGCCCCCCTTTTCTCAGTTTATTTTCTAAATTTTTACCTCCCCCATCCTCAAGTGAATTTTTGAATTTCTGCCCCTTGCCCCCTATTGATTTTATCTATTCTACAAGTATTTTTTAAAGATTTTGCATAACTCTCCCCAGTTTATGTTCTGAATTTTATCTTCCTTGTTTCCAAAATAAACAAATACACAACATGATTTTATTTGTCAAATTAATAAAATAATTTTTGTATAAATATTTTTAGCGCTATAATCTGTCTCAATTTGTAATACGAAACTATGGTCTATTTCAAAGTAGAAAAAAGTAGATAGCGCTGCGAACCAAATACGATTTACACTGATCAAATACAGTATAGCGGGAAATTTAAAATAAGTTACAACTAGGGCATGGGCGTAGCAACTGGGTTAGCAAGTGATTTTTTTTTAATATAAAAAAGGTTAATAAGATATTGAAATAAACAAAGCAGATAATACACTTACGTTATTTATACGTCATAAATTCAGTTTAATGGGAAATTTGAAAAAATTTAAAAAAATATATTAATTTTAAATTAATGTACTATATATAAAAAGAGAGATTTGGCTAAAAGAGTTTAAATAAAGCATAAAACAAACAATATATCTTCAGAGCTAAAGTTTCTTATTTAAATATTTATTGCAAATAAAAATTAAAAATGTATGTATATATGAAGGTCTAAAAATTATATCAATAACTTCTTTGGGCACAATCAGCTGGGCTGTCTTTTGGCCTCACATTAGTCCTCTCTCTTGATCTGTTAATTGTCAACTGTCAAAAAATATTTATATGTCAGATAACCTAAAAAATATATAACTGCGTAAACACAAATTACATGGAGAATTTTCGCCATAAAATCTACGCCAAGAATATAAATAAAAGTCTAAATATGTAAATAATATTATCTGTCTCATTTTGTAATACGAAACTAACAGGGAAACTTCATTTTTTATGTTGTATATTTAAAATATCACCTTAGGGTGGTAACACCTTTCAAAATATTTGACAATTCATAATTGACATTAAATTACGTATATGTCAACTTACTAACACAAATTGTATAAAACACAAATTGACAACCATTTGAAATATATTTTACGCAACCAAATCAGAAAATATGAATAAGCGAATTAAGATGAAAAAAATATTTGTATACAATTGAAAATATTTGACATGTCAATCACAAATTTGACAGGTCAATTTGGTATCTGACATGTAGTTTTTGAGTGAATATAACCTCAGTATAATGCAACTTCACTAAAAATGTAAAAGCCAGATTTACAAGTTTACATGGTTTCAAAAAAGTCTATTTACACCACAACAGTCACCAAAGTAACCAGATTTAGTTTCGTATTACAAATTGAGACAGATTATAACAAAATATATGAGAAAAATTAAATAATATAAATAATATGTATTTCCAATGTACGACACTGAACATCTGTCAACTTGGACTAAAAACAATATTTTTACAGTGCAATAGGGATGACGATCTAAACCAATCCGAAGCAAGGACAAACAGCTCCTATCTTCTTACACACATTTTTCTACTTTGAAATAGACCATAGATCTGGTTACTTTAGTGACTGTTGTGGTGTAAATAGACTTTTGTAGAATCATGTGAACTTGTAAATCTGGCTTTTAAATTATGGTTAAGTTTCATCATATTGAGGTTATTACTAAATTGACATGTCAAAATTCTGATTGACATGTCAAATATTTTGAATGTATATATTACTATTTATTTCATCAAACTTTCGAATATTACTCGTATAATAGTAAAAAAGTATTACGATTATCAATGAAATATCGTGATAAAATATAAAAAACAAAAATACATATTATATAATAATAATTTATCATTTTATTGTGCTGCCCTTAAAATCTCATTCTTGTTTTGCAAAATTTAATAACATATTTAAACAAAAATATTCATTTTTTGAATGTAAATCCCAAATTTTTCTCTGCAAATCTTTCCGAAACATGTAGTCTGTGGTTCTATCTGTTTTCTTATTATTACCTCTTCCCATGTTCGTCGTACTTAAATTTTCTGCACCTTCATTTAAAATTTTTCTTACTTCTCCTTCAAAAATCTAAAGAAATTGAAATGGGTAAATTATTTTATATTTCACAACAAAAAGGACACCAAGATTTACTGAAAAAATATCTGCCACAAGGTCTATAATTTCGCATCTTTTTAATTTTGTTCCATTTTTTTCTAAAAATTTTCCATAAGCGTTATATATGTGTTTTTTTGTATATTTATCTAATTGTTGTCTCTTATGCATATTTTCTGATGGTATGTTCTTATTTTGGTTGTATAAAAATACTTTTCAATTGAAAAAATAAATTGACATATAATTTAATGTCAAATATGAATTGTCAAATGTTTTGAAAGGTGCCATTTCAGCAGTATCACCCTAAGATGATATTTTAAATAGACAACATAAAAAATGAAATTTTCCTCTTAGTTTCGTATTAGAAATTGAGACAGATAATAACTACTTTTTATATGAAATCTGTAGTAGATTATGCAATCAAATGTGCTATTTAATAAAGATTGATGTAATTTTAATTTTATTATAACTTAAAATCTAGAGTTTTAGAGGTTACAATACGTTAATGTCAGTAAAAGTTATCTCTCAACGTTGCAATTGAGCTGTTGAGATGTTTAATAAACTGTTGACTGTCAATGGTAACGTTTAGAAGGTAACCGTAGTGAACATACTAAACTGTTGAGCTTCGAACCGTTATTTTTTTCGTTTCGATTTTCGTTCCGGTTCAATTAAAAAAAATATATATATCGGTTCGGTTCCGGTTTTCGTTCCGGCAAAAATAACGTATTTTTTCGGTTTTCGGTTCAGTTCCGAGAGATAAATTTGTAAATGCTTTTATTTGTATTAGAAATTTATTTTCTCCACGACCACTATACCAATTCTAAAACCAATTTTGACTACAGAAAGTTAATATTCTAACACAAGAGTTGGAATGTTCTTCTAAAGCACTTATCTTCTTATGCATTTTGCGTGTATTTCATTCCATCACTTGTTATGGAATAACTATTCCATGCATGTTGTCTTTTGTTTTTGTAGGGTTACATTAAGATAAATGCAACGTTTACATTAAATAAATGCAACATAACTTCCTAACCTAAAATAGTGGCCGATGTGCGGCAAATTAAATTAAAATTAAATAAATAATAAATAAAAAAAAAATAGTTTAATTAATTGATTAATTTGTTATGTAATATAAATTATTTGTTAAGATAAAATGTTTGTTAAAATAATTATTTGTCAATTTATTTTTCTTTTTGGTGGTCGTTGAGAAAGTAGGGTCTGTGACTCGGTTGGAAGAGAAAATTCGATGCTCGTGGTTCCTCACGCTTGCCTGCGGCTCGCGCTGAATGTTCCACTCGCATCGAATTTTCTCATTGCAACCTTGTTACAGAATATATTATTCTACTATAATTTGGAAGAACATTTTATTCCTTATTTTGTAATAATCATACTAAGGCCGCTGCCGGGGGGGAGGTAATCTTGGAGTTCACCCCCCCCCCCCTCTGGAAATAATAGAAGCGCATTTTATTACTTATCAGTTAAAAAAAATACGATTTTTTTCTGCTCATCAGTTTAAAAAATAATCTTAAATAAAATGTATTTTATATTCACTCACATAAACATTATCTGAACCGAAATAAACCGATATTTTTTTTTCGGTTCAGTTCCGGTTTTCGTTCTGAAAAAAATAACGTTTTTTTTCGGTTTTTGGTTCAGTTCCGGTTCGAAGCCCTGCTGTTTAGGGCGCTGAACGCGCCCATTCATAATTTTGTGGAACACCTGTAACAACTTTATGAAACACCGATTAAGAACCACCGACCAAGCCTTTTTTACATCTCTCAGAAGTAAAACGTGATAAAATTAAATATTACAGTTAAAATACATTAAAGCTTCATGTAAACAGAAGATATTTCGTTTTTCATCAATATAAATTCATAACATCTGATTACAGAGCGATTACGCGTAAGTAAACAAATTATTCTGCTCTTCTTTTTCGTCTGCTGGTAGGTAATCTATTCCGCCTTCAGGCAGCAAGTAATAAAATAAATAAAACAGATCCTTACACATCTGATTACTTATGGCAGAAGTCCTTAAACTTTTAGTTCAAGGTTCTTCTATTTTTATAATTATTACATGAACAAAGTTTTTTAATCTTTTATAAATAACTGCCTATTTGCATACTGCTAGAATAATCTAGAACTTATCATGTGATATAATAATTAAATTATTATATGTAGAGTATCTCAATAAAATAAAAAATCAGCTGTGGCCACCACAGGACCGACCGCCATCATAAAGTAGTTAAAAAAGCCATCGTAAAGTACTTAAAAAAGCCATCGTAAAGTATAAAATAAATTCAAGTAGTAAAGTAGGAATAACTTGGCCTAATATTTTCTAACAGAGATATTATTTATCATGACCATGGAAACGTTACATATAAATATGAAAAAATCAGCTGTGGCCACCACAGGACCGACCGCCATCATAAAGTACTTAAAAAAGGCATCGTAAAGTACTTAAAAAAGCCATCGTAAAGTATAAAATAAATTCAAGTAGTAAAGTAGGAATAACTTGGCCTAATATTTTCTAACAGAGATATTATTTATCATGACCATGGAAACGTTACACATAAGTATGAAAAAATCAGCTGTGGCCACCACAGGACCGACCGCCATCATAAATTACTTAAAAAAGCCATCATAAAGTACTTAAAAAAGCCATCGTTAAGTATAAAATAAATTCTAGTAGTAAAGTAGGAATAACTTGGCCTAATATTTTCTAACAAAGATATTATTTATGATGACCATGGAAACGTTACACATAAGTATGAAAAAATCAGCTGTGGCCACCACAGGACCGACCGCCATCGTAAAGTTCTTATATAAAATAATGTATTTATTTATAGACCGGGAGCTCATGACATTTTTGGTCTCCAATTTCATACAGCATGCCTTTTGGCGGAGAGAATATTTACCCTGTGACAACAAGAAAGGGATGGTACTAAACCCCTGCACGCTTTCCGGTCATAGGGAAAATTGCATTTCCACTTGCACAAAATTTTTGTGTTTTTCTCTGACTTAATATTGCTTGCCCTTTTGTCAAAAGAAAGTTATAACAAATTTAAAGTCTTTTAATTATAGGCATGCTGTATGAAAACGCGGAAAATCATATTTTTTTATTACAAGATCACATGACCATATATTTAAAAGACTTTAAATTTGTTATAACTTTCTTTTGACAAAAGGACAAGCAATATTAAATCAGAGAAGAGCACAAAAATTTTGTGTTTAAGTGGAAATGCAATTTTCCCTATGACCGGAAAGCGTGCAGGGGTTTAGTACCATCCCTTTTTTGTTGTCACAGGGTAAATATTCTCTCCTCCAAAAGGCATGCTGTATGAAATCGGAGACCAAAAACTGTCATGAGCTCCCGGTCTATTAGCAGCAGAGTAGAAATAACTTGGCCTAATATTTTCTAACAGAGATAAATATGAAAAAATTGAGACTTTGTGACTAAGTGAGAAAAAATTTTACAGAAATTATTCGAAATTTTTCGTTTTATCAAAGAACGTCTCAAATAAAAGTTATTAGTTGTTGCTTTTATAGCAACTTTCGTTCAATAATATTTTTCGAAATATTTTTCTGTTGTGAAATATTCACAAAAATCTTAAAATCGACACGAGTAAACTCCCATTTTTAGTCAACCGATTTTTACCAAAAGTTGATCAACTCGTGGCATTGATGGCAGAAGCTTAAATATGAAGTTTCATAAAAATCCTTTCAGCCGAATTTGCTCTGCACGTGTACACAGACGGACAGATAGACAGACGGACGGACAGACTTTTTTTTTCGGTTCCCAGCACCCTTAATGTATCAAAATTTTTCCGCGGTGCCCTAAGTAAAAACATTAGTCTAACTAGCACAGTTGGAAGAATATTGGAATGTTTTCGCGGCGCCCCTATAGCCCAGCCACGGCGCCCCAGGGCGCCACAGTTTGGGAATCGCTGGTATAGACAATATGAGTGCATATTTTGATGAATAAAATAATTCATTATATTTGTAAGTTATCAACCAACTTTGCCTTTTTTTCTACAAATTTCATCCTTGACGACCTAATAATTTGGCCTAATTTGACCCAAGTCGTATCTCGTGTTGTTTTCAAAATCCCCATACATTCCCGGTTAAATTTGTGGGCATGCGTCTCTGTTATAAATAGTAAAATATAAATTAGAAAGACTTGTTCCGTTTTAATGTTTTAATAATGAATTTTTTAGTATTTGCATTAGTTAATTGTTGAATTTTAATCAGTAGTGAAAATGAGTTTAGAGTTGCGAGCGAACGAGATGAGCTTTAAATAGAATCTAATTATGACTTTGAAACAAAAGTTTCTATTGTTGAATTATGTACACAGTACAGCTAGTCGTTAGCTCTCACTTTACGCAACGATAATCTTGCCGAAAGAAATTAACTTCTCGCAGAAATGGCATTTTATAAAAAATTGGACAAACAATTTTATAGATTTATTAGCTGAAACACCCGTGCGTAGGGATGGGAATTTATTTTTGAATATCGATACATGCGCGATTCGATATATCGTCAGTGTGATATCGATATTCGATATATATCGAAGTAAAAATATCGATATTTTCGATATATCGAAATAACTAACACGTAACATGTAAGATATATAAATTACAGTTTTTTTTGTTTGGCTTGGCGGGAAAAGAAGTCGCCATTTGACAGACAATCACATTACAGTTGGTACTCACCCAGCTACCAACCATCTTTCTAATATTTTCCTAGTTAACTCTCATAATTAAATAGAAATATATGCTGTTCACTTTTGTAAGGACAAATCAGATATTTTTGGTTACCTTTATAGTGTATTACGGATTTTAAATTAAAAATATTCCTTACGCTGTAAAACCGACTTTAGATTTATTGGTTATGATCATTATTAGGAAAGTAACATTTTTTATAATGTTTTAATACCAACATGACATACAATTTCAAAGGTGCAAACGATTAGGCCGAACTAAATGGAAATTTCGATATTTTAGGTTGTCACGAAAAAGGACATTGCTTGGGTTATTTCATGTTTGAGGTTTGGTATGTGAAAATTTAAAATTCCAACAGTAAAACCATGGAAACGAATGACAAATGTCAATTTTTTTTTCATATTATAAGAAAAAAAAAAAAAAAAAATAAATAAATGGGAAATTTTTATTAAGAATGACAAAAATTTTAAATGCAATGAAAAGGACATTTTATAATGACAATCAATTTCATCTAGAATTTGCAATGTGAGTACGATTTACAAAGCTTAAACAAAATGGCAAAAAATCCGAATTAATAGAAAAAATTACTAGATTTAAAAATCTAGTTCCGCCTAAACGTTTGGAATAGCCTATAGTTTGTTTTTACAAAAGTGAACAGCATATATTTAAATGTAAAACAGATACATGAATACCGATATTTTGTGCGAATATCGATATTTTGCGCGATATATCGCATTTCAAATATCGATATAAAAATATCGATATATTTTTCTAAAGTATCGATATTTTCGAAATATCGATATATCGTTCCCATCCCTACCCGTGCATCGCTATGTACGAGGGATACCTGTTAAGTTTTTACAAAAACTAAACTGCTTTTCAAAATATTCGCCTTTAAGATTTAAACACTTTTTTCCATGACTATATAGATACTAGCAGACCCGTTGCCAACAACGTTGGCAAACTGATATCGAATAAAAATCAATATAAGCAGGAATCAATTATTAAAATTTACATGATTCTGCATATATTAACAAAACAAAAACGTTTCTTGATTATACCTAGGAAATCCTAAAAAGCTGCTTAATGCGTGTCGTTAAAAAATTAATATCGGGCCGGGTACGGCCCGCGGGCCATTTGCTGGACATCAATGGTATAGCTGTTTCTGATTATACCTAGGATATCCTAAAAAGCCGCTCAATCCGTGTCGTTTAAAAATTAGTATCGGACCGGATACGGCCCGCGGGCAATATGCTGGACATGAATGGTATAGTTGTTTCTGATTATACCTAGGAAATCCTAAATAGCTGTTTAATGCGTGTTGTTTAAAAATTAATAACGGGCCGGGTACGGCCCGCGGGCCATATGCTGGACATGAATGGTATAGCTATTTCTGATCATACCTAGGAAATCCTAAAAAGCCGCTCAATGCGTGTCGTTTAAAAATTAGTATCGGACAGGATACGGCGCGCGGGCAATATGCTGGACATGAATGGTGTAGTTGTTTCTGATTATACCTAGGAAATCCTAAAAAGCTGCTTAATGCGTGTCGTTTAAAAATTAGTATCGGACCGGATACGGCCCTCGGGCCATATGCTGGACCTTAATGGTAAAGCTGTTTCTGATCATACCTAGTAAATCCTAAAAAGCTGCTTAATGCGTGTCGTTTAAAAATTAGTATCGGACCGGATACGGCGCGCGGGCAATATGCTGGACATGAATGGTGTAGTTGTTTCTGATTATACCTAGGAAATCCTAAAAAGCTGCTTAATGCGTGTCGTTTAAAAATTAGTATCGGACCGGATACGGCGCGCGGCAATATGCTGGACATGAATGGTATAGTTGTTTCTGATTATACCTAGGAAATCCTAAAAAGCTGCTTAATGCGTGTCGTTTAAAAATTAGTATCGGACCGGATACGGCCCTCGGGCCATATGCTGGACCTTAATGGTAAAGCTGTTTCTGATTATACCTAGGAAATCCTAAAAAGTCGCTCAATGCGTGTCGTTTAAAAATTAGTATCGGACCGGATACGGCCCGCGGGCCATATGCTGGACATGAATGGTATAGTTGTTTCTGATTATACCGAGGAAATCCTAAAAAGCTGCTTAATGCGTGTCGTTTAAAAATTAGTATCGGACCGGATACGGCCCGCGGGCCATATGCGGGACCTCAATGGTAAAGCTGTTTCTGATTATACCTAGGAAATCCTAAAAAGTCGCTCAATGCGTGTCGTTTAAAAATTAGTATCGGACCGGATACGGCCCGCGGGCCATATGCTGGACATGAATGGTATAGTTGTTTCTGATTATACCTAGGAAATCCTAAAAAGCTAAGCAATTTTGGTCGACCTTCACGAGATTCATCACTGATGGACGTACGACCATGACGAAATTCTGCAAACCAGTTGTAAACAGTCTTTTCTGATGGTGCTTCATTACCAAAAGTTGAACGAAGCGAATCTATGCATTGTTGTTAAGTTGGGCCTTTACTAAAATCGTAAAAAATTATCCAATGAAAACCTTCATGAGTAATATCCATCTTTTCACAAACTTGTTTCTTTTAAAACCTCACGTCAACAAACTACTCGGTCAATTTATAAGCTGCCACTGATTTGACAGTAACAAATGTCAAATTTTACGATTATAGTAATGACACATTTCCATATTGTCATCTAGTGGTCGTTTGTAAAAACATAAAAGGTAACCCTCGTATTGGCTAGCCCCATTGTTTAAAGATTTCTACCTATTTTGTACTTGTAAGCAAGAAATTTTATTAATATCTATGAATTATAAGTGGTTCGCTACAAATTAAATAAAGAAATCCTGCTATATCGCCTATAGCAGTGTTTCTCAACCAAAAAACCGCGAACCAGTATAATATATAATTTTCTAACGCGGACCACTAATAATAATTGTTGGTTCATTTTTTGTAAGAAAACAAATATCTTTAATGTGCTATTAAATACATTTATTTCATTTGTAGAAAATCACAGAAAGTTACAAAAAATAAACAAAATATAAATTATTTACATAAAAAATGAAAAAAAAAAAACTGTAAAAAACACGTATAAAAACTTTCGCGGACTACTAAAATTTTTCTGGGGACCACCTGTTGAGAAACACTGGCCTATAGTGTCTATAGTCGCCGGCAACAATATTTATACGTGATCGTACCATAAGTTTCAAATTAGAGGGGGGCGCACGAGCAATTTTTTTTGTCACGATCACGCAGATCTTTCCGTAACCCGCTAAAATTCATGGTCCGTGCACTAGGGATGGAAAAAAAACATCGATGAATCGAAAACATCGATATTTGTTTTAAAACATCGATGTTTTTACCATCGATGGTCAGCTGGCGATAGTATCGATAAAACATCGATGTCTACTACCGATGTCGATGTTTAAACTTTGAAATTCAGAAACTACCGCTAGAGGCGCTGGAATCTTAAAAATTTAAATTTTATTAAAATTAGTACACAAAATATAAGCGCCATCTATTGTGATATAACAATACTAATAGTGTTAGTTCTTATTTTTCTTAGCAGTTAGCAGAATACGAAAAAATAAGAAGAAACTTCTAATTTTTGCAAACAATGCGAACGACCAACGACGCCAACACACTTTTTCTTTTTGAGTCTTGTTGACACTTTCCCAATTGTTATTCCTCCAATCCCTGGATTTTTGTAAGTTGTCATTAGCTATTTTTTTATATATTGAAGTTGGCTTTTCCTGAACAAAATGATCAAAAGCTTCAATTAATCGGTAAAAGTAACTAGAATTGAAAATCTAGTTCCGCCTAAACCAAAGGAACAGACTTTATTTCAATTTAAAAAAGTATAAAAATAATTGTGTATGACAGTGTTATTTTTATGTTAAATAATATAAAATTAACATTAAGATTACTAAATTAGCATTGTAATAAAATCCAATATTTCATTTTAGAAATGTAAAAATAGTAAGGTCTGTTCCTTTGGTTTAGGCGGAACTAGATTTTCAATTCTAGTTATTTTTACCGAATGATTGAAGCTTTTGATCATTTTGTTCAGGAAAAGTCAACTTCAATATATAAAAAAATATCTAATGACAAATTACAAAAATGAAAATTGCGGTTAGTTCCGCCTAATCGTTTGGAATAGACTGTAGGTACAAATTAGGATTATTATATTGGGTACAATAATGTTAATGTGAAATAAATTACTATTAAAAAGGAATATTTCTATTTCAAAATCTAATAAATGCTTTTTGTGTATTATGTTACTTTTTTCGTATTTTATCTTTACATTATTAAATAAAACCTATATAATATAAATAAATAGCTTTTTTAATATTAATAAAACATCGATATTTCCGATACATCGATGTTTTTCCTTCGATGTTTTTTCAACATGCCGATGTTAAACATCGATGTTAAACATCGACGTTTTGCCTTCGATGTACAACCCTACCGTGCACATCTTTATTCCAAACCAGGATTATCAAAAATCATTTAAATTTATATTTCTCATAAAGTTCTGGGGTCCCATTTCAATATTTAAATAGTGTACTCACCACATGCGGTTTCTGCTATTATTACTCGCCACTATACAGAACCCTTTGTGAATAAATGAATTTATAATATCAACCATAGATTAATAGTGAATTAAAATTCATTTTGATAGAAACAAATGTATTGTGTTATACGTATTACATTTTGTAAATTCACATCCTTGCAAAAAACAGCGTGAACTTTGCACCTTTAGTAATTTATTTCACCGCAATATGGTAAGTTGTAGAGCTTTGCGGTAGGATAAAAAATATACACCTGCTCTTCAAGATAAATTTGTTGGAGTTCAGTTGAGATAAAATATAGTATTTCTAGTTCAATGAAATAATAATAATGCAGTACTTGTAGATTATTTATATTATCTACGTTGACCTCAATAGTGTTCCTGCTTTGTGTACTAAAGATCTCGGGTTCATCTGGGTATGACTGTTTTATTTATTGTCACCTCAATATAATTATCATTAGCTAACCAAGATTATGCTCTAAAAAAAAAAAGATAAGGGGAAGTTATGCTACATTTAAATCATCCTTTGCAATCAAAGATAAGTTTATTGCAATTAAAGGAAAGTGTAAAGGCTGTTTAAATAATACTTGTCACTACGCTTTCAAACTTCTGACTTTATTCAAACTTTTAAAACTATCTTCTGAAGTAAAAAGCGACAGAAATGGGCATTCAACACCTTCTGTCCAGGGATGGGGAGTCGGAGTCGGGAGTCGGGAGTTGAGGAGTCGAAGCTTTTTGGAGGAGTCGGAGTCGGAGTCGGGAGTCGGAAAAAGTTATCGACTCCCGACTCTTTGACTACATATTTATCAAGGATGAGAACAATCCGAAAGCGAAAGCAAAATACCATACTACCAGAATTTGTTAAAGAATGGGAACAGGAACGACATTTTTTCTCTGTTCATGAACGAAAATGAAATTAAAAATATTCAATTCCGGTTTCCTTCATGCTTTTCAGTTAAAAATTTTACTTAATTTTTAGTAATATCTAATTTTTCTTTTTTTGTATACTTTGTTTATTATGTTAAAACGAAACTAAACTAGATTTTTATTTTCTCAAGTTGTAACGGGCTTTGTGATTATTTTATGTTTCATGTTGGCAGCTAAAATCTATATGTCAAAAGAAAAAAGTGACATGTTATGAAAAATAAAGTACAGTCTGTTCTAAACGATTAAGCGGAACTAACTGGAATTTTCATTTTTGTAAGTTGTCATTAGCTATTTTTTTATATATTGAAGTTGGCTTTTCCTGAACAAAATGATCAAAAGCTTCAATCAAACGGTAAAAGTAACTAGTATTGAAAATCTAGTTCCGCCTAAACCAGAGGAACAGACTTTATATAAAATACAAAACAATTTTTTTTTAAAACTAATATATTTGAAAATTTGTATTAAAAATGACTCGATAGTCAAGATGAAATGAAAATGACATTTTATAAAAACAGCTCGCCCCAACCCAAAATATTTAATGTAAGTATGGTCTGTGTGCTTGGTTTAAGCGGAATTAGATATCGAAATCTACTAACTTTTAAGGAGTGAATGAAGCTTTGTATCATTTTGTTTAACAAAAGCCCACTATGATACGTGATAATTTGAGAAAATAAAAATTCCATTTAGTTCCGCTTAAACATTTGGAATAGACTTTACAATTTACCAGTGAAAGGAGTCGGGAGTCAGAGTCGGAGTCGGAGTCGATTTTCAAAAATACCGACTCCGGAGTCGGGAGTCGATAATTTTTCTGTCGACTCCCCATCCCTGCTTCTGTCTTTTGTTATTTCAAACTGCCAACTTAATAGTTATGTTTGAGGTGTTTAGAGACAGTTGTAGGCCAAGACTTGATATGCCTGTTAGAAGGTTTGATCTGTTTTGCTGGTATTTGGGGCATGCTAGAATTATATGGTTGACGTCTTGTGTGGTTTGATTGTCGCAATCGCATACGTCTGTATTGGACATCTTGATTTTGTGTAGGTGGCTTTTTGAGAAGGTGTGGTTGAATTTGAGACACGCAATGGTTGTAATAAAACCTCTTGGTAAACTGGAATTATACCACAGTTGGTTTGGTATATGAGGATGTAAAAATCCATAGTGTCGACCTTTGCTGGTGATTGATGTTTTGTAAATGTTTTGTTTACCAGGTCTACAAGTATGAAATGCGGATTTTTTTCAAACTTGCCGCGCAAACAGGGAGTATAGTTCAAAGTTTCAATACATATGGCGTTTTGTTAAGTTATCATTAAGTGTCAAATGCGTATAGGTTATAATTTGAAAAGTGATCATATAGTTTTGTTTTACTGTGTTAAAAATGTAAAATTTTGTGCCAAATAAAGAGCATTCGCGGACAGTACTACTGTTTTGTTTTCATTTGAAAAAAAAACTGCTGCTGAATCATACCGACTGCTTCGAGAATTTTATGGTGAATATGCTCCATCGCAATATACGTGTGAACGATGTTTTCGGCGTTTCAAAAGGGGTGATTTTGATCTTACAGACAAAGAACATGGAAAACCTCCAAAAAAATATGAAGATACAAAATTGGAAACATTGCTACAGGAAGACGATAGTCAACCACAAAAACAACTAGCAGAGCTGTTAGGCGTTAGTCAACAAGCTGTTTCCAATCGCCTACGAGAGATGGGTAAGATCCAGAAAGTCGGCAGATGGGTTCCACATGCATTGAATGAGAGGCAAATGGAAAAACGCAAAAACACTTGTGAAATTTTGTTTGCACGATACAAAAGAAAGTCTTTTTTGCATCGTATCATTACTGGCGATGAAAAATGGATTTATTTTGAAAATCCCAAACGCAAAAAATCATGGGTGAACCCAGGCTCACCATCCATATCAACTGCAAGATCGAATCGCTTTGGCAAAAAGACAATGCTCTGTACTTGGTGGGACCAAAAGGGTGTGGTCTATTATGAATTGTTAAAACCTGGTGAAACAGTTAATACCCAACGCTACCAACAAAAACTGATCGAATTGAACAATTCACTGCTCATAACACGACCAGAATACGAAAGAAGACAGCACAAGGTAATCTTTCTTCACGATAACGCTCCATCACGTAAGGCAAAAGCAGTTTGCAACACATTGTAGGCACTCAAGTGGGAAGTGCTAATACATGCCGCTTACTCACCAGACTTGGCCCCTTCAGATTACCACTTGTTCGCATTTATGGGTCACGCACTTGCCGAGCAGCACTTTTGTTCATATGAAAATGTGAAAGAATGGCTAGATGAATGGTTTGCGGGGAAAGGGGTGAGTTCTACTGGCGAGGTATTCACAAATTGCCTGAAAGATGGGAAAAATGTATAACTTCTAATGGATACTTTGAATAAATAAACTTTTACTGTTCTTTTGAGTTTAATGTTTTTTATTTAAAAAATAAATCCGCATTTCATACTTGTAGACCTGGTACATGGAAAATTTTATAAAAATTTTTTAAACTATAATATAGAATATTAGTAACAGTTTAATAAATTATTATTTAACGAATACATAATATTAGATAAATAAATAAATTTAAAAAGTTGTTCGCATGACATTTAAGATCTATTTTTAACTAATGCGATATATTTTTATAGAAATATTTTTACGCTAAGTACAACATTAAAAATAAAAATATACGGGAAAAGTTTAAAGATATATTCATTTATTTTTAACTAGAATATTCGGGATCTCAAGGTACAAAGTACAAAACATTTTTTACAATTGCGAAGCAGATATTTTTAAAGCAATAAAATAAAATAAATAAACAGTTCGAACAGATAATGCGACACAGTTCAATTAAGACATATTTACTGAACTAATGGATTATAAAATACAGGAAAATTATTGGTGTGTCGATTATTGCTGTTTTCAATATATTTATACAGCCTTTGATAAATGTATGGAGCACCCTACGTTTTATTGAATTTTAGGATTATTAAATAATATTAAATAATACATACAGCTTTTAATGACAACTTTAATCAAAATTATGGTTAATGTTCCGCATTAGTCCACCGCAACTAGGCTTGCATGCTTAGAATGAATTATATTATAACGTTAGAAACGAGGAGGCATGGTCGTAAGAGTGGGGAGCCAATAGTAATCATTCATGCATCTGTAGTTGGCAGAAAAATACGGTTTTTAACACAAGGAACGTTCGAATATATGTAACTGATAATTTTGAAACTCTTTATGAAGTTAATGTTTTTCAAAATACGTATCCTATAAATCTCATTGGAAACAGGTAAAAATTCCTTATGAGTACCTGTTTATATACGTCTAGTAAGTTTCATTTTTTTCTGTCTAAAATTTTTGCTAACTAATCCTAACCTAATTAGTTTTATCATTGATTGTTTGCATATAGTGAAGATATATAAATGCTTTATACATTTTTAATACATTTACATAATTTGGTGTGTATGAATGCGATGAAAAACGGAATGTCCTATTTTAGACATAAAATTGGTAGGTCGGAATATATTGATATTTTTGAGGATTCTCTCTTAATAAAGTTAGTGTTTTTCAACATATGTATACTATAAATCTCATTCAAACTATTTAAATATGACTTTAAGTGTATTAATACTGAAATTTCGTTATTCAAGTTTTTCTTTAAAAACCTTAATACGAGCTAAATGTTAACAAACACTTATTAAATAATCGCTTGGAATTCAAAACGTATAACTATCAAGTACTTATTTAGATTTCAGTTTTGAATAAAAATATTGGAAAAGACAAAGTGAATCGTAAATGTTATGTTTTGAAAGAAAAGGGCGGCGCTTCGTCAAGACCAAATCTCATTCTAACTAGCATACACGTTCTGTCTGACGAGTTATGTGTGGTGGATTTATACGGAACATTAACCAAAATTATTAATATTTTGTGGTACCTCCTCGTGCTTTAATTACCGCACGTACCCTTTTAGGCATACTGTCCACAAGTTTTTTACGTACATCGGATTGTACAAGGAACCATTCGTCCACAATAATTTTCTTCAATTTTTCTTTTGATTTGTGTTTGTAAAGAGACACCTTGTTTATCAGAATCGACAATAAATTTGACCAGGTTGAATAGTGTTGGGCTCAACGGGCATCCCTGCCTTACCCCCTATTGCTGTTTTCCATTAACTTGACTAATTTATAAAAAAAAAACTGTGGCCACCACAGGACCGACCGCCATCAGAAAGTACTTGTATAAAATACATTTTAGCAGCAGAGTAGTTATTATTGTAAAAGACAATAACGTATTATATTACGTTGACAATTTTATAATGTCTCAAATAAAAGTTATTATATTCTATCTCAGAAAGACTGATAGTAATAAAATTTATTATTTGTAAAAAGTTATTGTTTTTCACACAGAAGCGGCAAAACGAAAGCGACAAAATATGAATAGTTCGAAACGAAATATTGTTAAAAACAACCGAGTGTGCCGCACATATTATGTGGGAATACGAACTAGGGTTAAACACAATAGATCATAAAAAATTGACCCTAAAATTTTTAGGAAAAATATGGTCACAGGGTTTGTTTAATGATATGATAAATATGGTCACAGGCGTGCGTTTAATAAAATTATTAATAGTAATATAGAAATACACAAAACCAATTTAAACGTGTTTAAAATGTGCACGCCACTGGTAACTGCCTGACAAAATGATTTATTACTATCAGTCTTTCTGAGATAGAGTATAGTTATTGCTTTTATAGCAACTTTTGTTACATTTTTTTTTTCGTAATATTTCTTGTGAAATATTCGCAAAAATCTTAAATCGAGTAAACTCCCATTTCTAGTTAACCGATTTTTACCAAAAGTTGATCAACTCGTGCCATTGATGTCAAAAGCTTAAATATGGAGTTTCATAAAAATCATTTTAGCCGAATTTGCTCTGTACGTGTATACAGACAGACAGACCGACAGACATCATGCTAAAAATAGTCAAAACGTTATGTAAGGACCTCAATTAGTGGAGATCCATCGAAATCTCGAAATGTCAAAATCGGTATGATAACTTACATAAGTTGGCGGTCGGTAAAAATCATAAGTTCCATGATAAAAATGTTAATACTAATAAAAGTCTTCTTCAATTAATCATTGTTAGCAGTTGTTGCATAAAATTCTATAAGTTTCGAAATAATAATTAGATTGCGGATCAAAATGGTTGTACTGTTCCGGTTCGCATTTATGTGCATCACTCAGAATTGTTTCAGATTTTTAGATTAACCAGCCCCTCCCCAGCCCCTCGTCGGCCCTATGTTAATCTTTATGACAAACTTTTAGCAAAATTCGTGTTAAAGATATTATAAAAAACTACTTTTCGTTTCTTAATCTAAGAGAAGGTAAATTTTCTTTGTTCTGTAATTGTATTTTAATATTGATAAATAATAAATAGTATTAATAACAAATCCCAGTAAAACGTAATATACTATTTAATAAAAATTAATTTCAAAAGTAATTTAGTTAAAATATTATTTTGCTGAGTCAACAAATTTAGAGAAATATATCAAAATGATAAATGAACAATAGCATTACCGTTGATTGAATTTAATAATTTATTAGTTTAATTTCAATTTAAAATTAATTTACTTAAAATCGTTTATGTAAATTGTTTTTAAACGTATAATTAACATAAGAAAATTAGACGTTTGATTGACGTATACATGTTTAATAAAGATAAAATGTTAACCATATTATGTCAAAGATTCTGAATACAAATTTATTTTCCAGTTATTAAGTAAGCAAAGTACCGTAAAGGAAGTAAAATAATAATATTGAATTCGTCCAATGTTTCCTCTTCTTCCTTGCACATTCTACAGAGTATATGGTTCATGCTCATACCACCTAAAACTGTTTGAAAACCACTGTAATACATCAATAGAGAATTATGAAATCATTTGAAATTACAATAAGATTCCACATCTTGGTTTCTCCTGCGTTACGTGATAGTGCAGTCGTAGACTCAGACGTAAATCCATTTGAATTATGCAACGATACCACACATATGGGAAATATAGTGCAATTCTTCGAAATAGAATGAAAAAATAATTTTTATAACCTTGACAATCAAACAGAAAAATAGATAGTTCCGGTACATTGTCAATGTTTAATTTTACCAAAAAAAATTCTTTCTGGGTATTGATGTAACATGTTTTTTTTTTGTATGGTAATAGTTTTGTTTACCAAAATTCTGTTAATAATTCATCGTTGTTCCAAAATGAAAATGGAGTAATATCGATTATTTAAACGAAAAATAATGCTCAATTTTAATGAAGAAGACTTGTATTTCATTGCCTTTCAATATATCCGCCTTCTATATTTTCCCACTGCTGCATTCTGATTTTGCACCAGGGACGTAACTAGCTATTGGGTTGTTACATAAGTCCGTTTCACCTTTTATTCGATAAAATATACATTCTAAAAAAACTTTTAATTATCAAATGTTCTGTCCATTATTTTCTATTACTTTGGAAAACGCTCAGGCAATTTCATAATGCCATCTCTCCAGAAGGTTCCGTCTTTGCTCTCGAAAAATCTGTAGAGGTGAATTTTGATATCGTACACAGAAATTTTTTCCTTTAAGGGAATTTTGTAGAGCGGAACAAATGGTACTCGGAGCATATGGTCCAGACATCGCACCATCCGACAACCATTTTACATTATATATATTACTAGCTGAGTACCCGTGCTTCGCTACGGTTTATTGACGGTTTGCCATCATCGTGCAATTATTGTAAGTCATGATTCTTTATAGATCACATTGCTGACTCTCTCCTCAGGTGTAGATTCACCCCGTTAGAGGTTCATTTGTGTAAAATTCGTAGTATGTATCTAAACATGTGCACGGGTAACTTTTAAGTTATAAAATGAATGTTATAACTAAATAAACACAGGAAATACGACGGGTTGTATAATTCATCCCGATTATAGATTTACCCCTTTAGGGGTTGATTAGGAAAGAATCCAGAAATAAAATTTTCGACATTTGTATGGTTAATCTTTATAAGCAAAACCAAGACGATATCTTATTGGTCTGTAGAGATATTTAAGAATCCTTGAAATTATATTTCACCCTTTAGGGGTTGAATTTCGAAAAATCCCGTCTTAGTGTATGCTTACCTCATGGAGGGAATATACTTTGCGAACATCATGTATCTATGTCCAAGGGATGTTCTATCAAATAAAAAATATCCTTTTACCTCTTTAGGGGTGAAATTTTGAAAAACTGTCAAAACCATCGAGATATTTTAAAAGGACATCTATATGCCAAATAGGAATTTAATAACTCAACAAACACAGGAAATACGTCGGGTTCTATAATTCTCCCTGATTGTAGATTCACCCTTTTAGGGGATAAATAGGACAAAATCCTGAATAAGTTTTTCAACATTTATATGGATAATATTTAGAAGCAAATATGAAGGCGATATATTATTGGACCTGTGAGATATTGAGGAATCCGTGAAAACACATTTTACCCCATTTCACTCCTTAGGGGTTGAATTTCCAAAAATCATTTCTTAGGGGGTTGTTAAGTCATAAAAATGATATACTCCCCGAATTTTATGTTTCTCTGTCTAGACGACATTCTATCGAATATAAAATACCAAATTACCCGTTTAGGGGTGAAATTAAAAAAAAAAGGTCAATACACTTAAATATTTTAAAAAGCCACCTATATGCCTAAAAGAAATGTTATAACACAACAAACACAGAAGATGCGAAGGGTTCCATAATTCACCCTGATTGTAGATTCACCCCTTTAGGGGTTGATTAGTACAAAATCCTGAAAAATAAGTTTTTCAACATTTATGTGGGTAGTCTTTGTAAGCAAAAGCAAGGCGATATATTCTTGACCTAAAAGATACTGAGGAATCTGTGAAAACACATTTCACCCCTTTTAACCCCTGAGAGGCCGAATTTCAAAAAATTATTTCTTAGGGTTTCTTAAGTCATAAAAGGAATTTACTCCCCGAATTTTATGTTTCTTTATCTAGACGAAATTCTATCGAATAAAAAATACCAATTTACCCCTTTAGGGGTGAAATTTAAAAAAACGGTCAAAACACTTTCTAAATTTTCTAAAAAGATATCAATATGCCAAAAAGGAATGTTATAACACAAAAAACACAGAAGATGCGAAGGGTTCTATAATTCACCCTGATTGTAGATTCACCCCTTTAGGGGTCAATTAGAACAAAATCCTGAAATAAGTTTTTTAATATTTACATGAGTAATTTTTGTAAGCAAAAACCAAGTCGATATCTTATTGGACCTAAGAGATATTAAGGAAACCGTGAAGCCATATTTTACCCCTTTTAACCCCCTTTTCACCCACTTAGAGAATGAGTTTCGAAAAATCCGTTCTTAGTGGGTGCTTACGTCATGGAGGGAATATACTCGCCGAATTTCATGATTGTAGGTTCAGTGGTTTGGGCTGGGCGTTGATTATGAGTAGGTAGCTTAGTTACGATTTTATATATATAGATTAATAGGTTAGTTAGTTCTCCAGAGGAGTTGATTATTTGTCTTGATATACAGTTTGAGGTATACCAAACTAGCGTCGGCGAATCAGTGCAGTTACGTCACAATACGTAACAAACGAATGTATTGTTTGGAACAATGCAATTGTTTGTTACGTCGTGTGACATAACTGCACTGTTTCGCCGACGCTAGTATACCATTCTCGTATTGTCTTTGTACGTACCATTGATTTTTGGGGATTGGAACGTTGAATTGTATGATTGTTCCAGTTTTCAATGTCCTTTTGGGTTCTTTCACTGTGGTTATTTTTATCTTGCTATGGGGTTTTATGATTTTCAATTTAATTGTAATCTGCCGTGTAATCTGCTGGTCCTGGGCCCCTCCCAGGACCAGCAGATTACACGGCGCTGCCCGGGGAGTTGAAGATAAAATTTAACCACAACAGTAATTAATTTTTCAATTACTTCATTGTAAACAATATTGGCATTTTCTTTTTTTTTTTCGTATAAATAAACATTTCTTTAAGATTACCTACTCTTGATAAAGTGACATAATTATTGTTCAAGTGAAAATACATCACTTTCCAAATATGCCCCAACGAATTATATGAAGGGGAGCGTTGATCCTTTTTCCCCCTGACACATCGACTAAAATATTCGCTCAGTCAAATGATAAAACTGTTTTAAACAACTAATTACTCGATTCAGATAAGATAAAGTGGAAATCTGACTTCGGTATAACCTTCAGAATGTAATTTTAAAATGACACCTCAAACATAAAATAGAGTAAAAATAGTAGAAATATAATAAAGAGAGTAGTTTTGGAGACAATAGCGCTCTTAAAATCGGTATTTGGTTTTATTTTGTAGATAAATGGGAATATCAATATCTTCTTAGGTATTTTTGAAATTATAATGTTTTACACACAAAAAGGACTGATATAAGTTGTACTGAACAACAGTGGGAGGGGGGGGGGTAACAAAATTCTGGCTGCACCACTGAGTGTACTGTTCTCTCATTATCCTTGTGCGTACCATTGATTTTGGGAGGATAGTGCGCTGAGTTGTGTGATTTTCCATCATTCAATGTCTTTATGTGATTCTCACTGTGAAAAGAATGTGATTCTCACTTATATTTCAATCTTTTATGGTGTTTTCTGTTAGAATTAAAAGGTTACATTATGTTGTACAGTGGATAGCGCTGCAATCTTTGTGGCTTGTGCGTACCAGATTGTAGGGATTGTAGAACTACTTATTGTCATATTATTGTAATTATTTATTGCTATTTGTTATTCATTTTTGGATAATTTTTATAATCCTCAGATGTTGGACTTTTATTATTACGGAGTTTTGTGAACTTAAATTCATGGTTATTTAACATCTATTTTAAAACTTTTCCTGTTTTCCTATCTTTTTGAATTGTCAATTCATAGTTGAACGTTAGTTCTACAGCCACTATCTTCTGTGATGGATAATGTTTATGATGTTAGATTAACGTAACATTAGTATAGGTAACATTACATAATACAGTTATATGATTTAGTTAATATAGTTATTGTTCTTTTAGCACCTGAGGAAGCTAACAATTGGTTTAGCAAAACGTTGTGTTACTAAAATATACGTATTGTCCAAAAAGCGGAGTGAATATATTTTTCCTGTTTCTACTATTATATTAATTGGACGTTAAACATTTTCTATTATTTCTGGTACTTTAATCCTTTCGCATTTCTACTCTTCATTTTGCTTAGTAAAAAACTGTGTAGTTAATATTTATATTCATCACAATTTGAAATTCAAAACTTTATTGCAACTGTAACATTTTATTTTGACCTTTATATTTGATGTCTTTTGTGTAGTTGAGATTTTTACCACTGGAGTCGCATGTTATTCGCAAATATCCTGCCGCAGAGTTCACTACCGTTAAAAACCTTTTACTTTGCCATTGCTCTCATTTTTTTGTGCAGCTAGATCATTGAGTACAATCAAACATGTTATTGACCTAGCTTTTTACATTTTCTATTTAAATAATTGCATATTCAGAAGGAAAGTAAATAATTTGCAGTTTTTGCTAACATCCTGTCAAAAATTACTTAATAGGTTTCTTGAAAGATAAATTATAAAAAAATTCTATTTCTTGGTGATCACACGGACGAAAAGGATAAAAAAGATAATTTTGGTGTAATTTGTGTCTTACTTGTAGGCAGGGTGACCATATTTCAGTTGAGGTAAACCCTGAGATTGAAAAAAAAAGTCCTCACCTTCAAAATTCAAGTGATGAGCAAAAAAAAGGTCCTTACCTCCAAAATACAAGTGATGAGCAAAAAAAAAGTTCTTCACCTCTAAATTACAAAACCGGAGATGTTATAACAAAACCCGGAGACCTGAGACTCCGGCCCGAAAACCTGAGACTCCGGGCGAAAACCTGAGACCTGGTCACCCTGCTTGTAGGATTAGTTTAAAGAACTGAAATATTTTTCAATAATGCCTATTGATATAAAAAAATGTCGATTTTTCTGTTGTTGAAAAGAAAATAAAAAGACTAAAGGGAGGAGGAGTATTACATGCTATTTGGAAAGACCAGCATGGTCCAAATTTTGCACAGTTCCTCTGTTCTCTGTGTTCCGGTTCACATTGGCGTGAACCGGAATAATGAACCTTGCTAATATAAAAAAAATCAGCTGTGGCCGCCACAGGACTCGACCGCCATCATAAAGTACTTGTATAAAATACATTCTAGCAGCAGAGTAGAAATAACTTGGCCTAATATTTTCTAACAGAGATATTATTTATCATGACCATGGAAACGTTACATATAAGTATGAAAAAATTCAGACCATCAAAACACGTCTCAAATAAAAGTTACTATTAAAACTACTATTAGTTATTGCATTTATAGCAACTTTTGTTCAATACATTTTTTCTGTTACTAAATATTCGCAAAAATCTTAAAATCGACACGAGTAAACTCCCATTTTTAGTCAACCGATTTTTACCAAAAGTTGATCAACTCGTGCCATGATGGCAGAAGCTTAAATATGAAGTTTCATAAAAATCCTTTCAGCCGAATTTGTTCTGCACGTGTACACAGACAGACAGACAGACAGACGGACGGACGGACAGACCGACCGACAGACATCATGTTAAAAATAGACTAAACGTAATGTAGGGACCTCAATTCGTGGAGATCCATCGAAATCTCGAAATATCAAAATCGGTATGATCACAATACCTCCCTTATATATGTTGGCGGTCGGTAAAAATGCTGCACATATTTAGAAACGTAAATAATGGTATTAGGCATTCGAATTAAAATTAACAAAAAAAATATTTTAACATAAAATTTGTTTTGGCATCCCAAATAATCATCATACACTTACTAAATACCTGCGAACCATGCAATGTGTGAAAATTCACACTTCACATTAATTTTTGTTTACTAGTGTTATGAAGGCCTGGTGACAACGATACTGGAAGGAACAGCGGAGGGAAAAACAGTAGGAGTAGACAAAGGCTAGAGTACATGAAACAGATAATGGAAGATATGCAGGGCCGGATTTTCCTATAGGCTAAGTAGGCTTATGCCTACGGCCTCCTAAGTCCAGAGGGCCTCAATATTCAAAAAGATGTACATATATATACTACTAAAAAAAAAAATATATGTATGTATATATGCTATAACTCAAGAAACACAGACCATACGAAGGGTTCTATAATTCACCCTGGATCTAGTTTTGCCCTTTATAGGTTAACTAGGGCAAATACGTTTTTGAACATGTTTTTGGGTAGCAAAAAGTCGATATCTCATTGAGCCTAAGAGATATTGAGGAATCCGTAAAAAATGCATTTCACCCCTTTAGAAGAACTCCCTTAGTCTCATGCAGCCCTCTACCAAATTATTCATAAAGAAAAAATACAGATGGCTTTACCTAACATAGAAGCAATCCTACGACTACTTCTTAGTTTAATGGTCACTGACTGCTTTGAAGAGTGGTCTTTTTTAAAACTTAAAAGAATTAAAAATGAATTAAGGAGCACAATGTCTTAAGACAGGTTATTGAAAGTGAAATATTAAAAAAATTGATGTGAAGTGTGAATTTTCACACATTTCAGGGTTTTGCAGGTATTTAGTAAGTGAATGATGATTATTTGGGATGCCAAAACAAATTTTATCTCAAAATATTTTTTTATGAATTTTAAATCGAATGCCTATTACCATTATTTAAGTTTTTAAAGATGTGCAGTATTTTTTTTTTTTATATATCAAGGTTCATTAAGATTTTGAAAATTGCGCCTATGGCTTCCATTGGTTGTTTTTAGTCATAGCTCCTCCCCTTTGATTTCGTGTACATTCAAATATATAATTAAATTATAATTTCAACAATTTCCACTGGTTATTAAATTTACGCTATTAAAAATTAAATGCAACAATTGCCAAAATATAATTAAAATTTTGAAAAAATAATTTAAACAATATAAAAATGCAAAAAAAAAATAAAAAATAATATTGTCTCCTCACGTAGGACTCGAACATGAGTCCGAATATGAATTCTTGGGCAGAACGCAAGTATCTTAGCCACAGCACCAAGAAACACGTTACTGTTTAGCGTATTATATAACTATAAGTTGTCAACATTATTAGCAAAAAAACACAAATAATGCTTTTTTGTCCAAAAACATAATCTGATCAAAAATTCCTGTTGAACTATTCCGGTTCACACCAATGTACATTACTTAGAATTTTTTCAGATTTTTAGTTTAAACCATCTGGGCTACAAGGTGTGGGACAAAATTTTTTTTTGCACAATATTGGCAAAAATCGCTTCAAAATAATTTATTTTGCAAAAATAAAAATTTGATCGTTAATCCACGTACCAAGGGCTTTCATTTGATACCCTACTCAGAATTAAAAAAAAATATTTTTTTTTTCGATGAGCACATATTTGTTTATATTTTTAGGGGGATATGTTTTTTAGATGTTTTAGTATTTTTCCTATGTGCGGGTCAAAGAGTTGTATAAGCATGCCAAATTTCAACTCTCTAGGTTTAGCCGTTTGGCTACAATTTTTACCGAACAGACAGACAGACAGACAGACAGACAGACAGACGACAAAATGACGGTATAAGGGTTTTTTGGTCATACCTACAAAACCCTAAAAAAGGAGGTGGTCTATTGAAAATGACTAAAAATTTGAGTAGCCTAGGGCCTCGCGTTGTGTAAATTCGGCCCTGAAGATATGAATTGCAACTCGTATGTGAAACTAAAAAGACTGACAGAACAGAGAAGTATGGAGAAATGCTGCAAACCAACCTATGGGTTGAAAACTTGAAGAGGAGGAGTCTCATAATACTCGTCTGGTTATTTTTGTCATAGTTATTAGCTTACAAAATTATGTCTATTTCCAAGAACGTCAAATAATCCGGAAATGGACAGTGAATTAGTCATAAATTTAATTCAGGAACTATGTAAATTTTTCAGTCAACCGTGACAATATTTAGTTTGAAGTTAAGCGAAATAAACCTGTTAAATTCCATGGATTATTTACTTAGAATGATTGTTATGTGAAACCCGTTTGTGTCGGCAGTAAAAAGAACTGCAAGTAGTTAAAAATTCCATGAAATCTCGATGAGTAAATTGTCTATGCTAGAATTCTTTTTAGACTGTGACTCACCGTGTGTTAAATGTGTGAGGTCAGTCACATGCTATACAAATCCGGTATTCAACAGGTCATGGTTTCATTCTTTTCCTGCTTTTTAAAATTACGAAATGTTGCGCAAAATTAAAATTTAGATCGTAAACTTGATTGTTTCAAGTTTTAGTATACATAAGTTATGTATCTGTTAATGTTAATGCGGTAAGAGGGGATTGAGTTAGTTGAGGAGTTCTGAAACTTTTTTAAATTATAAAATTTTAGACAGTCTAGGGCAGCGATAGCGAAACTTTTTTCCTTGACGGATCAAATTTATATTTGTAATTTTTTAGATTCAAATCGTGGGTTAAATATATAATGCGTAAATAAAAATTTGCCGCTTTACGGTGTAAGTATGTGTGTGGAATCCCTGCTAATCTCATTAATTCTACCTGAGCTAGGGGCGTTCTGTTTGACGTATATAATACAGGTACAAGGTGTCCCAAAGAAATTTTATATTTATTTAGCTTACTGCGTGAACGCAACGTATCCGAGGGGCGCGGGGGTTATGTCAATCGGTAGCCTGGCTCTTGGGAATTCAATCGCTATGGAGCGTTTCTCGGCAGCAGACCGCGCGTTATGCGTGCGAGAGTTTTACAAAAACGGTGATTCGGCGACTGTAGCGCGTAGAAAATTCTGCAGTATTCGAGGTTTTCGCCACTTAAATGATGCGCCAAGCATTCCTCTCATTCGACATTGGGTTAAAAAGTTTGAAGAGACTGGTACAACGCTGGATAAATCAAAATCCGGGCGACCTAGGTCATCAAGAACGGTAGAAAACGTGGAGATTGTTAATCAGTCTGTTCGTGACGACCCGAACCTTTCAATTCGGAAGCGCGCAAGTGCTTTAAATGTGCATAGATCATCATTACATCGCATTATGCACAAAGACCTAAAGCTGCACCCCTACAAAATTCAATTGGTGCAAGAATTAAAGCCCCAAGATGCCAGTCAGAGGCTTAATTTCATAAATCAGGTGATTGAGCGATTTTCAACGTTTACCAACATTTTGTTTTCGGATGAAGCTCATTTTCATCTTAATGGCCACGTAAATAAGCAGAACTGCCGCTACTGGAGTGCAACGAATTCGAAACGCAAACATCAGAAACCCCTACATTCGCCTAAAGTGACCGTATGGGCTGCGATGTCGGCGCGAGGAATTATCGGCCCTTACTTTTTTGAAGACAAAAGGGGGCGTGCAGTTACAGTGAATTCAGAGCGTTACTTGGAGATGTTAGACAACTTCTTGGTACCTGAACTGCAAAACTTTCCTGGCTATAACCAAAGAACATGGTTCCAACAGGACGGAGCAACTTCACACACGTCCAATATGTCTCTGCCACGTGTTCGTGAAATTTTCTCAGGCAAATTGATCTCCCGGAGAGGTGACATAAATTGGCCTCCACGCAGTCCAGATTTAACCCCTATGGACTTTTTCCTATGGGGTTATCTTAAATCTAAAGTTTACGCCAATAAACCGACTTCACTGGCGCATTTGAAAGAAAATATCCGTCACGAAATGGCAGCCATCCCTGAGTCCACCTGCCGAGACGTCATAAGTAATTTTACTGTTCGATTAAATGAGTGCCGAGAACGCGAGGGTCTACATTTAGACGATATTATTTTTAAGAAATAAATCCCCAAAAAGTGTATTTTAATAATTAATAAACATTTTTTCTATATACGGCTTACTTTTTTTTTAATCGATCCACTAAATATAAAATTTCTTTTGAGACACCTTATATATAACAGGTAATAGTTGAATTCCATCTCACTATTATCATATTTGTCGATTTTCTTAACTTGTTTTGTAAATGCGTTCGTTTAAACCCAACCTTAGTTATCTTGAATCTCTTTAAAATCCTCATTCCTCAATCCTCACATCAGGGTCATTTGAAATCGTCATACGGGTCACTGTGTGATCCACGGGTTATACGTATTTGTTTTCATTAGATTAATAAGAAATATATTAATAAATGGCTTAAATTCTTTCCTGTTGAACTATTCCGGTTCCCATCAATGTTCATTACGGAGATTTTTTCAGATTTTTAGATCAATCCCTTTGGGAGATAGGGTAGAGGACAAAAGTTTTTTGACAAATTTTTAGCAAAAATCCATTAAAAAAATGATTTTTCGAAAATAAAAATTTGTTTGTTGATCCACGCATTAAGAGGTTTCATTTGATATGCCACTCAAAATTAAAAAAAAATATTTATTGTTTTATTAAATACCCTAATAATTGTTTAAATTTATCTCGGGATGTTTTTTTTTTTTTTTCAAACTCTCAGTATGTGGGACAAAGAGTTGTAAAAGCATGCCAAATTTCAACATTCTATATTAAGCCGTTTGGCTACAATTTCTACCGTACAGACAGACATATGAGTGACGTTATAAGGGTTTTTTGGTGGACATACCTACAAAACCCTAAAAACAAAAAATTTAACAAATAATTATTTTAACAAATAATTTATATTACATAACAAATTAATCAATTAATTAATCATATTTTTTTATTTATTATTTGTTTAATTTTAGTTTGCCGCACATCGGCCACTATTTTAGTACTTTTTATGAAGTTTAATGTAAACATTGCATTTATTTTAATGTATCCCTACGCGTATAGTTACCGCTTGCACTACTTTTCAGCGTGGAGGAATACATACCTTATAGTGAACAATAACAAATGACAACAAGCATGGAATAGATATTCCATAACTAGTGACGGAATGAAATACACGCAAAATGCATAAGTAGATAAGTGCTTTAGAATAACATTCCAACTCTTGTGTTAGAATATTAACTTTCTCTAGCCAAAATTGATTTTAAAATTGGTATGTATATTCTATAGTGGTAGTGGAAAAACAATTATATTAATCGGTATAGTACACTGGGATTTTTTTTTTATTATATCTATTTAGGATTCTGGGCTCTGAGTTGGACAACATGCGTGACCGTGTATAATCCCTTTAAGAAACCATTTTGAGTGTCCAATAGCCACAATTGATAAAAATTAGTAGTAAATGGAAATAAACCACTTGTCTGATGTTAATAAAATACCACAGCATCCCTTTACCAAATTAAAGTTGCGAAAACGTAGTATCTGGCGGAAAGTTTATCCTTTATCCTTTTCCCGAGCACTTTCCCCAGCTCCCAAAGCTATTTATCAAGGACCTCGGCTTTCTGGATCCATATATCTTGGTGCTGAAGTTACATTAACAATATTAACCACTACTATTGCGTGATATTTGATGTAATCTACTGTTTTATTTATACCAATCGAGTTTGTGCATGATTATTCTTGTTTGCAATTTACAATTGTGTTATTTGTTCAATGAAATTTAAAGAAGTTTTGGTTAATGTTCCGTATAAGTCCACCGCGTCAAATTAGAACTAGGCTGTATGTTTAGAATAGAATATATGTAAGAGTGGGGAACCAATAGTAATCATTCTTGCATATGTGCTCGGTGTAATCAGACACAACTTTTGTGCAATTTAGAATCAAGGGAGGACGGTGTCTACACAGGTGTTATTTACATAGTTAGTTCCTAAAACTTGGAAAATGGCTGATAATTATTTCAATTTTTTAAGTAATATGGAGAGTAAGGATATGAAATAGGTGTTAAGATGGTGTATGAATGAGGGTCTGATTGTGTCTGAATGTAAATGTCCCAAAAAGTTCCCAGACCCCTGATTTATATAATTGCAATGTGATCTAAATGCTATCCATTTTTTCCCAAATTTAAACCCAAAATGTGATAGCTAAATTTTATCGCGTACAACTTCAAAGAGTTATAAAAAGGATGGATAATTTTATATAAAAAGGTATTTTGTGGCGATTTTCACGGCTCTGGATTTGCCTACTAGTTTTATCATTGTTTGTTTGCATATAGTGAAGATATATAAATGCTTTGTACATTTTTAATACATTTACATAATTTGGTATGTATGAATGCGATGAAAAACGGAATGTCCTATTTTAGATATGGAATTAGTAGGTCGGAATATATTGATAATTTGAGGATTCTCTCTTTTAATAAAGTTAGTGTTTTTCAACATATGTATACTATAAATCTCATTCAAACTATTTAAATATGACTTTAAGCGTATAAATACTGAAATTTCGTTATTAAAGTTTTTCTTTAAAAACCTTAATACGAGCTAAATGTTAACAAACACTTATTAAATAATTGCTTGGATTTCAAAACTTATAACTATCAAGTACAGGTGGGCCTCGTTTTACGCCGGTGTTACGTACCGGCGCAAAATAAAGCGGCGCAAATCAAAGCAAAGAATGTTCATTCCAGAGACGGATTAACACTCTATTCGAATTAATATTTTTGTATTTTTTTTAATTATTTTTGTTTTTTCTTTATTTATTACTTATATATACAAAAAATTATAATATTATTACAGAACATACAATACAATGCAACAATACGATACAAATGAACAAAAATTAAAACCTAAATCAAAATTATAATCAAAAATAAAAGCAAAACCTTTGAAAGAATATTAAAAATTTATTTTTCTTTATTTTTTCTTTCACGCAGAAGGCTTATGTAAGGTTCCATAGATGTTTTGATATTTTTTATTATAGTTGAACTGCGTTCGCAATAATGGTCTGTCTTACAAATGTCTTAATTTTTTAATTTTATCTGCATTTTTCAATATTGTAGTCACCGTTGATGGAGGTAAGTTTAGGCATCTACAAATCTTCGGACGAGTTTCACCATTCTCTATTCTTTTAATAACTTCAATTTTTGTCTCAATCGAAATAGACCTACGTTGCCGACCGGCGTAGCGTAGTGGTAACACATGTGCTCTGCGCTGCGAAGGTCTCGGGTTCGAATCCCGTTCAGGCATGGAAATTTTCTCAAAATAAAAATTGTCCCGGCTAATTGCTATAGTAGCAAAGGACATTAAATTAAAAAAAAAAAAAAAAAAAAAATAGACCTACGTTGTTTTCTATCGTGTTTTGTAGATATATCTTCCATTGGTATTAATGAAAATTATAATTATTACTCAATAATTTTAAATTAAATTTTAAAGGTAAGTTAATAAAAATAATATAGAAAAATTCAAAATTATTAAATTTAGATTATATTAAATATTAGATTTAGATTTATTTAAATTTAAATATGTACATATCATAAAGCAGACACTCTTAGCGAGTTAAATTTATTTTACAACTGAATACGTGTCAGTAGTGCGATTACTGCGACTGCGTAAACCACGAGACATCCCCGCTTCGACCTCTGAATCGTCGACACCCGACTCCGACGTTCAACTGTTTCAAAGCGGCGTTATTTTAAGGTCGCTGCCAACCGGCGTAAAATAAGGCCCACCTGTACTTATTTAGATTTCAGAATCGTAAATGTTATATATTGAAAGAAAGGGGCGGCGCTTTGTCAAGACCATATCTCATTCCAACTAGCATACACGTTCTGTCTGACGAGTTATGCCTGGTGGACTTATACGGAACATTAACCAACATTCTGCAATTTAAAAAATAATACTCCCTCCGTCCGAAATATGGTATATATTTTGATTTTTTTCTTGTCCGAAAATATGATATTATTTTTTGCTTTGATCCACACATAGAAAAATTACTAAAACATCTAAAAAACATATCCCCCTAAAAATATAAAAAAATATGTGCTCATTGAAATTTTTTAAATTTTTTTTTAAAAATATTTTTTTTTAAATTCTGAGTAGGGTCTTAAATGTAAGCCCTTAAGGTACGTGGATTAACGATCAAAATTTTATTTTTGCAAAATAAATTATTTTGATGTGATTTTTGCCATAATTGTGCAAAAAAAAATTGTCCCACACCCCGTAGCCCAGATGGTTTAAACTAAAATTCTGAAAAAATTCTAAGTAATGTATATTGGTGTGAACCGGAATAGTGCAACAGGAATTTTTGATCAGATTGTTTTCGGAAAATAACGCATTTTTTTGTGTTTTTTTGTTGACGATTTACAAAAGTTATAGTTATGTAACACACTAAACTAGAAGACGTATCATGGTCTAATGGTTAGCATGCTCGCTAGCTACTCAGAATTCTAGGGTTCGCTCCCGGGCAGAAGAGACAATTTTATTTTTTGTTTTTTTTTCAATTTTTATTTTCTTTAAATTATTTTGTCAAAATTCTAGTTATATTTTGGCAAATGTTGTATTTAATTTTTAAGAGCGTAAATTTAATAACCAGTTGGAATTGTTGGAATTATATTTTCATTCTATGTGTCATGTATATGAAACCAAAGGGGCGGATCATATGACAACCAATGGAAGCCATAGGCACAATTCTCAAAATCTTAATGAACCTTGCTTTATAAAAAAAAATACTGCACATATTTAGAAACCTAAATAATGGTATTAGGTATTCGAATTAAAATTACAAAAAAAATATTTTAACATAAAATTTGTTTTTAAAACTCTTAGATTAACAGACGATAAATTATTTTAAAAATATCGTTCCTTTTGCCGTGATTACTACAAAGCAAAATTTGTCCTACAAACTCAGCATGCCGCCTTCACTTATTATATACCTGCGAAACCCTGAAATGTGTGAAAATTCACACTTTACATAAATTTTTTTAATATCCTCCCGTCGATATTAGATATACTGATTTGGATACTATTTTAAATATTGTACATACATCTGGATGCACACTGTTTTACACTTAGTCTTTAACAAAACCCCACAAGAAAAAATCCTTAAATCCGGAGACTTTGCGGGCCATGCAATAGGCCCCAATTTATTGGCCTGGAAATTTTTCGTTAAGGTACTCTGCTATTTGATGAGAATTGTTGGGTTTCCATTCTGCTGAAAGTAGGGTAACTGCAGCGAATTTCGACTACCAAATTTATTTATTTTTTAATTTACGTACTATTAAATATTTTGGTAGGAAAGTGGTCCCAATCGATACCTTATTCACTTATCTTTAGGTGCTAAATATTTTCACGATGATACAAGCTATTATTACAACTTACGTAACTTACTTAACGTTCGACATCAAAAAAATATGAAAAAAACGTTGATTTCAAAAAGGTGATGTTAATATCGACTACCCTAAAATTTTAAGACAATCAACGTTTCTTGTCTCTTTTAATTTTATTTAGGTAAAAGAATATAATAATAGAGACTTTTAGTAAGACGTGATTTTAATTGTCGTCAAATTAGGTAAGTGAAACATGCATGCGTGTAATATCGACTAGTCCGTAGTAACTTCATTCCTCTAGTCGATATTACCTGCAATCAAATCTGTTTTATTTAGCCTGTGATATTGTAACAAAATATTATGATAATCAAATTTTACCAGCTAATATATATGTATTTGGATTAGTTCTTATCAGTTTATTCAATGCAAAATATTTTGTTCAACTTTCCTTTGATAAACAACTGCTGATTAAAACCAATAAAAAAATATTTTAACACTTAAAAAATATAAATATCTACACTGTTCGTCTAACGACATTCACACGTGGCTTAAAATAAAGTGAGGTTAGTTTTTCACATGAACATAGTGTTACGTTATACTACCGCTATATGGCAGCAATTATTTAGGGAAATAAAGGGATAGTCGAAATTACCTGCGTAGTCGAAATTCGCTGCAGTTACCCTATACATCTTACGTATGAACCACATCTGGCTTGCGTGTATAAAATTTCTCACCGCTGATTAAATCTGTCAACAAATATCAAGTTGTGTTAATGTGATAATATGTACATTGTTGTATACCTTTTGTTTGACGTAACTGGTAACTTGCCAACACCCGTCAAAGTATGATTGCTATATTTGAAAGTACATTGTTGTGTACCGTTTATTTCATTCAACCTTCTCCAGCCTTTCAATCGGCGATAAAGCTCATTTATCTTGCGTCTGCTTTGTTCTGGTAAAGCCGCAGTGCGGTTAGATTGTTTCCTAATACATCTCTGGCAACACGTCTCGCTCTAGAGTGATCTTGGCTAACAACGTCTGAGAGTCCATTTCACATCAGACATCGGAGAAATAGAATGAGATCGGTTATTTCCTCAGCATCACGTAGCCCATGATCTAAATGACAATCTGCACGTAGGTACCTATATTGCATTCAATAAGGTGGTGGTATTTCATGTAATTCTGTCGGATGAAGTTACGAGAGCTACCTTTTAAGTTTTAACAAAAACTAAGAAAGATTTTTTTTTTTGGAACAAACTGTTTTTATTGCTTTTTAAAATATTCGCCTTTAAGATTTATACACTTTTGCATGCGATAAATGATATCATAGTTATAATGATCATAACCAACAAATCTGAAGTAGGGATGGGAAAAAAATATCGATGTATCGAAAACATCGATGTTTGTTTTAAAAACATCGATGTTTTTACCATCGATGGTCAGCTGGCGATAGTATCGATAAAACATCGATGTCTACTACCGATGTCGATGTTTAAAGTTTGAAATTCAGAAACTACCGCTAGAGGCGCTGGAATCTTAAAAATTTAATTTTTATTAAAATTAGTACACAAAATATAAGCGCCATCTATTGTGTTATAACAATACTAATAGTGTTAGTTCTTATTCTTCTTAGCAGTTAGCAGAATACGAAAAAATAAGAAGAAACTCTTAATTTTTGCAAATAATGCGAACGACCAACGACGCCAACACACTTTTTCTTTTTGAGTCTTGTTGACACTTTCCCAGTTGTTATTCCTCCAATCCCTGGATTTTTGTAAGTTGTCATTAGCTATTTTTTTATATATTGAAGTTGGCTTTTCCTGAACAAAATTATCGAAAGCTTCAATTAATCGGTAAAAGTAACTAGAATTGAAAATCTAGTTCCGCCTAAACCAAAGGAACAGACTTTATTTCAACTTAAAAAAGTATAAGAATAATTGTGTATGACAGTGTTATTTTTATGTTAAATAATATAAAATTAACATTAAGATTACTATATTAGTATTGAAATAAAATCCAATATTTCATTTTAGAAATGTAAAAATAATAAGGTCTGTTCCTTTGGTTTAGGTGGAACTAGATTTTCAATTCTAGTTACCTTTACCGATTGATTGAAGCTTTTGATCATTTTGTTTAGGAAAAGTCAACTTCAATATATAAAAAAATATCTAATGACAAATTACAAAAATGAAAATTGCGGTTAGTTCCGCCTAATCGTTTGGAATAGACTGTAGGTACAAATTAGGATTATTATATTGGGTATAATAATATTAATGTTAAATTAATTAGTATTAAAAAGGAATATTTCTATTTCAAAATCTAATAAATGCTTTTTGTGTATTACGTGTTACTTTTTTCGTATTTTATTTTTACATTATTAAATAAAACCTATATAATATAAATAAATAGCTTTTTGTAATATTAATAAAACATCGATGTTTCCGATACATCGATGTTTTTCCTTCGATGTTTTTTCAACATCGATAGTAAGGCGCCGATGTTAACATCGATGTTGAACATCGATGTTTTGCCTTCGATTTACAACCCTAATCTTAAGTAAGTTTTACAGCGTAAGAAATATTTTGAAATGACATATTTACATTTAAAAATCAGTACTACACTATAAAAGTAACGAAAATAACCTGCTTTGGTTTGACTTTACAAAAGTTAACGCAATATATTAAAGCGGGCAAACAATTAAATTTTACTTTGTAATAGTTTCTCACGATTTATTTCAAACTGATTTGAGATATAGTGTAAGTACGCTTTTTTCCGTGTGTATTTTTCCGTGTGCGCTTTTTTCCGTGTGTGTATTTTTTCATGTGCCCTTTTTTTCGTGTGCGTTTATTTCGTGTGCGTATTTTTATATTAAATAAGTAATTGTAAAATTTATTTTAATAAATATATTTTAAATTTAACGTCTCAAATAATTTTTTGTTTTAACATTATAAAGGTAATGCACTGAGTGAAAATGAATCGTTTTCCCATCTTAAAAAGTTAATGAATAAATAATTTGGAATAATACTCATTATTTGTCCAGTTTTTAATAATGGATGAAGAGTTGATTCAATTTGAATTGGATGAAGTTAGGCGTATGGCTAGAGATAGAAGTCTGAGGTATCGAGCAAGTTCCACATTAAGGTAATGATTTGTTTGCCAACACAGTTGGCAACGGGTGCACTAGTATCTAATAAAGTTCTTCTCTTTTTAAGAGATATTAAATATGTAGAATTATGTGGAAGTCTATAAATTAGGTGTTACAAAAACTTAATTTGAATATTTTCAATACGTTTTATGTAAATATTATGTGTGGTGACCAAGTTATTGTTGAGAATTCTAGCTGACTTCTAACGTGTTAAATATGGTGACAGTAAAGTTTTTTATTAGGGTTTTGTAGGTATGACCAAAAAACCCTTATACCGTCATTTTGTCGTCTGTCTGTCTGTCTGTCTGTTCGGTAAAAATTGTAGCCAAACGGCTAAACCTAGAGAGTTGAAATTTGGCATGCTTGTACAACTTTTTGACCCGCACATAGGAAAAATACTAAAACATCTAAAAAACATATCCCCCTAAAAATATAAACAAGTATGTGCTCATCGAAAAAAACAAATATATTTTTAAAATTCTGAGTAGGGTATCAAATGAAAGCCCTTAGTACGTGGATTAACGATCAAAATTTTATTTTTGCAAAATAAATTATTTTGAGGCGATTTTTGCCAAAATTGTGCAAAAAATTTTTTGTCCCACACCCTGTAGCCCAGATGGTTTAAACTAAAAATGTGAAAAAATTCTAAGTAATGTATATTGGTGTGAACCGGAATAGTACAACAGGAATTTTTGATCAGATTATGTTTTCGGAAAATAACGCATTTTTTGTGTTTTTTGGTTGACGATGCATACATGTTATACTCTTATAACACACTAAGTTGATAAGCATTTGGTGGTCTAGTGGCTCAGTTGCGCGACAACTACACAGGATCGTTATTCACTACACAGGTTCGTTCCTGGCTTGTGGAGTCAATTTTATTTTTTGTTTTTTTTTTTCATATTTATTTTGTTTAAATTAATTTGTTAAAATTCTAGTTATATTTTAGCACATTTTGAATTTAATTTTCAAGAGCGTAAATTTAATAACCAATTGGAATTATATTTTCATTCTATGTGTCATTTATACGAAGCCAGAGGGGCGGAGCGTATGATTTAAGACAACTAATGAAAGCCATAGGCCCAATTTTCAAAATCTTAATGAACCTTATTATATAAAAAAAATACTGCACTTATTTAGAAACCTAAATAATGGTTACTAGGTATTCGAATTAAAATTAACAAAAAATTATTTTAACATAAAATTTGTTTTTAAAGCTCTGAGATTAACAGACGATAAATTATTTTAAAAAGATCGTTCATTTTGCCGTGGTTACTACAAAGCAAAATTTGTCCTACACACTCGCATGCCGCCTTCACTTATTATATACCTGCGAAACCCTGCAATGTGTGAAAATTCACACTTCACATCAATTTTTAGTGAAGGGTTTACTAGTCCTCAAAATGAAGCCTAACCTTTTATAAGTCTTTTTAGGGTTTTGTAGGTATGACCAAAAAACCCTTATACCGTCATTTTGTCGTCTGTCTGTCTATCTGTCTGTCTGTCTGTCTGTCTGTCTGTCTGTCTGTCTGTCTGTTCGGTTAAAATTGTAGCCAAACGGCTAAACCTAGATAGTTGAAATTTGGCATGCTTATACAACTCTTTGACCCGCACATAGGAAAAATACTAAAACATCTAAAAAACATACCCCCCTAAAAATATGAACAAGTATGTGCTCATCGAAAACAAAAATATTTTTTTTTAATTCTGAGTACGGTATCAAATGAAAGCCCTTAGTACGTGGATTAACGATCAAATTTTTATTTTTGCCAAATAAATTATTTTGATGCGATTTTTGCCAAAATTGTGCAAAAAATTTTTTGTCCCGCACCCTGTAGCCCAGATGGTTTAAACTAAAAATATAAAAAAATTCCAAGTAATGTATATTGGTGTGAACCGAAATAGTACAAGAGGAATTTTTGATCAGATTATGTTTTCGGAAAATAACGCATTTTTTGTGGTTTTTGGTTCACAAAGTACAAAAGTTATACCAATGTAAGACACTCATGTGCTAAGCGTCCGATGGCGCAACGGGTTAGAGCGCTGGTGTTGGAAGCTAAAATTCTCTGGAAAACGAAGGGTTTCGAGTTCGAGTACGGACGGAGTGAGTTTTATTTTTTCTGTTTTTTTTTTGCATTTTTATTATGTTGAAATTATTTTGTCAAAATTCTAGTTATATTTTGACAAATGTTGTATTTAATTTTTAAGAGCGTAAATTTAATAACCAGTCTTATTATATGATTAACAGACGATAAATTATTTTAAAAATATCGTTCATTTTGCCGTGATTACTATAAAGTAAAATTTGTCCTACACACTCAGCATACCGCCTTCACTTATTATATACCTGCGAAACCCTGAAATGTGTGAATATTCACACTTCACATCAATTTTTTTACCGTTGTATCAAATGTTGATATCAAATAATAGTTTCGAGTCTAGAATGATACCCAAATCTTTAATTTGTGAAACATTTTCAATATGTATTTTTATTTTTTATTTTGTAGTCAAAGTTGATGATATTTCTATTACGAGGGAATGAAATCGTATTACATTTGTTTAAGTTTAGTTTAAGTTTATTATGATGGCAATATTGAATTAATCTTTCAAAATCTTCTTGATTTGTGAAAAAGAAAATGATTGTCGTATTCTTTGGTAAAGGCTAGTACACACTAGTAGACATGTTACGCGATTCTGGTCTCTGAGACTTGTCTCAGGTTGTCTACGAGACATGTCTGTAGACCAATCCCCGTCTACGGGCCTGTTGCGAGACCAAAAATTGCAGGTCTAAAGTCTCCCGATCGGAATGGGAGACCGCATGCAACGATAGACATGTTCCGGAACATTTTGACAGTGTGGACGTCACTCGGCGTCTACAGGCGTGACACGTCCCACACTTTCCTCCACTCATTCCACACAAAACAATGTCCTCCATGGTGGACTGCGAAGATGAGACTGAGAAATTCACATCGTAGTGTGGACGCTAGACAAGACAAAGAACGGTGTCTCTAGACGGTCTATAGACCGTGTCTCTATACGGTCTACAGATAAATCGCGCAAAATGGTCTACTAGTGTGTACTAGCCTTAAGCGATGGTTTATTACGAGAATTATTCTAGAAGAGCAAGAAACAGTTTCGGCCAATTGGTACGTTGAGTTTTGTTTGCCCCAATTGATTCAGTCTCTTCAAAAGTTCCGGCCATATTCACGCTTTGACATTTGGTGCTTGCGTGAAGATAATGTACCTGCGCATCGAGCTCAACTAACTAATTTTTGAATAATTATGGACTGCAAGTGTTTGAACATCCTCCGTATAGTCCAGATCTTGCTCCTTGTGATTTTAGACTATTCCCTTTCATCAAGGATAAGCTTAAAGTGCAGAAGTACCAACTGAAAAGTGGGAAGAGATATTTAACACCTGGTTTATACGTATGAGGAAGTGTATTGAACATGTTGGGAAGAAATTTGAAAAAGTTTAAAAAGTAAGCCCGTATCTCTAAACTTTCCTAGCGCCCTACGTAAATGCGTCTCTTCAGTAACAAAGTAAATTGACTTGACACCCTTTTTCGTGTCACCACAGATATTGTTTCGCCGATATAAAACTTGTTTATTGTATGAGCCGCTATTTTCATAAAGTTGACCACCCCAGTTATTTTTGAAAGGGGACACTTAATTACCAACTGTGTAAAAATGTTGCAACTTTATGAGTCACATTAACATATGGTAGTTTTAAATTCTAATTAACCTTATTATAATATTTTATTAATTATATTTTTCGCAACAAGATCTCGTGACAAAATATCTCATTAGCAGCTCCCGTCTTCTTGGAGTAAAAACTGAAATATTCTTAAAATACTGTCCCTCGAGTATGATATGCAATGTTGCACGTAACGCAAGATGTAAAGATCACGTAACACCTGTAGAGTTATATTGAGGGCGTTTACTTCCCTAAAGTCACGTACGCACTCACGTAGGTTTGAGGTGTGAATCTTTGTCAAGTGTTATGAGTCATGTTGTCTGAGTACCTGGATTTTATATATTGTTATATTTTTATTTTATTTATTTATTTACCAAAAATCCACTTCAATACAAATACAAATACAAGAATAACATAATGATAGATAATTAGAGATACAGAGTTAATACAATGTTTAGCTTAAAAGTAGAGATAGGATTATCAATATAAAATACATATAATTTAATTTTGAAACGGATTAACACCACAGATACTTAAGTATGTGTGTGGTTTCAGTTAAAATTGAATAATTTAATTTATTTTTAAATTTAAAGATTAACCAGCATCTTAAATTCGCATCTAGAGATCCATTGAGGATGCGGTTTTAAGTGCTTAAAATTATTTTGTTGTTTTAAAATTATTCTCTATAATAATTAAGTACTTCATCCTGTGTAAGATTTTTTATCCATATTTTAGCGTATTTTGAAATTTTATTAGCAGCAAATGTTGTGATTGAAATATTATTATCAGTTATAAATTTTTGGAAGTTATTATAGAGTTTAGGAACATAATACATGAAACTTCGCTGTCCTACAGTCTTATTTGCTTTATAGGGCAATGCTTTGCCAGCATTTCTAGTTTTATGTTCATGCGTTGGAAATTGTATGGGGTATTGTATTTTATATATGTATTTTATTATTGATAATAGATACAGTTGTTTAATTGTACATAGATTACATTCTACGAAAAGCTTTTTTGTGGGATAAAGCACAGGTTTTTTACATATAATTTTAATTATTTTCTTTTGGGTAATTTCTAGCCTTTGCATGTAACTACTTGCAGCACTCCCCCATGCAATTAATCCATATGAAAGTACAGATTGTACTAGAGCAAAATAAAAGTTGTATAACAATTTTATAGGCATATATTGTCTTAATATTTTAAAAACATAATAGGACTTTCTAAGTCTGTTGTTAATATTTTTTATATGTATGCTCCAATTCATTTTACTATCAATTGATACCCCAAGATACTTTACAAAATCTGTTTTTTCAACGTAAACTTGGCAAGTGCAACCAGTGTAATTGCAGCTAACATCATGTATTATTAGCTTTGTAAAATTTGGTTGTGTTCTTATAGTATTAGAGAAGGCTAGAAAATATGATTTTGTATAATTTAGACTTAATATATTATTATCCAACCAGCATTTTATCTCTGAGAGATCTTCTTCAGTCTTCTGCTTAACTTCCTCCCATGTATCGGATTGTATTAATAAGGCTGTGTCATCAGCATAAGATATTATAGAGCCGTGTAGATTACTTAATTGTAGCAAATCGTTTATATACACTAGAAATAACAAAGGTCCAAGCACAGTACCCTGTGGGACACCGCACTTAACAATCAATGACTCACTAGTGTAATCATCAATCGTTACTTTTTGCGTTCTATTTTCTAGATAGCTTTGAATTATTTTCAAGCCAATACCTCTTATACCATATTTTTCCAGTTTTCTGAGTAATATTGAATGATTTATGGTAGGAAAGTTAAATAATAAATCTAGTAGGATATCGAAATTAAATGGATGGGCACGAATAGGTGGGAACTTGATGAGTACGAATTAAAGAATAGTATTTTGAGCGGATTAGGCATTACTCTGCTAGACAAAAAGACAAACGAGTGGCTTTGTATTAGGTATGATGATGGATATCCGGGTACCCCCCCCTCTTCGAATAAATTAGCACTTAATGTTGATAAAACTCAACAAATACTTATTACTTTTAAAAATCATGACTATGATAATCATATCATTGTTAATTTTTTGGGAGTTTATAATCATAATAATAATAAAATAATTAATTTTATGATTTTCTTTCTTCTTCTTCTTCTACTTTCTGCCTCCAGTGTTCCTCTCTTTCTTCGTATTCTCTTTTCGGCTTCCGTCTCCGGACTCCTTCCTTCTTGACTCCAGTTCTTCTTCCCCTCTTTCTTCGCTTCTCTTACCTCTCCGCATTCCTTCCTTTCCTCGAGTACTCTCACCCACCTTTCTCCCTTTCCTTCTTCACTCAACAGCTCCTTTATCTCTCCCTCCCATTTTGTCATCTTTCCACATCTTTTTGTAAGATGTTCCAAGGATTCTTCCTCCTGTCTACACATTCTGCATATCCTATCCTCTGGTTTTGCCCAATACATATTACTCCGTTCTTCATTTCCGCATCTTAATCTGGCAATCCTTCTAACTCTGCCTTGTTTTCAAAGCTTGCTACGTTCAACTTTGTAAAACTTATGTTGATTATTATTTTGTAAATAAATGGTAGCCATTTTGAAATAGTTAACATAAAAATATGACTTTTTGGTGTTATTGTAAAGCTAATTTAATGTACTTTTAGGAAAAAAATATAAAATTATCGATTCCCTATGCTAGATCAAAAGTTGACATCATTTCCGGTGAAACCGGAGGTGCCTCAGAATTCTTATAGTAACCTTTAGATGGGCCTTTTTGTCTAGTTTAACTTTTGTTCTGAAGATTTTTTGTATCTTTACAAATAAAGGAGATTTTCGGGGTGCCCCGTTTCAAGCAAACACCCTGTATAAGGGAGGTATTGTGATCATACCGATTTTGACATTTCGAGATTTCGATGGATCTCCACGAATTGAAGTCCCTACATAACGTTTTGACTATTTTTAGCATGATGTCTGTCGGTCTGTCTGTCTGTCTGTCTGTCTGTCTGTCCGTGTCTCTGTCTGTCTATCCGTCCGTCTGTCTGTGTACAAGTGCAGAGCAAATTCGGCTAAAATGATTTTTATGAAACTTCATATTTAAGCTTTTGACATCAATGGCACAAGTTGATCAATTTTTGGTAAAAATCGGTTGACTAGAAATGGAAATTTACTCGTGTCGATTTTAAGATTTTTGCGAATATTTAACAACAGAAAAATATTTCGAAAAAATGTATTTAGCAAAAGTGCTATAAATGCAATAACTAACAACTTTTATGATAATAATAATAATAATAATAATAATAGTTATTTCATGTTATTTAAGACATTTTTTGATAAAACTTTTTAATTTTTTTTTCTATGTATTTTTTCATACTTATATGTTGTAACGTTTCCATGGTTATGATAAATAATATCTCTGTTAGAAAATATTAGGCCAAGTTATTTCTACTCTGCTGCTAGAATGTATTTTATACAAGTACTTTGTGATGGCGGTCGGTCCTGAGGTGGCGACAGCTGATTTTTATAATTATTTTTGTCTGGTCACGGTCTACCGGGAGATTTCTGGTATCCCTCCGGGTCAGTCCAGCTCTGTGTGGGACTTTATGGGCTAGCAAAACTCATCATCATTTTCCATTGTCATATATCGATCGTAAAATTTAAACAGTTAAGTTAATAATAAGTTAATGCACAAAATTGACCTTGCATTTAGCAATAAGGCACGCGACTGCTATTCTAAAATATAACAATATTCGTGTAACAGACTCTACGATTACATAATGTTAATATTTTCAATGCTGGCCGTCTGCCATCTTCGTTTAAAGTTTATATTTAACATTTTTCATAATTAAAGTCTTGTTTATTCGGCGTTTTTTCCCTCGGGAGTTTTTTTTAAAGAAAAAATCACAAGCTGGAAAATATTTTATAAGGGATTTAAAATTCAGTTAATTCAATTATTTATGCTCCAATAGAGACTGGAATAATATGAATAAGAAATTTACAAAGATTTTTGCTGTTTACATTTTTTAGTCCCATTCTCGTTTTTATTGACAGAAAAAAAAAAAAAGTATATTATGTTACTAGGAGTAGAACGCGCCCTTTTTTGTGCTGAGCTCAAATGATGCTGCCGAGGCTTGCATATTGAGCGAAGCACAAAAAAAGGCGTTCTACTCCGAGTGACATATACCTACTATTTTTTCTTCAAGCGTATGTATTAAAAATTTGCAACCATAAATACTTTATAGTTTCAGATGCTATTGCTGGTAATTCCGGCGGTGTACATTTAATTGTTGAGACATTTTTTAATTTTTGATCTTTATATTGTGTATTTTGTAACTATTCACAGAATGATCACGGAATAATAATAAAGTAACTCACTAATAACGTAACAAATTTCTGAATTCACTACAAACCACGCTACAAACATATTAAATTGACAGATGTTTTGTTTATGGCGACTGCTGCCATCAGTGCCATCTGTTGATAACTATATGAACTATTTACTAGTATAAAAATGTTCACATTTTGTTACTATAGTGCGTTCAAAGGTGAGTTTGCTGTGCAGGGCATATGGAGTAGTTCTTTTTCATACTCTCTAATGGGTTTACACAATGACACTATCCTTTTCTTGCTTGTCGACGTTGCCAGCTCTAAAACGCGCTGATCTGTGAAGACGCAGTATTCTACAAATGGCCATTTGTTTTTGTTGAGTGTTATTTTGAGTTTTATAAGAGTTGATTTTTGTAAATCATACGAGTTTTTCATATTATTATAATTGACACATTTGACACTTTTACAACATTTGTCAACACCGCTCCCATTTTCCATAAGCGCTATACTGCAAACTCACCTTCGAACGCACTATAGTAAAAAAATTTATGTGAAGTGTGAATTTTCACACATTTCAGGGTTTTGCAGGTATTTAGTAAGTGAATGATGATTATTTTGGATGCGAAAACAAATTTTATATTAAAATATTTTTTTTGTTAATTTTAATTCGAACGCCTAATACCATTATTTAGGTTTCTAAATATGTGCAGTATTTTTTTTTATATATATAGCAAGGTTCATTAAGAATTTTTAAAATTGCGCCTATGGCTTCCATTGGTTGTTATAAGTTCCGCCCCTCTGATTTCGTGTACATTGAAACAGAATTAAATTATAATTTAAACAATTTCCACTGGCTATAAAATTTACGCTTTTAAAAATTAAATGCAACATTTGCCAAAATATAACTAGAATTTTGAAAAAATAATTTAAACAATATAAAAATTAAAAAAAAAAAAACAAAAAATAATATAGTCTCTTCTTACAGGGTTCGATCCGTTTCGGATCAGGTTACTTACGTGAAAAATCAGCGTCTAATACCACTAGACCAACACACATGTTACAGTGTGGCGTGTTACAAAGCTATAACTTGTGTCCATTATTAGCCAAAAATCACAAAAAATGCGTTTTTTTCCAAAAACCTAATCTGATCAAAAATTCCTGTTGAACTATTTCGGTTCACACCAATGTACATTAATTAGAATTTTTTCAGATTTTTAGTTTAATTTATCAGGGCTCAGAACAGACAGACAGACAGACAGACAGACGACAAAATGACGGTATAAGGGTTTTTTGGTCATACCTACAAAATCCTAAAAATGTATCATTTCTACCGAATGTATTGAACAATGTAATGTTAGCATTATAATCCGCTTGAAGAAAAAAAATAATAATAATAAAATAAAATAAATTAAAAAAAATAATAATAGTAATTAGAGTAATTAGTAATTGTAATTAATTACGTTTTGTAAGTAATTTTCCCAGCTCTGCTGGCGGTGTAGAAACGAAGAACTTACCTTGTCTGTCCCAATACGCCTATCTAAGCGTTGAGAACACGCTTAAATAGGCGTATTGGGACAGACAAGGTAAGTTCTTCGTTTCTAGACCGCCGGCAGAGCTGGGAAAATTACTTACAAAACGTAATTAATTACAATTACTAATTAGTCGGACAAAAAAGTAATTAAAATACTTTTGAAAAAATTACTGCTAGGAAAAAAGTAATTCAATTACCAATTACAATTGTAATTGTATTAAGTAATACTTTTTCAATTACTGTATTTAAAAAAAATTAGCTGTGGCCACCACAAGACCGACCGCCATCATAAAGTACTTATATAAAATACATTCTAGCAGCAGAGTAGAAATAACTTGGCTTAATATTTTCTAACAGAGATATTATTTATCATAACCATGGAAACGTTACATGTAAGTATGAAAAAATTGAGAAAATTCGAAAAATTTTACAAACATTTTTCGAAATTTTTCGTTTTATCAAAAAACTTTTGTTTAATAAATTTTTTCGAAATATTTTTCTGTTGCTAAATATTCGCAAAAATCTTAAATTTTCCACGAGTAAACTCCCATTTTTAGTCAACCGATTTTTACGAAAAGTTGATCAACTCGTGCCATTGATGGCAGAAGCTTAAATATGAAGTTTCATAAAAATCCTTTTAGCCGAATTTGCTCTGCTCGTGTACACAGACACACGGACGGACGGACAGACAGACGGACGGACAGACAGACCGACAGACATCATGCTAAAAATAGTCAAAACGTTATGTAGGGACCTCAATTCGTGGAGATCCATCGAAATCTCGAAATGTTAAAATCGGTATGATCACAATACCTCTCTTATATATGTTGGCGGTCGGTAAAATATACATTAATATATAAATAAAAAAACAATCTGCACTTAAAGAGCTTCTAATATTCCCACAATAAAATTTAAATTATTATTATTTTTTTCAATAACAATAAAACTGTTATATTTTCCAAAAACGAAATCGGATAAAAAAATCCTCTCGTACGTTTCCGGTTCATAGCAATATACATTGTTTAGAATTTTATCAGATTTTTAATTTAACCCCTTAGGGTTAAAAGTTGCGGACACTGACTTTTTAGTTTTTTTGAAAAAAAATGTATTAAAATTTCAAAAAATAAAAAACTACTTGCCATTCCTCTATCTACGTCTTAAGAGCTTTTTCTTGATACCATACAATATATTTAAAAAATAATTTTTTTTTTCGACGACAAGAAAACAATATTTTGCGAAAAATCAGTCTGATCAAAATTTCTCATCCATCAATGTACATTATTGAGATTTTCTTCTATATGCGGTTCAGAGGGTTGTATAAGCATGCCAAATTAAAATTTTTATGATCAGCCGTTTGGCTAAAATTTCTCTGTACAGACAGACAGACACATGAGTGACGTTACAATGGTTTTTTGGTCATATCCACAAAATCATAAAAATTATCACTATCTTTCTCAAGTGTCTTCTTAGTAAAACTATACGCATTCTTGTGTAAAAAAAAATTTAGGTATTAAGATTTCAGATGACCAAATCAGGTGCGTAGTTTAGGGGGTTTGCCCCCCCCCCCAAGACCTACTAATATAGAAACAGACAATCAATAAATCCGTGTGTAATAAGTTTGAAGAAAATCTGCACTGTATAAAATAGTTATAAGGGTTTTTGTTGGTCATACTTAACACACAAAACTCTAAAAAATAGGAATACGTTAGGCGAAAATGTAAAGAACTGTAATGATACTTTTCGTTTTCGGTCCGAATGAAACGAACAGTATTTTTTTCGTTCTCAGTCTCTGATTAGAATAAAGTGGAAATGTAAACAATTATGAAAGCTAGAATATTTTCCGATAATGCAAAGCAAACAATTGTAATGATACATCAACATAATATGCCATGTATTAGAATTGTTTGAATCCATACATTGTGGTATTATTGTATATTTCCTGGCGTTATAATCACGTTCTGTCCAGTCCAGACATCTTCGAATATAATAGGCGAGATTTGTCGGCCGCTGGATCAATACACAACTGTCGGCTTCATGAAAAACCGTCTCGCACAACATGATAATTGAGCCACTCGGCTCGTACTCCTACTCCCGACAAACTCATGAAGTGCTAGAGTGCTAGCCTCAATATCCCTCAATAATCTCATTAGTCGATGATAAAATGTTCTCCTGATACTTGCACCAGTTTCATAGTATTTTATCATTTGGTTAAAATTACTGATTTGGTTAAATTTTTAATTGAAATTAGATGCAGAAGAGATAGCTAGAGCAACGTTCGTTAATATTCCGTATTAGTCCACCACAACTAGGTTTGTATGCTTAGAATGAAGTATATTATAACGTTAGAATCGAGAAGGCATGGTCGTAAGAGTGGGGAGCCAATAGTAATCATTCATGCATCTGTAGTTGGCGAGAATACAACCCGTTTTTAACACTAGGAACTAGGGATGGGAAAAAAACATCGATGTATCGAAAACATCGATGTTTGTTTTAAAAACATCGATGTTTGTTTTAAAAACATCAATGTTTTTACCATCGATGGTCAACTGGCGATAGTATCGATAAAACATCGATGTCTACTACCGATGTCGATGTTAAAACTTTGAAATTCAGAAACTACCGCTAGAGGCGCTGAAATCTTAAAAATTTAATTTTTATTAAAATTAGTACACAAAATATAAGCGCCATCTATTGTGATATAACAATACTAATAGTATTAGTTCTTATTCTTCTTAGCAGTTAGCAGAATACGAAAAAATAAGAAGAAACTTCTAATTTTTGCAAACAATGCGAACGACCAAAGACGCCAACACACTTTTTCTTTTCGAGTCTTGTTGACACTTTCCCAGTTTTTATTCCTCCAATCCCTGGATTTTTGTAAGTTGTCATTAGCTATTTTTTTATATAATGAAGTTGGCTTTTCCTGAACAAAATGATCAAAAGCTTGAATTAATCGGTAAAAGTAACTAGAATTGTAAATCTAGTTCCGCCTAAACCAAAGGAACAGACTTTATTTCAACTTAAAAAAGTATAAAAATACTTGTTTATGACTGTGTTATTTTTATGTTAAATAATATAAAATTAACATTAAGATTACTATATTAGTATTGTAATAAAATCCAATATTTCATTTTAGAAATGTAAAAATAGTAAGGTCTGTTCCTTTGGTTTAGGCGGAACTAGATTTTCAATTCTAGTTAGTTTTACCGATTGATTGAAGCTTTTGATCATTTTGTTCAGGAAAAGTCAACTTCAATATGAAAAAAAATATCTAATGACAAATTACAAAAATGAAAATTGCGGTTAGTTCCGCCTAATCGTTTGGAATAGACTGTACGTACATATTAGGATTATTATATTGGGTATAATAATATTAATGTGAAATTAATTACTATTAAAAAGGAATATTTCTATTTCAAAATCTAATAAATGCTTTTTTTTGTATTATGTGTTACTTTTTTCGTATTTTATCTTTACATTATTACATAAAACCTATATAATATAAATAAATAGCTTTTTTTAATACGAGTATTAATAAAACATCGATGTTTCCGATACATCGATGTTAAACATCGATGTTTTGCCTTTGATGTACAACCCTACTAGGAACTTCCGAATATAACTGATATTTTTGGAACTATTTATGAAGTTAATGTTTTTCAAAATACGTATACTATAAATCTTATTGGAAACAGGTAAAAATTCCTTATGAGTACCTTTTTATATACGTCTAGCAAGTTTAAGTTTTTTCTGTCTAAAATTTTTGCCAACTAAACCTAACCTAATAAGTTTTATCATTGACTGTTTGCATATAGTGAAGATATATAAATGCTTTATACAGTTTTAATACATTTACATAATTAAGCATCTATGAATGCGACGAAAAACGGAATTTTCTATTTCAGCCATAAAATTGGTAGCTCGGAATATATTGATATTTTTGAGGATTCTCTATTTTAATAATATTAATATTCTTCAAAATATGTATACTATAAATCTCATTTAAACGTGACTTAAAGCGTATGAATTCTGAAATTTTATTATTCAAGTTTTTCTTTAAAACCGTTAATAAGAGCTAAATGTTAACAAACACTTATTACATAATTGCTTGGATTACGAAACGGATAACTTAAGTAATTTAAGTAAGTATTTTAAATTTCAGTTTTGAATAAAATTATTGGAAATGGTAAAATGAATCGTAAATGTTATGTTTTGAAAGAAAGGGGCGGCGCTTCACCAGGGCCAAATCTCATTCTAACTAGCATACACGGTTTCTCTAACGAGTTGTCTGTGGTGGAATTATTCGAAACATCAACCGCAATGTTTATCAAAATGAAGAAAATATTCAATTGTCATGATTTGAATCATAATGGACATTAATTTGCAAATAAAAAGAAGAAAGTATGGTTGGTTATGGCACACTCTTCGAAGGGCTCCTAGCGAAGTGTGTCGCTATGGGTATCAGGACACTAACCCCCTGGACATTGATCCCCCGTCAGTATTTATTCATTGGAACATAAACAGGACGAGCCCAGTAAAATGTTCTCTAGTTAATTACAAAAAATAAAATAAATACAATTTTATTAAAATTTGTACTTTATTTTCTGCTGTGTTGCTGTACTGGTTCTTATATTTTAATATAACTTGTTGCGTTTCACTTTGGGGTTAATCTACTCCATCTAATTTATGTAATGTGTTATTGTAAACATGTATATTTTTGTTTACCCGCTATCTTACTCATTTGTAATTTTATATCTTTGTGCAATCATATTAAATTGCTTTCAAATATAAATATTTTAAAAAAGAACTGAAAACATATGGCTTTTCAAATGTAAACATATTTGTGCCATATTTGTTGACAAATTGTACAAATTTTTGTATATATTTTTATTTTCTGTGTATTCTTATGTATTTTTCTTTTTGTTTTAGGTGAGTGATCAATATTGTTCTCATCCATTCATTGGTAAGAAAAATATTAAGTTCGTTCTACATACTTTTTTGCGAAGCACTACAGATTTTTTGCTTAGTATTGACGTAAAAAGTATAATGTGAAACACAATACTACCTTCCAACTTTCGATGCTACACTACAAACTACACTATTTTCAAAACTACCTCCGGTCAAATTTTTGGATGACAGTTGTATACTTCTCAGTCGTACCAACTACCAACTTTTTAGTTTTTGTTTACAACTTAACTTTTAGAAGTTAATTAAGTTGATAAGAAGTTTATTTAGAACATATAATTAAATATAAACTTAGCACGATTAACAATATTTATGAATTGGTTACTTGAATTGGTTCTATAACCAAACTGTTGTCTATCACCTGAACCTAAAATTTATTAAGCAATTTAAATTTTTAATTTTTAACCCCAAATATTAAAATTTTAAACTAGGGGAAACACTACAGTTATTGGACAGTTAAGGAATTTGGAACTTTAAAATATTCGTAAAATTCATATTTTAGAAACTACGTTTCAGAGACAGGAGATTTGTAAAGTATAACCATTACTTGTTCCATTGCATATATTAAATTTATATTAAAATGTAAATTACCAAATTTTAGTAACAAAATAAAAATATACTGCAAAATGCACAATTATTGGACAATTATTATAGATACTGGACAGATGAAATTTAGTTATTGGATACTTTAAAAAAACTAATTTAACTACTAAAAATAATTTATATTTGCTTTTTGGTAGCTTTTACTTTGGATGAAGAAAAAAAATAATAATATGTGATTTAAAAAAAGTACTTATTAAGTACGTATTTTGGTATAAATTTAATAATTCTTCACTATTCGCGTTATAGTAATATTTTGAATTATTAGAATCATTGCTGGTATTATCTGATAAACAAATGTTCGATTCTTCTTTATAGCATTGATGACATGCGAAGAGATGTGTTTCTCGTGAAGATTAGGGACACATGAAACATGGATTATTCTTCTTCGTTTTAATTACTTGATTCTGTTTTTTAGCAGCTCTTTTTTCTTCGCGTGTTCTTTTCTTCCTTTAGGGTGTTCTTTCCTTAAGTTGCACAAATATTCCTCTTCTTTAAATGTTCGTTACACTTCGTACATTTTTTGATATTTTTTAGCCGTAATGGCAAAAGACTTTCTATATTTTCCTTATTTTTGCGTGCTGGTGTCTCGGGCATAACTAGATAATTTCCTATAAATGGCGAGTGAACTCTCTTGATTTCTGGTCCTGATTCAGAAGTACTGAAATCATGATTTTTTGTTTCACAGACAAATGCAGGCTATTTTGTATAAGAGTACCATTATTATTAATTGAAGACTGAACATTCGCATGTTGTATAACAATATTTTCAATGATATTTTGTTGTCTGCTAGGTACAGAAATACAAAATAAAATTCCTGTTTTTATCATTATTGTTTATTGTATTTTGAAAATGTTTCCAAATTTGGTACAAATCCAGAAAGTTTCCATCTATTTTATTATAAAAAATGTCATCAAGTGTTTTAAAATTCTGTATTCTTTCTATACCCACAATATTAATAAACTCGCCATAATTAATAGATACCTATTGGATAGTTTCAGGTAAATAATTATTATCATCATTTGATTTTGCTTCTCCTAAATATTTGGTATAGTCTATAGCGTCTGGATTAAAGGGATATAATTCGCAAGCCGTAAACCCGTTAATAAGAGTTTCTGGTTTAACATTTTCTTTAATAACTGTTTGTAAAAGAGGAGTAAAGGTTTTGAAAAGAACGTGCCCAAAGAAGATACCTAGTTACTGGACATATAAATTACAGTTATTGGACGGGTGTCCAATAACTGTCCCAAATGACCAAAATTTGAAATAAAAACTACAGTATATTTCATATGTAGCCATTGCTAATTTAGCCAGTTTTCATTAAATTTGAGGGAAACATAGTTATTGGACGCTCGTCCAATAACTAAATATTTGTATTTTATTGATACAGTTATTGGACAATGTCAGTATCAGCATTGAGGTGAGAAAAAAACGGCAAAATTGATTCTAATATCCTAAATAATACCTCAATTAACATTTAATATACTGTAATATATTTTATTTCGATCGCTGGAATAAATATGAAATTTTACCCCCTCAACGAATCCTTAACGAAAACACAATGAATATGACTCTTAACACCAACTCTTACATGAAGTGCCAAAATACGCCATACAATGTTGGTGACGGTATTGTGAACTTATTTATTTTTGAGAGAAACATTCTACTGCACCCATCTATGAAATCACAATTTAATTGCAAAAATAATAATTCTTAATATTACTAGTTATGTGCAACATGTCCAATAACTGTCACTGTCCAATAACTGTAGTGTTTACCCTACTCCCTTATTATTGACTTAACAGCAAAAATTTATATAACAAATATTGTTAAGAATAAGAAGAGAAATATTTTATCTAAATGCATTTTTTTGATTGGAAAAATATTTGGAGAGTTATGGCGGAAAAGCCCCAAAAATTAAAAATTTAAATGACTCCCTTATTATTGACTTAACAGCAAAAACTTATATTACAAATATTGTTAAGAATAAGAAGACAAATCTTTTATCTCCATACATTTTTTTGATTGGATAAGTATTTGGAGAGTTATGATGGAAAACCCCAAAAATTCAAACCTTAAAAAAGTTAATATCTCTTTTACTATAAAACTTTTACTAAGGTGTTTTAAAGTTTTTCAACTTCTTTTGACTTGTAGTATCACCCATGAAAAAAGAAATAAGAAGACCGTAAACATCCTGTATAATAGTTATTTTAGAGATGGGAATTTCGGCTCAGTTTGCGGAACCAGATCAGTGGACGTCGTTCAGTTTGCTGAGCCGGCTCAGTGATCCGACTAAGTAAACATGTTCCCGAGACACAGGTCGGTCAGTTGTTGGTCGTTCGTTCAATACGGTTGTTGGTTTGCAATATGTAGGTAGAACGTCGCCCAGCCGGCTCTTGCATTATATGGACAAGTTAAATAAATAAAAATCTGTAGAAGTGAATTATCTATCATTTTTGCCGGGTTAATAGTAAACAAACAATTCACTTTATGTAGCTACTGTATTTTAAACCAGATGTGTTAAGTTTATGGCGATGTTTATTGCCCTTATAAATCGGACATCTGGGATTTGGGTAATATTTTTAATATTTTTATATAGTATGGTTGTAAGAAAATACAGACTAAGCCTATTAGTTTCAAATAGACAGCCCTACGAATTGATGACAAAATACAGTTTTGATAATACATTACAAACCGAGTTCTCGCGAAGTTCAACATGACATCGATCCAGATCCGGATCACTCTGGTCACTGCTCACAATCGCCCGATCAATTGTATGCTTGCATAGTTTCATGCAGTGAGCCGTGAGCCGGCTCATTTCAATTTGGTGAACCGTGTCACTTCGGTCAGTGTACTGAGCCGGCTCAGTAAGCCGGTTCGTTCATGAACGACCCATCTCTAAGTTATTTATGCAGTTAGTGTTTAAAGGAAGTCTTTTAAATACAGTGAGAATTTTCGCACGAGACGTGAATCCCAAAAATTGTAATACGAAAATTTTTTTTTTCCCAAATTTTTCGTTGTGGGTTGTTGCCTTGCTTGCTCCCCTTTCTTTTGATTTTTGTTAGTAAATAAAATTGTAACTTAATTTAAATTTTTAATTGTACACATGCCAATTTACGATCAACAAGTAATTCAAATTTTGATCAAAACAAATTAAAACGCAAAACATGATTTGAAATTAGTGTACGTATTGTTCCGTAATACAATTGTGTTTATGAATTCAGTTCGCAGTCCAGCAGACAGTCACATATTATGTGGTACAATGTCAAAAAAACAATGACAAATGTTTGTTTATCGAACTTTGGACAGACAGCTACCTATTACGTCAATATTATGGAATACCGATCAATGATTATAGATTGAACTGTAAAGTTATGATAAAGAAATAAATAAACAAGACCTTGCGTGTTTTTGATGGTCAAAGAACATTTATGTTTATTTATTATATATTAAATTCACACCAATTTATGACTTTTGTGGTATGTGGAATAGATACAGGGTCTTAGCGGGATTTTTTTAAGCATTGCTCACATTTTTGAGGTACGAAGGAGGTTATAACAGGAAAGATAAAGTATTGACTTTGTAAATCTTCTTCTTTTTCTTCTTAGCGTTTTCCCGTTGGTACGGAATCCGCTTCTTGGATTTTTGACCGCCATTTTTGACGATCAAAGCTTTTTCTGAGTATAGCTGGGTACCAGCTTGTCATCATCGATTGTATTTTGAATCGTTGTTTTGATCTACCGCGATGGACCTTGCTCTCTGTTAGTTAGTTAAAAATTTTGGCACACAGCAACGATGGCTATTTGCGCCTATCGCAGCCCATCTAAATGACTGCACTACATATTAAAAACAAAAAAAAATTGATGCGAAGTGAGAATTTTCACACATTTCAGGATTCGCAGGTATTTAGTAAGTGAATGATGGTTATTTGGGATGCCAAAACAAATTTTATGTTAAAATATTTTTTTGATAATTTTAATTCGAATGCCTAATACCATTATTTAGGTTTCTAAATATGTGCAGTATTTTTTTTATATAGCAAGGTTCATTAAAATTTTGATAATTGCGCCTATGGCTTCCATTGGTTGTTATAAGCTCCGCCCCTCTGATTTCGTGTAAGTACATTGAAACAGAATTAAATTATAATTTCAACAATATCCACTGGTTATTAAATTTACGCTTTTAAAAATTAAATGCAATATATGCCAAAATATAACTAGAATTTTGAAAAAATAATTTAAACTAAATAAAAATGCAAAAAAAAAACAAAGAATAATATTGTCTCCTCTCGCAGGGATTGAACTGATTTAGTTGGATAAGAATCCAACGTCATAGCCACTACACCAAGATACATCTTCTATTGTAACGTGTTACATAACTATAAGTTGTATACATTATTAGCAAAAAAACACTAAAAATGCGTTTTTTTCTAAAAACATATCTGATCAAAAATTCCTGTTGTACTATTCCGGTTCACACCAATGTACATTACTTACTAATTTTTTCAGATTTTTAGTTTAAACCATGTGGGCTACAGGGTGTGGGACAAAAATTTTTTTGCACAATTTTGACAAAAATCGCTTCAAAATAATTTATTTTGCAAAAATAAAAATTTGATCGTTAATCCACGTACCAAGGGCTTTCATTTGATAACCTACTCAGAATTTTAAAAAAAATATTTTTTTTTTTTTCGATGAACAGTGATTTGTTTATATTTTTAGGGGAATATGTTTTTTAGATGTTTGAGTATTTTTCCTATGTGCGGGTCAAAGAGTTGTATAAGCATGCCAAATTCCAACTCTCTAGGTTTAGCCGTTTGGCTACAATTTTTACCGAGCAGACAGACAGACAGACGACAAAATGACTGTATTAGGGTTTTTTGGTCATACCTAAAAAGTATAATGTAGAACGGACTTTAGAAATTTTAACTTAATAAAGAGTTTTTGGAAAAGTGTCAGTTCATATTTAACTGAGCCACGTACATAATTTTCTTTAAATATTAGTTTTAATAATTATAAGACCTTTGGCCAGACTTTGATATTATAAATGTGTTACGTATTTACTAATTGTCCATTATCTGTAGAGAGCATAGAGTTACGTTTAATACGATTCCAGAAGTCAGATTACAGTCTGATGACAATTCCTGGCAATTATCATTGAAATATGATCTCTGGCAGTGAAGCCATGTGCTCATTATTACAAGATATGCGACTGCGAATATCATTATGAATATTGCTTGAGGTTATTTCGTGTCAGCAATTCTACTTTCATGGTTGTACTTATAGCATTTGGAAATCATTTCATGGAGTATCAGAATTACTGGAGTAAAATTTAGTCTTTCAAATAATGGCCCGTTTATACAACCTTAACAGTAACTTTTCCTTACCTTATCCCTAACCCGTAAAAGATAAACTATACAAAACGCCTATGTACGTTTATACAACCTTAGCCGTAATTTATCCATAAGCAGACCTTAGCAATAAGAATTCCGTAACCTTGAAAGTTCCCAACATTTCAACTTTCGTGGTTAAATTACGGCTAAATCACTGAGCAGCGCATGCGGGAAAATATGACTGTTATGAAATAGGCAACGAACTTTATTTTTGTGAAATAATAAAGATGAAACGAACACGGCAGATGCTACCAAGGCAGTATAAAGGAATATTCCAATAATTTGCTCATTATTCATTTTAATAAAATAGCTTCCAAAATTCGCAATTGACGTTTAGAATAAAGGTTAGGTTTACGATGTTTACTCGGAACTGCGCAAACTCTAAACAGCGCATTTCATTGGCTGCGGCTGACGATCGAGATTAAGGAAAAGTTAAGGAAAAGGTTGTATAAACCCAATACTTTCGTTCTGGGGATCGTTAAAAACTTATGGATAAGGTACTTCTCAGTTACGGCTAAGCAAAATTATGGCTAAGTTGTATAAACCAGCCATAACTCTCTCGATCCTTTAATGGTATACAGCAGTGGCTCTCAACCAGGGTGCCGCGAGCTTTTCAAAATAAATTCGCCGCTATTCTCGGAATCGAAGACCCGTGTCTTACAGAAAATACGCGGGAAATGTGTTCTCTCTCACTCGTCATAAAACCCTTGCGAGTTTATTGGACGTCAAAAACGCCCGACCTTGAACGGCTCGCTCGCTCGCTCTCTCTCTTTTGTGACATATTTAATAGTAGGGTGCCGCGAAGATCTCACATTTTGCATAGGGGTGCCTTCACCTAAAAAAGGTTGAGAACCACTGGTATACAGAGTGATGCAACTTATGTTCACCTCGATTATTTCCTTGATAAAAAGAGTTATAAAAATATTGTTCAAATAAAACTTATTTGGGGCGATTGGAGTCAGACGATAACCGTATAATTTTTTTTTTGCATTTGTTTTGGAAAAAGTATGACAGTTAATAACTATTCTTCAAATCAGTAGTGCACCCAGGGGGGCGGGCCGTGTGCCCCCCCCCCCGTATGAAGGATGGAAATACCAAATTTTTTATTTTTTACCGACCGCCAACATATATAAGGGAGGTATTTCGAGATTTCGATGGATCTCCACGAATTGAGGTCCGTACATAACGTTTTGACTATTTTTAGCATGATGTCTGTCGGTCTGTCTGTCCGTCCGTCTGTCTGTCTGTCCGTCTGTCTGTCCGTCTGTCCGTCCGTCTGTCTGTCCGTCTGTCTGTCCGTCTGTCTGTCCGTCTGTCTGTGTACATGTGCAGAGCAAATTCGGCTGAAAGGATTTTTATGAAACTTCATATTTAAGCTTCTGCCATCAATGGCACAAGTTGATCAGCTTTTGGTAAAAATCGGTTGACTAAAAATGGGAGTTTACTCGTGTCGATTTTAAGATTTTTGTGAATATTTCACAACAGAAAAATATTTCGAAAAAATTTATTGAACAAAAGTTGCTATAAAAGCAATAACTAATAACTTTTATTTAAGACGTTTTTTGATAAAACGAAAAATTTCGAATAATTTTTTCATACTAATATGTAACGTTTCCATGTTCATGATAAATAATATCTCTGTTAGAAAATATTAGGCCAAGATAATGCGTGTATTATTTTTTGTAATTAAAAATATTTAAAAAATAATATATTTTTGAATAGATGCGAATTGAGTTATTTACACCACACCACACTACACTCTACACTGTAAAACAGGTGGGCAAATCTTTTGGCTGTCGGGCCATATTGCAGATGAAAATTTGACCGCGGGCCACATTTCGGAAGAAAATTTGACTGCGGGCAAAAAAAAAAATTTTTTTCTAGTTTAAATATTGTTTTTGTTATTTTATAAATTTTAAAAGCAATATTTTTAAACCAAAACGTGTATTTATTATGCAATTTAAAGGAACAAATTGAAAAGAAAATTAGAAAGATTGAATATTTGAAAGAATATTGGACAGACAGTAGTATTTTTATACCCAATAATTTATAAAATGCTTCGCGGGCCGGATAGAATTTAAGCACGGGCCGGATCCGGCCCGAAGGCCCCCTTTGCCCAGGCCTGCTGTAAAATATTTCTTATTAATTTCATGAAGATTTAGAAGTATGAATAAATGCAGAAAAAATTGATGTGAAGTGTGAATTTTCACACATTTCAGGATTTTGCAGGTATTTAATAACTGAATGATGATTATTTTGGATGCCCAAACAAATTTTATGTCAAAATATTTTTTTAAGAATTTTAATTCGAATGCCTAATACCATTATTTAAGTTTCTAAATATGTGCAGTATTTTTTTTACATAGCAAGGTTCATTTAGATTTTGAAAATTGCGCATATGGCTTCTATTGGTTGCTTAAATCATTAGCCCCGCCCTCTGATTTCGTATACATCAAACAGAATTAAATTATAATTTCAACACTTCCCACTGGTTATTAAATTTACGCTTTTAAAAATTAAATGCAACATTTACCAAAATATAACTATAATTTTGACAAAATAATTTAAACAAATGAAAACTGCAAAAAAAAAAACAAAAAAAATAAAATTGACAGGATTCGAACTCTAGTTTGCAAGTTACCTGTTTACAAATTAGAAAACCAATGACTAAACGCTAGATGTTTTAGTATTTTTCCTATGTGCGGGTCAAAAAGTTGTACAAGCATGCCAAATTTCAACTCTCTAGGTTTAGCCGTTTGGCTACAATTTTTACCGAACAGACAGACAGACAGACAGACAGACGACAAAATGACGGTATAAGGGTTTTTTGGCCATACCTACAAAACCCTAAAAACGCTGGGATAATTGGCAAATTATTTAAATTTCGTTTAAAAAAATTAAATGGGAGCTATTAGTTTTCAAATAGCGAATAAAAGTGATTATCAAAAAAACTGTTGATTTTGATGTGATAAATATACCAGACATCCAGTATTATGTTGGCTTCTTACACATATTAAAAACCTGCAAAACCCTGAAATTTGGTAAAATTCACACTTCACTTAAATTTTTATTTTAAGCGGAATGCGGGATTTAAAGACTTATGCCGGAAAATCCCGCAAATTCCGGGACGTCTGGTAAATCTGGGCCTGGGCCAAAAATGTAATATGCGTGTTACGAGATATAATTGTTAACGCATGCTATACGCACGTGCATACTGGGTGTTTAACGAGCAAAATAAACAAATTGGTGCGAGTGATTTGCACTCGGCGGACACGAGTTTGGGATACTACTTATTGCAGGGTCCTGAGCCAAGAATGCAAGTTACAACATGTAATCGTTATTATATTTGTAACCTTGGGTAATAAATAGGAGTATGTTACTTTCGGTTATTAGTTCATGTCAAAGAATGTGCAATCGGAGCAGAACAATAAAAAAAATCAGCTGTGGCCACCACAGGACCGACCGCCATCGTAAAGTACTTATATAAAATATATTCTAGCAGCAGACTAGAAATAACTTGGCCTAATATTTTCTAACAGAAATATTATTTATCATGACCATGGAAACGTTACATATAAGTATGAAAAATTGAGACTTAGAAAAAATTTCTCGTTTTATCAAAAAACGTATCAAATAAAAGCTATTAGTTATTGCTTTTATAGCAACTTTTGTTCAATAATTTTTTTCGAAATATTTTTCTGTTGTAAAATATTCACAAAAATCTTAAAATCGACACGAGTAAACTCCCATTTTTAGTCAACCGATTTTTACCAAAAGTTGATCAACTCGTGCCATTGATGGCAGAAGCTTAAATATGAAGTTTCACAAAAATCTTTTCAGCCGAATTTGCTTTGCACGTGTACACAGACAGACAGACAGGCAGACAGACGGACAGACAGACGGACGGACAGACAGACAGACGGACAGACAGACCGACAGACATCATGCTAAAAATATTCAAAACGTTATGTAGGGACCTCAATTCGTGGAGATCCATCGAAATCTCGAAATGTCAAAATCGGTATGATCACAATACCTCCCTTATATATAATAAAAATTATTATTATTATTATTATTATATATGTTGACGGTCGGTAATAATTGCTGCACAACAGTGTAACTTCACATACATCTAGATTTTAACATTGGAGTCTATATCTTTTTTTTTATTTTTTCGGCATCATACTAGGATAGGGCTGCCATAATTTTCGGACTACCGACCGGGACACCCCCCCCAAAAAAAAAACAACTAAAAAAAACAACTTAAAAAAAACTTTTATCGACAATAATACCTTTATTATAAAAAATTGCGCAATAGAAAGCGAATTGCGCTCAATTTATATATAGTATGTATATATGTATATGTACAATATTATCGAAAAATAATTTTTTAATATGCATAAATTTTAAATCGACCGGGACAAATGACTTTTGGACCGGGACACTGGGACACAAACCTCAAAACCGGGACGTATGGCAGCCCTATACTAGGACTACCTTTAAAGTTTTTACAAAAACTAAGAAAGCAAATTTATTTTGGAACCAACTGTTTTATTGCTTTTTAAAATATTCGCTTTTAAGATTTATATACTTTTGAATGCGTTCAAATCAATTCTCGAAAGATCGGCATGTGATTTACCGTGAGATAGAGGCATCCTTTGGCATATCGCAGACAGCAATACATTCGATTTTGCATAAACATTTAGCTGTGAAAAAGATCTGTTCCCGATGGATTTCGCAAAATTTGACCGAAGCTCAAAAACTCGTGTTGATTGGTGTAAGGGAATGCTAAAAAAATCAACCTAGGCACTGCAAAATCGGAAGGGGGATTTGCCCCGAGGAGTATAACAAGTTGCCTAATTTCCACTTATTTTATTCAGCTATTGCTAAGAAAAACGCCGGCGCCGTATTCTGTTTATGATTGTTTTGTTGTGTTATTTTTTCTATTTTACCTTTTCATCATCTTTCAATAATATTGCCGTAAATTGCATTTTAAGAGTTGCGAACTGTATTTCAACCACGTAGTATTTTAAATACTAAAAAGTAATGTTTAATTAAAATGTTACATGCAGTTTTTCCTTTAAAAAAAGTATTTGTATTCAGTACTTGGAATACATCAGAAAAGTATTTTACCCAGCACTGATTATAGATATACATCTTTATAATTTGTCAGATAAATTGAAATTTATCATGGAATAAATGATGTAATATATGCCCGTTTTAAATTTAAAAAGTGTCTGAAGCATTGCTATACAATATTATCGAGAAAAAAATCAGCTGTGGCCACCACAGGACCGACCGCCATCATAAAGTTCTTATATAAAATAATGTATTTATTTAGCAGCAGAGTAGAAATAACTTGGCCTAATATTTTCTAACAGAGATATTATTTACCATGACCATGGAAACGTTACATATAAGTGTGACAAAATTGAGACTTTTCGAAAGAAAAATTTCGAAAAATTTCGAAAAATTTTACAAAAATTATTCGAAATTTTTCGTTTTATCAAAAAACGTCTCAAATAAAAGTTATTAATTATTGCTTTTATAGCAACTTTTGTTCAGTAAATTTTTTCGAAATATTTATCTGTTGTGAAATATTCACAAAAATCTTAAAATCGACACGAGTAAACTCCCATTTTTAGTCAACCGATTTTTACCAAAAGTTGATCAACTCGTGCTATTGATAGCAGAAGCTTAAATATGAAGTTTCATTAAGATCCTCTTAGCCGAATTTGCTCTGCACGTGTACACAGACAGACAGACGGACGGACAGACAGACAGACAGATAGACAGACAGACGGACAGACAGACCGACAGACATCATGCTAAAAATAGTCGAAACGTTATGTAGGGAGCTCAATTCGTGGAGATCCATCGAAATCTCGAAATGTCAAAATCGGTATGATCACAATACCTCCCTTATATATATGACGGTCGGTAAAAAAGTGGCAAGATAGACATGGAATCATTTATTTTTATATTAACAGAAATGTCCACTTAACATTTTAAATTTAGGGCCTACTAAACTTTTTTTTCTCGATCATATTGTATTTTAAATGTATGTAATTTAGAAACCTACTAATTATCTTATATATATACTAATAAATTCAGGTTAATTTAAAATTATTTATGAAATTTATTTTATTAAAATTTGCAGTTTCCAGTATTAAAACCAGTGGCGAAGAGAGACCTACGCTAGACTTGCCCTCCCATAAAAAAAAATAATAATAAAAAAAAAATAATAATAATAAAAAAAAATATATTAGTATTTTTTTTTAATTTAAAAAAGTTTTAAGTAAATCTTCAAAATTACATCAAATTTTGTTCTATACAAATTTTTGTCCAAGGCTTGGTTTACTGCATACGAATTTTTTTTAAATTTAAAGTTTAATAACTTCCGTTTCCGGTTTCGGATTTGCATAAAAAAACAATAGGGTTCTTCCCAATTAACAGGAGAATTTTTTAGTACCAGAACGAACTCTCTAAGTTAAACCGTTCTTGAATTATCGTGTATACACACAGTAAAATATATTTTAACTTGCAATTCTTATCGGCAAAACATTGATGTATGCAAACTGTATCAATACAACTCCTCGGGGCAACCCCCGTTTCCCCGCCTAAAGAGGTGTTGGCTTCATAACAAGTCGCCCTCGTTCAATCTCTATGTTCAGGGGCGTGCCAACCCGAGGGTGCAAGGAGTGCACCGCACACGGGCGGCAAAAAGCCTCGTCAATCGTTGTTTAATAATAATAATAATCATAAAAAACGTTTATCATGTTAATTAAATAATTGTGGATTGTAAAAAAAAAATTCAAATGGATTTAAAAATATGAGATTATATAGATACATTTAAAATTTTATTGTGTTTTATTGTCGACATAGGTAGGGGCAGCAAATAAAGTCTTGCACCCGGCCGGCAAATTTCGTTGGCGCGCCACTGTCTATGTTATACCACCTCATTGGTTTGAACGCATGCAAAAATGTATAAATCTTAAAGGCGAATATTTTGAAAAACATTAAAACAGTTTGATCCAAAAAAAAATTTTCGTTCTTAGTTTTTGTTTAAAAGGTAGCCCTCGTATAGATTGTTACTAATTTTATTTCAGATTGTTAGTTTTGTATACCAGTTGTGCGTCCCTTAACGTTATCTTTCATAATAAAAATGTATATCTTAATTTTATTTTATTTTGAAGTGTCCTCCATTCCTATTGATTTCAGAATATATATTGTCCTACTTTTAAATTTTTGTATCTGGTAACCCTAGACCCAGATTATTGCCCGGAAACTCGTGAGTAATGATCAACCGTACCAAATGTGCAACACCAGTTTATTTGGCGTGTTAAACAGCCAGTGTTCACGTGCGTGAAGCACGCGTTAAACGCATGGAGCTCATTATTTTTATTTGGCTGATGATTCACTTGTGATTTTGTTTTTTAAAAGCAAAATATATGATGTTATTTTTATGTTTAATGCAAAAAAAAGTACTAATTTATTGTGTTTTTATTTATATACTTTGTATTAAAAATAAATTCTTTTGCAAATCTTATCTTTTGTTATAAAATACGTATATATTACAAGATTTTACAATCTGTTATATTACTTGATCTCTTTATATTTTTTAAAGTAATATGAGCTACTTGAAAAAAGATATTTGTCAAGATAGAACGAAATACTGGAACACTCTAAAAATGTCCGATGAGCAAAAAATGGTCGTCTTTTGAAAGGGATACCCCGCGGGCTGAATAATCGTTTTATTTTCGTCGAGAATTCAGATGTTGATCGATCGGCGCTACGTAATAGTTTTATTATGTACTCAGTACCTATATCGTCTCTCTTGGAGCAATAGGGCTTTAATAAAGGTTCGCCATCAATTCAGTTCTTGGAGGATTGTTCTTTGCCACGTATTAGCAGATACCCTTTTCACACTAGAACTTTAAGACGAGTGAACTTAAAGTTCACCGATGTTTAACATCGGTTTGCTTTCACACTTGATGTTTAAATCTCCGGTGCTGTCATCAGCTACAGTAATTTTGTCCTTAAGTTACCGTCAGGAAATTACCAGTTTTGAACTGTCTGTGCAGCCGCATATTTTGAATTATTATAAACAAATATGGATATTTCATTTCATTCTACAATAAAGACACTACAATAAAGAATATATTACACCTGTATTAACATGTAAGTCGATACATTTTATCTCAATTATTGTAGCTCTGTATTTTAATAAACACATTATTAAAATAAATAATTTTATTATAACAATAAGTATAAACTTCTTATAACGTCGATATAATACAGTATTCTTGTTTATGATAATATAAAATGTTGACAGCACAAATTCAAGGAGTATTTTTTTATAATAGAAATTAAGTTGGCAATGCGGATGATGTTTAAGACGCAGATCTCTGTCTTAAACATCGCTTGTATTTAGACGAGGCCATACGTTTTCACATTAGCGTTTAAAGACACATTCACTTTAACATCCGATCTTAAAGTTCTAGTGTGAAAAGGGTAAGAGAGACCATGGGGTTTATTCTGTAACTTCTGTATCATTTTCATTCTGGTGTTGGAAGCGTGGAACAAGAAATTCAACCAATAGGATCGCTCTATTTTGAAAAAACCCGTACCATGGTGTCGTAGGCGCGGTGTTACAAGCGCGGTGTCGCAAGTTCAGAAATTTCAACTCTAGCGCTGGCCGCACCGTCGAAACCATAGAAACAGATATATTTTGTCGGAATGGTGAGATTTTTATATTAATTTCCTAAAAAAAAAAAATTAAAAAAACGTAAATTGATGTAGCGAAATAGCGACTTTTACAATGTTGTCGGCAGTCATAAAGTTTATTATTATAGATTCGGTTTCAAATATCTGGTCTGCAGAAATGTCATGTAGTGGGTATACTAATAATACACCCCCAAGCAGGGGCCAACAGAATCTTCATTTTAAATTGTGATGTCAAATAAAAAAAAATGTGTAATAAATTCTTTTCTTGTAATTGAAGTAACTGTCTGTGTTTTTTGTGTCTCATTTCTTGCAACAAGTTAAACTGATCTCCCTGTTGCCTTCTGTTTCTATGTATATATGGGACGTACCCACCATCGCTTTTCTTCATATCGCAATAAGTCTAAATATGCATAAAAAAGAGCTAGACGTCTCCTTCGATCTGACAACATATTTAATGAAATTGAATAACCGTTTACTCCAAACACTTGTATAAACTTTTAGGTTAGATTTGGGTTAGATAGAAATGTTGTCAAAATCAAAAACGCGCACTTATCACGCCTCCAACCCCACCATGAAATTCGAACTTTTAAATATAACACCACGCCTCTCACCCCTGTCGCGCCTTTAACACTACCATGAAAATGATGCATTCTTGACAGTCAAATGCACAGTATCATGTCATAAATGCACACTGAACTGTCTCCGTATACTGTCCTCTGTGATGTTGTTTTGAACTTCAAATTATTAATAATAATTCCAGAAATATGTCGAATTCCTTCAAGAATATTCCCTGTTAGATAACATCGTCATATAATAATAGCTAATAAATTTAATAAATATGTACCAAGGGTGTTACTAAGATTATTACGCCCGGAGAGCGACGTAATAAAACCCGAGGGTCTCTGGCCCGAGGGATGGATGTCTCTTGATGGGCGTAATCATCCAGTAACACCAATGGTGTAATACAACCGGCTCAAAATTTTCCGTAAAATTTTATTTAATTTCTAGACTCTAAAAAAAATTGATGTGTATTGTGAATTTTCACACATTTCAGAGTTTCGCAGGTATTTCGTAAGTGAATGATGATTATTTGGGATGCCAAAATAAATTTTATGTTAAAATATTTTTTTTGTTAATTTTAATTCGAATACCTAATACCATTATTTAGGTTTCTAAATATGTGCAGTATTTTTTTTATATAGCAAGGTTCATTAAGATTTTGAAAATTGCGCCTATGGCTTCCATTGGTTGTTTTAAGTCATAACTCCGCCCCTCTGATTTCGAGAATTCAATTTCAACAATTTCCACTGGTTATTAAATTTACGCTTTTAAAAATTAAATGCATTATTTGCCCAAATATAACTAGAGTTTTGAACAAATAATTTAAACAAAATAAAAATGCAAAAAAAAACAAAAAATAAAATTGACTCGAGATCGGATTGAAACCTAATTTTCAAATTAGAACGCGAGAGCGCTAACCGTTACACTATCAAAGCATGCTGAGTTACTGACTTACATAAGTTATTAAATATTTTGCATGGTCAAGCAAAAAACACAAAAAATGCGTTATTTTCCGAAAACATAATCTGATCAAAAATTCCTGTTGTACCATTCCGGTTCACACCAATGTACATTACTTAGATTTTTTTCAGATTTTTAGTTTAAACCATCTGTGCTACAGGGTGTGGGACAATTTTTTTTTGCACAATTTTAGCAAAAATCGCATCAAAATAATTAATTTTGCAAAAATAAAATTTTGATCGTTAATCCACGTATCAAGGACTTTCATTTGATACCCTACACAGAATTGTAAAAAAGTATTTTTTTTTTTCGATGAGCTCATATTTGTTTACATTTTTAGGGGGGTATGTTTTTTAGATGTTTTAGTATTTTTCCTATGTGCGGGTCAAAGAGTTGTATAAGCATGCCAAATTTCAACTCTCTAGGTTTAGCCGTTTAGCTACAATTTTTACTGAACAGACAGACAGACAGATGACAAAATGACGGTATAAGGGTTTTTTGGTCATACCTACAAAACCCTAAAAAGTAGTGTTAAAGGGATTTCATTTTACACTATAAAGTAAACTCGTGTTAATTTTAACACTAAAAAAGTATATTTCATAAAAATAACACTATCTGAATAAATGAAGATTTAGAAGGTGATTTGTTAAAAATTTTAACACTAAAATTTTAACCAAACTGGGAATGAAGTTATACACTTATGATTTTTTTGTGTACTGTCGCACATCTATAAAAATGTGTTTACTTTGTTTCTACTCTTGCTCCAATTGGGTAAAAGGGCGGCATTCTTGGTGCGCCTCAGGGAGCAATTTTCGGCGCACTGGTCCTGTTCAAGATATACGTGAAATTTTGTCAAAATCTTCAAGGTCACTATTTTGGCAGCCTACAACCATCACCTACACTAGTATTAAAATTAAACTTGTCACCAAAATATTTATTTTAACATTAACACATAACTATTTGAAAGCATGCATATATTTACGCTGGTAGTTCAAGGAAACTCTCAGTGAGTGATAAGATTATGTGTGAGTCAGAAGGCTGCACGCGACTACTATGTGCGCCTCTTTCCGCCATAATCCATACTCCGTACTCAACACACGAATTAGAGAATACGAGTGTTTGTTTAACACTATTAGTTGTTCAGGTGCTATTTATAATATAGGTTTGTAGCCGACTTACCTATGTAGGATTTGGATTGTTTATTCAATTACTTGACACGTATCTGAATGTTTATGTTGACAGTTGTCATTGTTTTTCCTGATTGTCCATTTCGCGGTTGGTTTTGTATTTTTCCTGATTCTTTATATTTCGAAATTAAGCTAGTCACTGAAGATTGATTGCTGTGAACTGACCATAGCTACAATTTCTCAAATTTTTTCTTCTTTAAGGTGAAAAATTATTGAATACCGTGTTTCGTCGCATAGTTTGTTCTGACTTTTCTTATGATATGTTGGTTTGATTAGTAACAAGAAAAAACAATTAACTAATTTTCTTAGCGTACCTACAAGATCAACACGTGTACTTCTAGAGCAGGGTTTCTTAATCTTATGTAGTCCGAGGACCCCTTCTTAAACAACATTTTTTTTTTTATAACCCCATCGCAACCCTAGGCATTTTACGTCGTTCTAGAGACTTTTCTGGCTTCAATAATCTCATAGGCTCTACGTTATAATAAATATTGGTAAAAATGTATCGCTGGTTATTTTAATAAATGGTCTTGTGCATTTATTGAGATGAACATTTTTATTAGCATATAGAATAAAAAATTGATGTGAAGTGTGAATTTTCACACATTTCAGGGTTTTGCAGGTATTTAGTAAGTGATTGATGATTATTTGGGATGCCAAAACAAATTTTATATTAAAATATTTTTTTTTTGTTAATTTTAATTCGAACGCCTAATACCATTATTTAGGTTTCTAAATATGTGCAGTATTTTTTTTTATATAGCAAGGTTCATTAAGATTTTTAAAAATTGCGCCTATGACTTCCATTGGTTGTTATAAGTTCCGCCCCTCTGATTTCTTGTGCATTGCAACAGAATTAAATTATAATTTAAACAATTTCCACTGGTTATTAAATTTACGCTTTTAAAAATTAAATGCAACATTTGCCAAAATATAACTAGAATTTTGAAAAAATAATTTAAACAAAATTAAAATTAAAAAAAAAAACAAAAAATAATATTGTCTCTTCTCGTAGGGTTCGATCCATTTCGGATCGAGTTACTTGGGTGAAAAGCCAGGGTCCAAACCACTACACCAGCATACACGTTCCAGTGTAGCGTGTTACAAAGCTATAACTTGCGTACATTATTAGCCAAAAATCACAAAAAATGTGTTTTTTTCCAAAAACGTAATCTGATCAAAAATTCCTGTTGTACTATTCCGGTTCACATCAATGTACATTACTTAGAATTTTTTCAGATTTTTAGTATATACCATCTGGGCTGTAGGGTGTGGGACAAAATTCATTTGATACCCTACTCAGAATTATAAAAAAATATTTTTTTTTTCGATGAGCAGATATTTGTTTATATTTTTAGGGGGATATATGTTTTTTAGATGTTTTAGTATTTTTCCTATGTGCGGCTCAAAGAGTTGTATAAGCATGCCAAATTTCAACTCTCTAGGTTTAGCCGTTTGGTTACAATTTTTACCGAACAGACAGACAGACAGGCGACAAAATGACGGTATAAGGGTTTTTTGGTCATACCTACAAAATCCTAAAAACATAAAATAAATAAAAATAGTAGTAAAAAGAATTCAAAAAGTTACAAATTATAATACGTTAAGATCATACAAACATTTCTTGGTCAAATATTGGTCAAAATAGATCTTATTATATTATAATATGTTTTATGTAAATAATTTGCAGTTGAATAAAAATAATTAAATTTTTACTAATTATTGTTTAGTTATGTTAATAACTAGTTAGGTAACAACAAATATAAAAAGTCTTGACCATGTAGGATTTTTATTAAATGAGTTATTTGAATAAAAGCGAAAAGTTGGGGGATGTAAAGTTAATGTCTAAATTAGTGTTCCCAACCAGTGTTCCGCAAGCATTTCAAAAGTGTTCCTCGATAATTATGTACTACTGAAGTTGGCGTTGCCCGGAATATGTTGCCAAAGTGTTTAGCAATGGAAGCAAAATATGAAGGCTTACTTTATAATAAGGTGGCTTTCTCGAGGAAAAGTGCTTTCTCGTATGCTACAACTAAAAAAAGAATTGCTTGTTTTCTTCAAAGAGGAAAATATGTACTTCGCGCAAGACCTTAAGAATAATATGTGGTGCGGTAAATTGGGCTATTTATCAAATATTTTTAATTATTTGAACACTGTCAATACGAGTATGCATGGTACAAATAAAAACATCTTAACATCAACAGACAAACTATCAGCTTTTCACAAGAAGATCATTCTTTGGAAAACAAGAGTAGAAGAAAATAATCTTAGCATGCTTCCATCTGTGTCCAGCAATAGCAGCGATTGTGTTTCCTTGATATCACAACATTTATCAATACTGGACAGCAACATACGAAAATATTTTCCTTCTCTGGACACAGAGAAACACAACTGGGTTCGAAATCCTTTTTCAAAAAAATTACCTAATAATTTTGAATTTAATGTGTCAGAGGAATGATAATTCGGTCTATCATGTTTTTCGCGCTCAACTCATGAGGAACCCATATATCGAGCTTCTTTTTGTAGCCAGCTTTCCGTAAATGGTTCAAAACAGTTTTGTGGTCAATGCCTAGCTCCGTACCAATATCGACACTGCTGATATGCCTATCTTGCTGGACTTTTTCAAGAATTACATCAGCTTTTTCACTGATTGAACGACCAGAGCGTGAGTCATCTTTCACATTAAAATTACCAGAACGAAAGCGAGCGAACCATTTCCGCGCAGCAGATTTTGATAAAGTACCTTCACCGTACATAGCACAAATTTTTTCACAAGCCTGCGCAGCGTTCTTCCCTTTGTCGTTATAATATTGCAAAATATAGCACAATTTTTCATTACTTTTCTCCATTTCCAAACGCAAACAACTTTCCAACCACTGCACTAATTTTGATGTTTAGACACTCAAAGTAACGCTCGAACTGTCACCTTTCCAACGAGCGCTTAGTGGTGTCGCTGCGATCTGTGTTTCCTGAATTATTACAGTGACTGTATAAAGACAGTGTGGCCATACGATGGTCTCATTTTCTATTGGTCGAGCTGAAGTCCGCCATGTTTCTACCAAATTTGTTACAGATTATATATGGTTTACATGTGTTTAGCTTGTGTTTCAACAGATTTAAGTGATATTTTCAAATAATATACGTATATTTAGACGTTTAATAGTGAATATTGTTGTGTTTGTGATGAGTAATGAGTAATGTAGATAATGTAAACTGTGCACATATTTTAAATTGTCACAAATTAAAATTAAAAATAATGAAACGATTTGTTATGTTTAGGTTTAAAATTGCTGGGAAAAAAGGCTAAATGAACATAAAAAACATTATGCCAGTAAATCAATGGATGGCTTCACAATTATAAGAAGTATTTACTTTCATTAATTTTAATGTTATTCCATGCTGATTTCATTTTATTTTTCACCTGACCATAATTTTAGTTGAATAAATGCATAATTGATAATATATACATCAGTTTTCTTTATTAATATATCATTTATACCATGAGTTCAAAAAGAAATTGCATAAGGGTTGGCTATGGAAAATAAAAGTAATGCCAACAGAAAGCTTTAGAATTAATTTACTGTATGAATTAATTAAATCACTCTTGTTGTCATAAGTTATTTATTGTTACATAAAGCTTGTAGTATACATCAGTGTTTCTCAACCAAAATCGCACCACGGACCAGTAAAATATATAATTTTCTAACGCGGATCACTAATAATAATTGTTGGTTAATTTTTTGCAAGAAAATAAATATATTTAATGTGCTACTAAATAAATTTTATTTGTAGAAAATCACAGAAAGTTTACAGAAAATAAACAAAATATAAATTATTTACATAAAAAATGTGTCTAAAAAAAAACAAAAAAACTGCAAAAAAACATACGAAAACTTTCGTGGACCACTAAAATTTTTCTGCGGACCACCTGTTGAGAAACACTGGTATACATTATTTTATTTTTCCATAGCCAACTCTTATGTAATTTCTTTTTGAACTCAGGGTATATAACATGTTCTGCTTATTCTTTTTTAATATGAAAATATCCTTTTTTTTATATAAACATGCGTTTTCCAAAAAATTAGAGAAATGTTGGGTTCTCTAATTTTTATAGAACCTTATCATCATTTTTTCCCTATCTTTTTATTCTAATTCTAATGTCCTGTTTGAACTTGTTTTCTTAAATTTAAAATATTCAAATTAAAATGTTTGAAATTCCCGTTTTTATAAAAAAAAAATGTTTTAGTTTTTATAGGCCCTCAAATAAATTTATAAAATAATAAAAACATATCTCTTATAATTCCTTTCATGTCCTTTTTTAAGAATTTTTTTCACATGTTTTCTTTTATGTTGCAAACATTTCAAAAAAATACCTTCATCGGTAGGCAATTTTAATATTTATCTTAATAAATGTTGAATCATATACATGTTTTTTCTTAACAATAAATTGATATTCACATATACATAAACATAAACACGTAAAACTATTAAAAATTTAAGAAATATAATATATTAGGATATATTAACATTTATTCTATATAACCCAATACAAATCTGGAATAAACATGGCGGCTACAGTTCATATGGCCACACTGTCTTTATACAGTCACTGTATGAGTTATTTGCAATTGGCGCCGTCTATCGGCAAAAACGCCACGAACTTTTCCCCAGACCTGATATATAGATTAATTAATTGGCAACACACCAAGTTTTTCAACTGTGACGTAATCTCATAGTTATGTTGAATGGACTTTACAATAAATTGTCTCTTTATCTATTATCTCTTTAATCTATTAAAAACTCTTTAATCTATCTAAAATTCAAAGTTATGTAAAGCAAACTGTATCGTGCAACAACAAATTTCCATTAAATATTGATCTATTCTCTATTTACTCTATTTGTGTAAGTACGATCTAGTGCACGATAACTTTAAGGAGTAGCTTACTAATAGAGTTTTTCTATCGTATCACCTTACATAAAATGTCAAGTCTATGTATCAGACGTCGTTGGACTTCATCGATTGAAAATGTAATCGAACTCTTATCGTACCTCGACATCAAACGCAAACATAATTCTGGATATTTTATTTTCCTGCACGAAATTGCGTCGCTTATGAAAACTGTTTGATTATCACATTTTTTGCCCGCTTGGAAAAGGAATGCACCTTTTTGATTACTTTTTAATTAAGAAGTATGAAGAGGAGAGGAAACTCGGCTAATTGGGAACTATTTTCATTATAATGTTCTTAATTAACGAAATTAAAAAGGAATAACAAAAATGTTTGTATTATGGAAAAGGCACAACCTACATCTAGAGCAAGGATTCACAAACTTTTTTATCGTCGACCTCTTCAAGAATTTCTGGACCTAATATCGACCACTTCTAAAAAAAATATGTACATATATATATATATATAAACCCATAACCAGATTAAAATATTAAGTGGTAAATCCAAAATTTTGAAGTGACAACCGGGATAACCAAGTCAAGAACTAAAATTTTCAAGTAATGATTGGGGATTTCCCAAAATTATTAATCCAAAGTGATAACCGAGGGAGGAGATGAATGTTTCAAGTGAGAATCGGCCAAATCCAAATTTTTCAAATGATAACCAAGCGCAGAACCAAAGTTTTCAAGTGGTGTACCCAATTTTTTCAACTGATAATTGGGGGAATCCAAAATTTTCAAGTGATAACGAAGCGGGGAACAAAAATTTTCAAGTGATAACCGGTGGGAATCAAAATTTTTCAAGTGATAATAGGGGGGAATCCAAATTTTTTAAGTGATAACCGAGGAAGGAAAGAATTTTTCAAGTGAGAACCGGGGAAATTCAAATTTTTCAAGTGATGACCAACCGGGGAACCAAAATTTTTAAGTGGTAACCGGTGGGAATCCAAATTTTTCAAGTGATAACCGGAGGAAGCCAAAATTTTCAAGTGATCACCAGGGAAAATCCAAATTTTTGAAGTGATAACCGAGGGGGAACCAAAATTTTCAAGTGAGAACCGGGGACATCCAAATTTCTCAAATGATAACCAAGCGGGGAACTAAAAATTTCAAGTGGTAGCCGGTGGGAATCCAAAATTTTTAAGTGATAACCGGAGAAAACCAAAATTTTCAAGTGATAACCAAGTGGGGAACCAAAATTTTCAAGTGATAACCGGTGGGAATTCAAAATTTTCAAGTGCTCACCAGGGAAAATTCAAATTTTTTAAGTGATAACCGAGAGAGAACCCAAATTTTCAAGTGAGAACCGGGGACATCTAAATTTCTCAAATGATAACTAAGCGGGGAATCCAAAAATTTCCGATTGTGAAGTTGTGATAACCGGTGGAAACCAAGTTTTTCAAGGTTTAAGAGGGGGAACCAAACTCTCCAAGTGATCACCAAACGGGTAACCAAAATTTTCAAGTGATAACCAAGCAGGTAACCAAAATATTCAAGTGATAACCAGGGAGAAACCAAAATTTTCAAGTGGTAACCAAGTGGTTAATTTTTTTAAGGTATAACCGAAGGAAGAAGCTAAAATTTTAAATGATAACCGGTGATAAACCAAATTTTTCACGGTTTAACAGAAAGGGGGGGTAACCAAACTTTTCAAGTGATCACCAAACGGGTAACCAAAATTTTCAAGTGATAACCAAGCGGGTAACCAAAATTTTCAAGTGATAACTAGGGAGAAACCAAAATTTTCAAGTGGTAACCTAGCGGTTAAATTTTTCCAGGTGTAACCAAGGGGAGAAGCTAAAATTTTAAGTGAAAACCGGTGAGAATCCAATATTTTCAAGGTTTAACCGAGGGAGGAACCATAATTTTCAAGTGATAACTAGGGAGAAACCAAAATTTTCAAGTGGTAACCTAGCGGTTAAATTTTTCAGGGTGTAACCAAGGGGAGAAGCTAAAATTTTAAGTGAAAACCGGTGACAATCCAATATTTTCAAGGTTTAACCGAGGGAGGAACCATAATTTTCGAGTGAGAATCAAACGGGGAAGCCAAAATTGTTAAGTGATGGTCGGAAGGAATCCAAATTTTTTAAGTGATAACCGTGGTGGAATCCAAATGTTTCAAGTGATAACCAAGCGGGGAACCAAAATTTTCAAGTGATAACCGGTAGGTAACCAAAATTTTCAAGTGATAACCGAGAGGGACCAAAGCTCTTAAGTGATTACCAGAGGGTGGGAATTAAAAAATATGTGGTTGTTATGAATGTTGTCAAAATATAAGTGAGCAGGCTTCTGGCTGCAAGCCTTAAACCGGTTGTATTTGCTGTTTGTCCGCTAAGCAAGGGCACGGATGTGAGTTCACTTCCTGCTTATGTCAAATAATTTGTGTAAAAATATTTATACAAATTACAGGTTCTGCTTAGCCGTTCGCAATCGGCTTTTAACTGTAGGTGCCTTCCTGTGTACGCTAAAAAATGGACGGAATACTGACCATATTACTCCTGAAACCACATAGATTAAAAACATAGTCTTGAAACCTGGAAACAGGAGGCCAATGATGATGACAAGTGAGGACCTTTGTTTTTTAGGTCAGCACTTGTATTTTCGAAGCGAGAACCTTTTTGTTTTTAGGTCATCACTTATAGTTCGGAAATGAGAACTCTTAATTTCTTATTTTTTAAAATAATTTTGTCTTCTGTATTGCCGAAAACGTTATAAGATTTGCTAAAACTCTCTAGTAGGGGAGATGTGGGGACGGTGGCACACATTTTGGTTTTTTGTACGTAACATCTTCAATTTTGAATTTTTTAAATAAATGTTTCGCCACTTAATACTTATTATGTCGTTGTTTAAATAACCTGTTAAAAATTAATGTCCTTATCACGTGCCATTTATAATTAATATTTTTGTTGACCTCTGCAATTGTGCCACTGTACCTATACGTGAGGGTACAGTGAAACAGCATTAGGGATACAGTGGAACAGTAAATATAATAGGTATCCAAAAGATCTGTATATGTATTAATAATTTTTATTGAAACTTCAATTCAATGTCTTTCAAAATAAATCATCTGAAGGTACTGAAAAATTAATAAAAAATCTAATTTTTTGGAACAATATAAAAATGAATATATAAAATAAATTTATTATTTTATTATTATTATTAATATAAAAAAAATAAACTTTGGCAAGTTCCTTGGAAGCAGTAATTTCTGATAGTTTTTATTTTAATGTTAATTATATTTCATTAAATTTACTGTAAAAATCAAAGCGTCTAAACGGTGTTTTGTGCTATCAGACGGATCAGGAGATGGTAAAACTTTTATCAGCTCTGATTTTTTAAATGTGTAATTTTTATTTGTTTTAAAAAATTTAAAGAGTAGAGTCAGCCGTCGGAGATATGTTAAAACAATATCGTCAGTCGTTATTTCTATGATTTCCCCTATAGAATGGCTCTTCATTTTATTCTTTCCGTGTCCTTCAAATATTAAGGCATATTGCAAAAGGCATAAGTCAACATTATCATTAGAGTTTGAATTCTCATCAATATTGACATCAGTATCAGACGTGTCTGAACTTACAAGAATATCTTTTAATTTTCTGATCTTTTTTATTTTGCGCAGTTTGGAATTGTTCTTCTAACTCGTACCCACGTACGTGGGTACAGTGGCTCACTGTACCACTGTACTAGCCTAACCCTATTTTCACGAAGATTTTATCAAATATAATAAATGATATAGTTTAGAACATTAGTAATTGCTTTACACTGTAGACAAATGACCAATTTACAACATGTAATACAAATTTTCTTACTAATTTAGTTGTGTGTAGTTCAAATAAAAAATTTCTTGTTACGATAAACTTTAGTTTGTCAATCTCAAATCAACATTTTCATTATAAATGGCAGGACTTAAATTTATAGACTCAAAATGTGGATAGTATAATTTCTCAGTACCAGAGGGGCCTATATATACCCAAACAGACATGAAAATATTCTATATTTCAAAGATATTTCAAATGTTCCACTCAGTGGCGTAGCTACGATTTTTGGGCCTGTAGGCAAACATCAGGTATTGCCCCCGGTCCCGCGAAACTACTCCCAGCATATCCAGCAACATTTGCAAAATGACATCGGTCTAATTATAGAATTACGTTGGAATTATATTTCTCGGTTAGTGATACGAAGTTAAAGGACCTGTCACTTGCCCTTTCCCATATTTTTATTTAAAAATAATTAAAACACATAAATATTTAAATATTATATGTATAATATAAAATAAAAACTGAACAATAATCGAAAAATCTTATCACACATTAGCGTGGTCAATAACAAATTAATATAATCTTTATATAAAATATGAGTCATCTCGTGTTGATAAACGCTAGATTTAAGGTTCAAGTAAGCTCTTTGAAGTTAACAAAAACGTTGCGTGTGTTTGACAGTACATACTCAGTTAGCTTCGCGCCTTCACAGAAGCAAGAACAAAATCGTGCCCAGTCAAAACCCCTTAGTGAGCGTTCTGGTCTTCTGGGGCCAACTCCAACTAGACGGGCCCCATTAGCTGATCTCCCTTGCGAGGTCTTCCCACTGGTCGACGGGTATACAATCTTCCTTCCCATATCTTGCTAACCATTCTGTCCTCCATCATCCTCATAACGTGTCCTATCCTAAGGTGACCATTCGTACTGGTTTTACCAGTACTGTGCTGTTTTTTTGGTCATCGGTCCTGGTTAGTCGTGAAATATAACCAGTACAGTTTAGGGACACAAAATCAAAAATTATAAATTTTTCAAAAGATCGAGTAATCGTTCCATCTTTCAGTACGCGCGTAATTTTAAACACAAAACACGGCTCAGCAGTGTAGCGGCCTTTTCAAAATTACTTTCTTAATCTACAATATAAATAAAAGAAGTACATTTTATTTTTTCACAAAGGCAAAAAACTAAGCTTACTCTGCAATATTGTTTTAATATATATTCTACGATAGCCACTTTTCTTCATGCTGACTGAGCAGGCACGCTCCTAGAAAAATTAACTGAGAGGGGGGTCTATTTCTAAAAAATATCCGATAAATAATATAAAATTTATTATTGCCTGTTTACGGGGAGCGGTGGTCTTATATGTTAATAACATTTTGACTATGATTTGTTTTTTATCAACAAAAGAGATGATTTTATTTTCAGTAGCTTAGTTTTTATTAAGTTTATGTTTTTTTTTAGTTCCTGGGGGGGGTCAGGTCCCAAGGACCCCTCTCCTATTGCATGCGCCTGTACTTGGGCTATTTTAAATGTCCTGGTTTTATATTTGACAAAAAATGGTCACCTTACCTATCCACTGTAATCGTCTGCCTCCAACTAGACGGCCGCACATGGGACTCATTAGGGAGGGGGAAATATGTGCCGTTTTCGCTCGCCGAACCTTCATACGTAGCGCCTCTATTACTATTTTATTCTCGTTAGCAAAACGCATGTGCGTTTAGTTGAGCGCGGAGCCCCGCGCGTCTAGGACCTAGGGACTCTGCACTTCGAGAATTAAATGCATACATAACTAAATACATTTGGAAAAATAGTAAAATTTTTATAAACAATTTTTTTAAGTGCTATATTCTTAATTGCCAAATTTTCGAAGCCTTAAGGTAAGACCGCACTAGGCGGAACTGCACTGCAGCGGAGCGACGCGACACCACGCAGACAAATATTATTTAATTGAATTTGTATGACACATCACGCACTAAGCTACGCGGCACTGCACAGCGCTACTAAGTGTCTTTCTCACAAATTCTGACGCGCCGTGTCGTGCCGTGCAGTGTAGTTCCGCCTAGTGCGGTCTTACCTTTAATTTGCAAATTTTCCGAGCCGGGCCCCAGTTGCTTGAGGGCCCGTAAGCTTTGCTTACACTGGCCTTGCGGTAGCTACGCCACTGGTTCCACTGTACCAATTGTGCCACCGTCCCCACATCTCCCCTATTTCTCGCAAGACTAGGTATTGACTCCAATTTTATTTATATATATTGTCAGTTTAATGAGAAACTTGTGAGAATTGTAGTGTAAACCCTGCCCTTAACATGTCATTCATTGTGGCCTTCCGTAGTGGGTTTAGTCTTCTATCACTCTATTTTACACAATATATTTTATTTCCCAACTGTTGTATCCGGTATATTAAATCCTTTCTAAATCCTGTCTAATCCTACGTTCAGTCTATCGATTACTGGGAAACCTTATCGTCCTTCTAGATCCAATATAAATAAAATACGGATGGTTTTATTTCTTTTACACGAAATTGAGTCGCGTATGACATTGATTTTATGGAAGGAGATATACCCTGTGGGAAGTTTCAACAGGTTTCACATTAATTTTGATTACTTAGAAAATTCCGAATTTACTTCCGATTGTGTGCAGATTGCGGACGAATGATTAAATTTGAGTATACGATTAGTTGTACAATCCAAACTGCGGAAATTTATTGCAGAATAAATTGGAGAATATGATAGACTAAGAGACTCAGACGCGTGCTCTATATTGGGGGGGGGGGGGGGCTTAAAAAATGTTTTACTGTGGCAGGGATGGACATTCTTATTGTGCAAAAAAAAAAAAAAAATCAAACATAACTTAATTTTATGGCCTTTACTACTGAAGCAATTAGGCAGGACAATTTTTAATTTTTCTAAAATACCATGCCTGCACAGGATTCGAACCCGAGACTTTAGCAACACAGGGCAAGTGTGTTACCACTACGCTACGCAGGTCGGCAAAATTAACTTAAACAGATCTTCGCTTCTAAAGGGCGTATCACATTAGAACGCTATCCCAAGTTTTACTTTTGTAGTTTTTTTTTATTTTCAGGATTCACGTCTCTTTAGGTTATGACTTATTACACAGTATTTGAATATTATTTAAGACTTGGAAATTTTTTGTTTGCACATGCTTACGTCGTGCTATTATGACAGTTGACAATTTTACTTTGAAAAGTTTATTTGTGAGGTGTCAGTAAATTAATTAGTTGTTTTTCCAAAAATTTTTCAAATTTTTTTCGTTTTATCAAAAAGTGTCTCAAATAAAAGTTATTAGTTAGTTGCTTTGGTTAAATAAATTTTTTCGAAATATTTTTCTGTTATGAAATATTCGCAAAAATATTAAAATCGACACGAATAAACTCCCATTTCTAGTCAACCGATTTTTACCAAAAGTTGATCAACTCGTGCCATTGTTGTCAAAAGCTTAAATATGCAGTTTCATAAAAATCCTTTTAGCCGAATTTGCTCTGCACGTGTACACAGACAGACGGACGGACGGACAGACAGACAGACAGACAGACAGACAGACAGACAGACAGACAGACGGACAGACAGACCGACAGACATCATGTTAAAAATAGTCAAAACGTTATGTAGGGACCTCAATTCGTGGAGATCCATCGAAATCTCGAAACGTCAAAATTGGTATGATCACAATACCTCCCTTATATATGTTAGCGGTCGATAAAAATCAACTGTGGCCACCATAGGACCGACCGCCATCACAAAGTACTTGTATAAAATACATTCTAGCACAGAGCCTCAGTAAGGAAAACTTGCGCTAGGGGCAAAACTGTGTTTTGGCGCCCTTGGCCAATAAATGTAAGTGATAAGCAAAAACAAGATTCTCACCTCCCAAAATCTAAATGATGAGCAAAAAAAAAGGTCCTCACGTCCTAAAATCCAAGTGATGAGCAAAAAAAAGGTCCTCACCTCCCAAAATCCAAGTGATGAGCAAAAAAAAGGTTCTCACCTTCGCAATGTGGGGCCTTTTTCTTAGTGCGCTAGGGGCCGTCACCCCCTCCGCCCCCCCCTTACTGCGGCTCTGTTCTAGCAACAAGTAGAAATAATTTGGCCCAATATTTTCTAACAGAGATATTATTTATCATAACCATGGAAACGTTACATACAAGTATGAAAAAATAGATAATTAGAAAAAATTTCAAAAATTTTTTGTTTATCACTTGGATTTTGGAGGTGAGGGCCTTTTTTCAATCTCAGAGTTTACCTCAACTGAAATCTGGTCACCCTGGGCCTACGACGATCCTAAAACGGCGGCCCTGATCGTTGATGTGCCAACATACCCAGGGTGCCTATAGGGACTGGTTCGCTTATTCTAAAAGATCTTTTGCAAAAATATTTTATTATGTAATGTCGGCCTAATAGTCCGAGAGCTAGCAACGTTTTCGAGAAAGAATTTTAGGTCGGCTGGTTTTTCTATATTTCCCTTTCTTATTGAAGTAAGGTAGGGATGCGGTACGTCTGGCACCTGGGAGCGGATGCGTTTACCTGTGCGCATCTCGCCTGTATAGGTAAAAAGTGGATATTTTGAAATCATTTTAAGACATTTTATTTATTTTATATAATTTTCTATGTCTTTTTAGCATTATAAATTTATAGTTGCCAGACAGTTTCGTTGTTGCTAACATTGCGCCAGATCTAATTTAAGTATTTAAAAAATAATATTTTTCAAACCATTTTAGTATAGCTGTAATTTTAATAGGATATAGTTCTGTAATCAAAGAATACAATATTAATTTGCCAGACGGAAAATCCGTTGTCTAACCAGGAACCAGACCAATTTAAGTCCCGGGGATAATAGGTAAGTTAGAAGAGTGTGGCAGCTTATTCGTTGGTTGCGTGAGAGAGATAGCTGCAACAGAGGGCGTTAGAGAGAGACAGGTTATATAGGTTAGAATTTCATAAAAAAATAGAGCAGAATAATAATTAAAGTAAAATGAGATGAGAACAACTGATAAAAAATAGTAGTATTATTAGCAAAATAAAACAAATAATTTATTTTAAATATGTAGGAAATTAAACATAAAATGTAATTCAGTATTTTTATTGAATAATTCTGTCACAATAAAATGCTACATCATCAGTATCATCGTCACTGCTATCATCGTTATCACTCCTTATATCATTATTATTATTGTATTCAGATGTATCGTCATTTTCTAGGACCTGAGTATCTGTAAAAAAAAAAATATTTTTTTTTTTAAATTAAATAAAATTATTATGATTTTTTAAATTTTATTATTTTACCACTTTTGTTTGAACAAAAACACATTTTTCTTTTTTCTCACTCATCACGATAATATTCTGCTTTATTTTATTTTATAAAAACAAGCAAACATAAACACTCATGTGGACGACGCCAACTTAAAAAATAGCAGCTGTGATTGTTTTACTGTTATCTCTTCTAACTCACCTATTCTCCCCGGGACTTAAATTGGTCTGGTTCCTAGTTAAACAACGGAATTTCCGTCTGGCAAATTAATATTGTATTCTTTGATTACAGAACTATATCATATTAAAATTACAGCTATACTAAAATGGTTTGAAAAATATTATTTTTTAAATACTTAAATTAGATCTGGCGCAATGTTAGCAACAACGAAACTGTCTGGCAACTATAAATTTATAATGCTAAAAAGACATAGAAAATTATGTAAAAAAAAAAAATCTTAAAATGATTTCAAAATATCCACTTTTTACCTATACAGGCGAGTTGCGCACAGGTAAACGCAACCGCTCCCAGGTGCCAGACGTACCGCATCCCTACGTAACTTCAATAAGAAAGAGAAATATCGAAAAACCAGCCGACCTAAAATAAACTTTTTTGTGACGTTGCTAGCTCTTAGACTATTAAGATCTTGTGGAATTTCATTAAAAACTTAACCAGTATTTATGGCAAGACTAGCTAATAAATATCCCTGACCGTTCCTAACTCCGTCTTTATTATAGCACTTATACGCCCTCTGCGGCATCGCCTATTTCGTTTACCATAGCAACATAACAACCTGTAATAGAAATTAGTTAAAATACCCAAGCGTATAAATCCCAGCCGGCAATAATTCACAGAGGTCAGATTATGTTAGGTTAAACATGGATCAATACCAACCATCTGTAGCCTTTATTCCACTATCTACCTGTTAACACCTGTTTTATAATGTCCTTGTGCCTCCGCGATACTGTTCGTATTCAGTCCTTGACTTTCAGACGCGGACCACGTGCTCGCGAATATAGATCAGGGACGGCCGCTGGGTTCTATCGTATGAAACATGGCACTACCGGCATTTGTCACGTGTTCTGTCGTGCTCAGTAATCTGCTTATCGTTGTAAGAGTGTTGGGAGTGCAACTGACAGATGAATTTATTTGTAAATGACGGCTGTTGAAGCGAATGTATTTGGTTTTAGGAAATGTACGTTTTTCCTGTAAACGAGTTTTATTATATTTTTTAGTGGAAGCTAAAATTTGTAGGGTTTTGTAGGTATGACCACCAAAAAACCTTTAAAACGTCACTCATTTGTCTGTCTGTGTTAATAATAATATGTTTATTTGAGTTTTTGTACATATACCAAGTCTACAAGTATGAAATGCGGATTGTTTTTTTTTAAATAAAACACATTAAACTCAAAAGGACAGTAAAAGTTTATTTATTCAAAGTATGCTCCATTAGAAGTTATCCATTTTTCCCATCTTTCAGGCAATTTGTGAATACCTCGCCAGTAGAACTCTTCCCCTTTCCCCGCAAACCATTCACCTAGCCATTCTTTCACATTTTCATATGAATAAAAGTGCTGCTCGGCAAGTGCGTGACCCATCGTTGCAAACAAGTGGTAATCTGAAGGGGCCAAGTCTGGTGAGTAAGCGGCATGGGTAGCACTTCCCACTTGAGTGCCTCCAATGTGTTGCAAACTGCTTTTGCCTTATGTGATGGAGCGTTATCGTGAAGAAAGATTACCTTCTGCTGTCTTCTTTCGTATTCTGGTCGTTTTATGAGCAGCGAATGGTTCAATTCGATCAGTTGTTGTTGGTAGCGTTGGGTATTAACTGTTTCACCAGGTTTTAACAATTCATAATAGACCACACCCTTTTGGTCCCACCAAGTACAGAGCATTGTCTTTTTGCCAAAGCGATTCAGTGTTGCAGTTGATGTGGATGGTGAGCCTGGGTTCACCCATGATTTTTTGCGTTTGGGATTTTCAAAATAAATCCATTTTTCATCGCCAGTAATGATACGATGCAAAAAAGACTTTCTTTGTATCGTGCAAGCAAAATTTCACAAGTGTTTTTGCGTTTTTCCATCTGCCTCTCATTCAATGCATGTGGAACCAATCTGCCGACTTTCTGGATCTTACCCATCTCTCGTAGGCGATTGGAAACAGCTTGTTGACTAACGCCTAACTGCTCTGCTAGTTGTTTTTGTGATTGACTATCGTCTTCCTGTAGCAATGTTTCCAATTTTGTATCTTCATATTTTTTTGGAGGTTTTCCATGTTCTTTGTCTGTAAGATCAAAGTCACCACTTTTGAAACGCTGAAACCATCGTTCACACGTATCTTGCGATGGAGCATATTCACCATAAGCTTCTCGAAGCAGTCGGTATGATTCAGCAGCAGTTTTTTTCAAATGAAAACAAAACAGTAGTACTGTCCGCGAATGCTCTTTATTTGGCACAAAATTTGACATTTTTAACACAGTAAAAGAAAACTATATGATCACTTTTCAAATTATAACCTATACGCATTTGACACTTAATGATAACTTAACAAAACGCCATATGTGTTGAAACTTTGAACTATACACTCTGTTTGCGCGGCAAGTTTGAAAAAAATCCGTATTTCATACTTGTAGACCTGATATTTAGTGGAAACCTTTTTAGGATTTTGTAGGTATGACCAAAAAATATTTATAACGTCACTCATCTGTTTATCTGTCTATTCGGTAGAAATTGTAACCAAACGGCTGGACCTAGAAAGTTGAAATTTGGCATCTTTGACCCACATATAGGGAAACTAGAGGGAATTCAAAGAATACATACAGAAAAATAGTCTATGAATAAAAGAAAAAAATCAGCTGTGGCCACCACAGGACCGACTGCCATCACAAAGTACTTGTATAAAATACATTCTAGCAGCAGAGTAGATATAACTTGGCCTAATATTTTCTAACAGAGATATTCAGACCAATTCTGTAACTCAGTTACTATGATCATAGGAACTTAATTTGTCTCTATGAGCAAGGTCAGTTACTATCATGAATGAAAGTCATTATACTTTTTATAATATTTTATCTTGTAGTAACGTTACTATAGTGCATTCAAAGGTGAGTATGCAGTACAGGACATATGGAGTAGTTCTTTTTCATACTCTCTAATGGGTTTACAGAATGACGCTATCCTTTTCTTGCTTGTCGACGTTGCCAGCTCTAAAACGCGCTGATCTGTGAAGAGGCAGTATTCTACAAATGGCCATTTGATTTTATTGAGTGTTATTTTGAGTTTTATAAGAGTTGATTTTTGTAAAACATACGAGTTTTTCATATTATTATAATCGACACATTTGGCAACACCACTCCCATTTGCCATAAGAGCTATACTGCAAACTCACCTTTGAACGCGCTATACACAGTAAATTTTTACAGAATTGATCTGTTTATTTATTATAACCATGGAAAAGTTACATATAAGTATAAAAAAATAGAAAAAAATCAGCTGTGGCCACCACAGGACCGACCGTCATCGTAAAGTACTTATATAAAATACATTCTAGCAGCCGAGTAGAAATAACTTGGCCTAATAATTTTTAACAGAGATATTATTTATCATGACCATGGAAACGTTACATATAAGTATGAAAAAATTGATACTTAGAAAATATTTCGAAAAATTTTACAGAAATTATTCGAAATTTTTCGTTTTATCAAAAAAACGTCTCAAATAAAAGTTATTAGTTATTGCTTTTATAGCAACTTTTGTTCAATAATTTTTTTCGAAATATTTTTCTGTTGTGAAATATTCACAAAAATCTTAAAATCGACACGTGTAAACTCCCATTTTTAGTCAACCGATTTTTACCAAAAGTTGATCAACTCGTGCCATTGATGGCAGAAGCTTAAATATGAAGTTTCATAAAAACCCTTTCAGCCGAATTTGCTCTGCACGTGTACACAGACGGACAGACACAGACAGACAGACAGACGGATGGACAGACAGACCGACAGACAGACTGACAAACGGACAGACAAACCGACAGACATCATGTAAAAACTTTATGTAGGGACCTCAATTCGTGGAGATCCATCGAAATCTCGAAATGTCAAAATCGGTATGATCACAATACCTCCCTTATATAAGTTGTCAGTCGGTAAAAATTGAATGCAGACGCCCCTGTATGCAGGATACGTCAATTTCAATTCGTCATAAAAAGATACTTCGTGTACTTTATTCTTATTAATGGTATTTACGGACAATAAAAACGACGCTAGTATTTTTTAAAAAGATTTTGCGGCACATTTGGGAAAATTTGCGACACACTAATGTGCCGCTGCAAAACTTTTGGGAAACTTCACTCTTGTGTCTGCCTGCCTGTCTATTCGAGATTCAGAAGTAGGATTAGAACATAGGCTATAAGACATTTCAAAATTTTTATTCTAGGAGGGTGTTTCGGAGTTAAAACTGTTTATTGGAAAACTTAAAATATCTCCCTTATTATTGATTTAACAGAAAAATATATATATAACGAAAATTGTTTATAGTAAGAAAATATATCTTTTTTGTTCAATGCAATTTTTCAATTAGATGAATATTTGGGAAGTTACGGGGGGACACCTTAAAACTAAAATCTACATACCTATATATCTCCCTTATTATGGCCAAATCATATATGACAAAAAAAAGTATAATAAGAAAACAAATCTTTTATTTCTATGCATCAAGTTATCAACCAACTTTACCTTTTTTTCTACAAATTTCATCCTTGACGACCTAATATATTACTAAATTTTGTGTAATATTTTATTTCATTTTTAATTTTAACCAACGCCCCTTTCCTTTTTGCAACCACGTAAATGGGTGGAATAAACTTGGCTTGCCTCAGGCTGCAGCTTTTTGCGCGCCTGCCCTGTTAACGAAGCAATGTGTAACGAGCCTGTGGGCTGCACTCACTGCAGCCCAAATCTGCTAGCGTATAATATACTAAGCGATGACTGGTCAGCTTTCGCAATCATTCAGTAACACGTTGATTTTATATTAGTTGTGAAAATTTTCAATATAATTATATTTTTGATATAAGTGATACAAATTTTGATGCTTATTGATTTAAATTATTCTGCAATGAAAGAGGAAAGAGTGAGTGATGTCGTTTGATAAAGTTGAATGGTCGTCCTTCGTGTAAGTTATTGATTTGCGTATATTGATGATTCTGCAAAAATGGTTTTAAATTTAGAATTTTTCGCTTAGTTACCATACGTGAGGTACAGATAAAATTGCCTTTGACTTTCTGCAAATATTTAAATTGTTGATTACATTTTTTGATTTCACTTTACTTGGTACATTCACTGTTCAGATATCGTGAGATAACAAAAATTATATTTTATATTTTATGCAGTGCAGCTGTATCCCCGTTCTAGGGTGCTACCTTGTGTATGAAATGAAATTGGCAGATTAATTTTGAATATAATATTTATATAGTTCATTTATACTTACTCTGTACATCCCTCAAACCTAAGGTCTCCCACATAATGACTTTCCAAAACTCGCGAGCGGACCGAGCCAGAAAACCTCCTAAGTTCGCCAGCTGGTTGCTGTGATTGTTAAAAAGGAGTTAAGGGGTTTTTCAATTAAAAGCAATAATTTAAATAATCTACCTTAACTACGATACGGCTTTTAATATTTACATAATTTACTCTAGACATACAATCATGTTTTTTTTCAGTATATATATTCTTCATTTCCACTAGGCCTTGTGGCGTTTAGGGTATTAACTATTACAAAGAAATGAAAAAAAAAATAACATAAGAATATGGATATTTTACAATATTTACCGACCGCCAACATATATAAGGGAGGTATTGTGATCATACCGATTTTAACATTTCGAGATTTCGATGGATCTCCACGAATTGAGGTCCCTACATAACGTTTTGACTATTTTTAGCATGATGTCTGTCTGTTTGTCTGTCGGTCCGTGTGCACGTGCAGAGCAAATTCGGCTTAAAGGATTTTTATGAAACTTCATATTTAAGCGTTTGACATCAATAGCACGAGTTGATCAACTTTTGGTAAAAATCTGTTAACTAGAAATGGGAGTTTACTCGTGTCGGTTTTAAGCGAATTATTTCGAAAAAGTTTATTTAACAAAAGTTGCTATAAAAGCAATAATTAACAACTTTTATTCGAGACATTTTTTGATAAAGCAGCATAAATTAAACAAGTACTTTGTGATGGCGGTCGGTCCTGTGGTGGTCACAGCTGATTTTTACCGACCGCCAACATATATAAGGGAGGTATTGTGATCATACCGATTTTGACATTTCGAGATTTCGATGGATCTCCACGAATTGAGGTCCCTACATAACGTTTTGACTATTTTTAGCATGATGTCTGTCTGATTGTCTGTCGGTCCGTGTGCACGTGCAGAGCAAAGTCGGCTTAAAGGATTTTTATGAAACTTCATATTTAAGCTTTTGACATCAATGGCACGAGTTGATCAACTTTTGGTAAAAATCGGTTAACTATAAATGGAAGTTTACTCTTGTCGATTTTAAGATTTTTTCGAATATTTCACAACAGAAAAAATTGTTTTAACAAAAGTTGCTATAAAAGCAATAACTAACAACTTCTATTTGAAAAATGTTTTGATAAAACGAAAAAATTTGATACTATTTTTTCATACTTATATGTAACGTTTCCATGGTTATGATAAATAATATCTCTGTTAGAAAATATTGGGCCAAGTTATTTCTATTCTGCTGCTAGAATGTATTTTATACAAGTACATGGGGATGGCGGTCGGTTCTGTGGTGGCCACAGCTGATTTTTTTTACATAGGAATGCTTTTATTTTCATAAAAACGTTTCATATTTTCAGAAAGGCAATCTTCATTTTATGATTAATGACATAAAATATGAACTAAATTTTAGAGTAGATATTTTGATGAATAAGCACAAATTACAGAGCCCAGCATATTTTTCGCATGCTAATGAATATTTTTAGTATAGAAAAAGTTTCAGCGACCTTCATCTAACAAAAAACACGCTTTTTATTACTTTGTAAAACCAAGAAACTGGAGTCTCACATAGTTTTCTTTATTTCTATTCATTCCGAGCGGAAAAAGTTTTGAACAGTAAGAACTCAACCGCGTGGAAACATTGTTTTGTCAGTTTAATCTTTAAAGGTAAGAAAAATAAGAATGAACTAAAATAAATTTTGACTATAAATGTGAATATTTATATGAACTAAACTAAGAGAAAAGCCCATCATATAACGGCGTAAAGGTAATCACCAAATTAAAAAAAAAAAAAAAAAAAAAAACTCTGGGTAGGTACAATATTAGTCATACAGTCATGTGCGTAAAAATAGTAGTAGTTTAATGCAAATGGTAAAATTGTATTTATTTTATTTAGGCCCGGTCTTTCCACCTTCAGATAAAGTCCCAGGTAACTATCTGACAGATAAGGTTATTTGTAACTTCTTCTGCTGAGTAAATGTCATCCCTTCTTTCTATACAAATGTATCTATCAGATAGTTATCTAACGGATAATGAGACTGACGTATTGGATTCACTGACTGGTATTGACATTTACTCAGCAGATGAAGTTACAAATAACCTTATCTGTCAGATAGTTACCTGGGACTTTAACTGAAGGTGGAAAGACCGGGCCTTAAAGTTATTTATTTAGGTAGTTGCATTACATTTATAGTATATATAATAGGTCTATAAAATATTTAAGCTGGCAGCATTGAACTTTTTAAATAAATATGTAAATTGCCCCTTAAACAAACCAGAAACAACATTTTTCTAGTGTTCGTAAAAATAGCAGTGTTTACATGTTTTACTAAACTAAGTAATCAAACTGTTTTATTCTTTAATAAATTTTTGAGTATATTGAAAAGTTGATTTTATATTTAAAACCACGGAAAATAATAAATATCTTTCTTATTTTTTAGTAAAAATGGGTAGGGCTAAACATTGCACACAGGTGAAACGTCAGTTGATTTTACAAATGTTGATTTCTGGTAAAACTTCTAAATTTATTCAGAATGTGTTTCGCTAAAATGGTATCTAATGCCAAAAAGTGGACTCTAGAACCTGTAAGTCGGGGTCGGATATCTAAAACTTCGCCGACAACAGATAGAAAAATTGTAAGGTATGCAAAGTTAAACCCTTTTCTTACTTCTACACAAATAAAAACGAATTAGACCTGCCAATTTCTGTATCAACTGTAAGAAAACGCCTTACAAAAGCAAATCTGAAAGCCAGAAGACCAAGAAAAACTCCGCTGTTAAATAAGAGACACGGGAAAATAGAATTCAATTTGCCAAAGAACACCAACTTTGGCCGGGTCAAAAAGATACAATATTCTTTGGTCTGATGAAACAAAAATTGTTTTATTTAATCCTGGTATCTGCCAAAAGCAAGTACGCAGGCCTGCATGCACGAGGTACAATCCTAAGTACACTACAAAGACAATAAAACATGGCGGTTGTAGTGTTATGGCATGGGGATATTTTTCTTGGAACTGAGTGGGCCCTATTTTCTAAATTAAAGATATAATGGACGCAAATGTTTATGTCATTATTAGAGCCCTGCAAATCCGCGGGTATCCGCGGATTATCCGCGGATATCCGCAACTTTTCTGCGGATGCGGATAAATTATCATTTAAACCATGCGGATGCGGATCGGATGCGGATTAAATGTCATATCCGCTTATCCGCAATATCCGCGTGAACATTAAATCTTCGGTTACTTTCGGAGAAACAAGCAATTGTGTTCTGACTACGCAGTCCTCGGTTATTTTAGGTTGTCTGTATATACATGATATTTTGTAGCATTCAATCTCACTTTATGTTATTTTTATTAAGACAATTGTCCATGATCAAGACTGAGTTGAGACAATCAACTTAACTTTCTTTTCATTATTGAATATATTATAGAAAATAATATTTTGGACAAAAGTTTCCTGGTACACTTTCGACGTAATTCTTCCTACCTCTGCTCTAATTCTGGCTTTTAAATCTGATACAGGTTTTTTTTTTACATAAAACTGATTAGTAAGTTTTATTTAAATACCAAAATTTACCTACATAATTTTTTCTCGAAAATTTTATTATGTAACCTGCCAATTTTTTTATACTACCCGAAAAAAATTTGAAAAATGACACATGTTGCTATTTGAAAAAGTTGCAACGTCTAACTCATGCACGAAATGGCGTAAGAGAATTACTTGATCCTAAAAATATGAAGCACCTTTTATCAAGTAACTTTTCTGATTTTTTTTTAAATTCAATATTAAAAAAAGCAGCACGCCACTTACTCCCTACGAAAAAGAACGCTTAGGCCCCCCAAAATTGTTATCTCTCTCTAGATTTAAATAAGTTATTAGCGCATCTAGGCCTTAAAACTTTTAGGGTCCCTTAGGTTAGGTTAGTAATAAATAAGCTGGTAAATCCAAAAATTTTTAGTAGCGTTTTAGAGCAGAGATTACATAAACAGGCGAAATATGTTAGTTCTTTCCAAACTGACAGCAAAACCTGTAGTGCGGATAGTGCGGATATTTTTGCGGATGCGGATCGGATGCGGATTTGTTATTTACAAAAGCTGCGGATGCGGATCGGATGCGGATCATGGATGTGCGGATGCGGATCGGATGCGGATACAGAAAAGCTTATCCGCGCAGGGCTCTAGTCATTATCTTGCAGTATGTCATGCTTCCCTTTGCAGTATTTATGCAATATAATGATCTAAAGCACATTTCGCGCAAAGCAAAAAATTGATTTAATGAAAATGGGGTTACTGTTATGGGTTGGCCAGCTCAATCTCTGGACTTAAATCCAATAGTGAACTTGTGGGCTAATGTAAAAATTATAATATATCTTCAAAACCTACTTACAAAGAAGAATTATGAGGAAAAATTGAAGCAGCTTGGAAATCAGTTCCCTTAAAGAAATGCCGGTAGCTAATTGGTTCTATGCCGCGAATATGTGTAGAACTAATACGAAAAATAGGTTATGGAACCAAATATTACAGAAATAATAAAGAATATTTAATATTAAAATGAGTTTTATTTATTTTATGAAGTGTACTGCTATATTTATGAACAGCGTTATGAGCATATTTTTACAAATACTATATATATATATTTTTAATGAATCGACAAAAATACTTTCTTTTTATCAAAATATAAAACTATAAACTATAATATAGGTTATTCATTTTTAATAATTACAGGAAAAAAAATATAATAATAATTTAAAAAAATTAAGTTGTGTTAAGGCGGCGCACTACCCTATAGTCCTCAATAGTTTCTTATACAAAACTAATAGTCGGAAATAAAGTTAATAACAATCTATATATCAAAATTTGCAGCGAATTTTTATCTATCTAATAGGATATTTTTAATTGTAGAAAAAACTGTTAGGTAGTTGTAAATAAGCAAATTGCATTATAGACGCCATCTTGTAAACCAATCGACGGATATTTGCGTACAATGCGGCAAATTGTACCTAAAGCTTCATTCTACAAATATGATTGTAGCTATTTTGTTGTATTGTGAAAATTACTTATAGTTATTGTACTTGGTAATCTATTTTTGCCGCCCTCTTGAATCTGCCGCGGTTTTCAAAATTGTTGTTACGGGTAAAAATGATTTATTTTTCGTGAAGAATACGTGTACCAAGTGGCATTCTATTATCTTTAAGTATAATATTTTTTGACGAAGGCTCTAAGCTATAAGTAATCAAGTCGAAAAAAAATTGACTTATTATTTGAACATTTCTACACAAAACTATATAAATATAAAAGTTATTCGAAACCCACAAATAGATTTAAAAAATTACAGAACAATATCGCTGATGTATATTTTTAAGTTATTGAGCGATAATATTTTTACAATAAATGTTTATACAATTAAAACTATCATATTAGATAAATAAAAATTCGGTGCAAAATTTGATGTATAGATTGATACTAATTTTATTTGAGATTGTTAGTTTTGTATAAGAAACTAGTAACTTCCGGGGGTTATACGCAGCCTTAATATTGGCAAGCACACAACAAAATTTCTTTAAAAACTACATTTTTTGTAAATAATATGCATGCATGCCAAATTCTAAAAACCGAATTGTGTTCAGCAGTAATAAAGGAGTAGACCAGTGATTCTCAAAGTGAGCAATACTGCCCCCTGAGGGGCGCTCGAACAATCCAGGGGGGCGATAGTAGCCTCGGGTGCATTTGGGGGCATTGAAAATGATGAAGACTTGCTTACCTACTGTCAGCACTTGGATGCTCTCCATTCTGACTTCAACCAACGATTTGAAGATATTTTTAAAATGAACATACCTGACTGGGTTTTGGATCCTTTTTCATGTGCAAACACTCCAAAATTACAAGAAGAACTGATGGAAGTAACAACAAATTACGAATTGAAATTTAAATTCAAAGACGGCTACCAACAGTTCTGGCTGCAAATGCAGATTCGTACAGCTTATCCTGAATTATGGGCTATAATACAAAAGTTGTTAATTGCATTTTCTTCGTCATATTTAGTGGAACATTTTAGTCACAAATCTATTAACAAAAAAAAAAAAAAAAAGAAACCGACTGCAAATAGCTAATCGCGGTGATTTAAGAATACTGCTGACAAAAATAGAGCCTAAGATTGATACATTGATAGCAGCGCACCAGGTTCATCCTTCTCATTAGATGAGAATATGATTTTAATAAATAATTTTTAATTTCAAGCTTCAAGGTTTCTTATTTACAACATCTTTCTTTACTATATTTTAGAACGTAGGTAGAAATATTGATACATATATCTAGTTACTACACAAACAGTAAAGAAACTGTTGTTGTTAAACTTATGCAGTCAAGGGTGTATAAAATTTATAATGCTAATAATTTATTTTTTGTTTCAGGTAAGAGAAATTAGTTCCTTCTTATTCGTAAGTAAAATAATATTTATTCAGAAAATCATCATCTAGACCAGGGCTTCTTAAACTTTTTCATATAGCGACCCCCTTCAAACCTAGGAAATTTTAAACGACCTACCATGTAATGAAATTAATATTGACCGTAGATGTAGGTGTAATAGCGCGACATTGTATAATCTACCTTGTAGATTCTAAAAATGTATTTATTATTTCCCAAAAGTAGCAGGTCTTTGTGACCCTCCTTCAGTAGCCTCGCGACCCCCCAGGGGGTCGGGACCCACAGTTTAAGAAGCCCTGATCTAGACCAGTGTTTCCCAACCAGTGGCGTAGCGTGGTATTCCTGCGCCTGGGGACAACTAGGTAAATCTGCGCCCCTAATGAAAATCACCAGGATCGGGGCGAGGGCCTTTGGCGCCCTTATACAAGCAGAGCAAAATTTCAAGAGAAGTAAAAAAAGGTCTTCACTTCTAAATTTCAAGTGAAGACCTAAAAAAAAAGGTCCTCACTTCTAAATATCAAGTGAAGACCTTAAAAAAAAGTCCTCACCTCTAAATATCAAGTGAAGACCTAAAAAAAAAGTCCTCACTTTAACCTTTGCGCCCCCTGAATGCCGGCGCCCAGGTCATTTGTCCAAAATAACTTACAGTTTTGTAAGAATAAGTGTAGGTTATGTTATGATATGATTTCTTTATAAATTGCTTATTTTGCCCCCAGTAATGGCTAATAAGTTTCACTGAATTTAATAGTGGAAATATTTTAAGACCGCAGCGCTGTTACGGCATACTTGGAACTTCCAAAATAGACATTCATTATATATAATCATATGGGCAACAACGTGAATTTTAATGTTTACTGGTGGTTTTTGTAATTTTGCTACAATATTAATACGTGTTTTTATGCAAGGAAATCAGTGAAATATTATAACATCAAATATTAATAAATAAGAATAATTTTAAGCATGTTTTTATTATTTTTTTATATTGAAATGGACCTTTTAGGTTATTTAGGTTAGGTTATTTTTTAGGTTGAATGGATTTCTTTTAATCCACGAATTACACTCAGGTACACAGCAATAATAGTTCGATTTCAACATGATTTTTGTCTCGTCTTCCACTTTAATTTAAGGTTATTTTTACTTATTATCACTTGATACCAGTAAATACAATTTAAAACTGATTTTAAAATAATATAAAATAACATTAAACTTAACAAAACGTAACAATATAACAATATAATAACAACAAAACTATAGTAAAATGCAAAAATATATTTTGATCCCATATAACTCAATGTAAACAGCGCGATAGGATGTCTATTTCTGTAGTTGCTTAAAATCCCACCAAATGTCATATCGCTTAGCAATTTTTTCCTATTGAAATTTTCAGTTTTCTCAGTGCCGAAGTAACCTCTAGGGTTATAATTGAAGGTAATAAGGCTTTTTTGCCCCGTTTCGGAACACGATGAAAACTTAGGTCTCTATCACGACCTACTTTTGCATTGCAAAGATAAACACAACAATTCACGTTGCATTTAATTTTTTCTAGCAATTTTAAAGACATTTTTTAAAAACTCGCTATGAAAACAACAATAAACAAACTCGACTATCCTCCACCTGTCAGTGTCTCAAAATCTCACTAGAGGCGCTTCAGTTATTGTCAGTTGACAATACATCTAACATTTTAAATCAGATGTCTTCTTCCTCTGAGAATATGATTGTTACTAAACTTTATCATAGCAGTGAGCGCTGTATTCTAATCATCCTATTTTTAAGTCATATCTTCTTAACGAAGATCATTGTCATATCGTTGTTGTATCACTATCAGTGTTACTTATGAGCCCTCGGGCTAAGAGTTTCAATTCAACCGTTATCATTTGTGATTCCGAATTATGTTCAAGTGTTCATTAAAATCGTATATTAAAATATCTTTAGAATATCTTGAATTTAAAAAGAGGGTCATGTTTACTCTGAATAACATTTTAAAGGCTAATCATGTAGACGTAAATTTATTTAACCGATAATGTCAAAGGGGACGAACGCCAACGCTCTTCACTGAAGCACAGCAGCCCCTAGCTCTCTACGCCCACGTTCACTGGAAAATTCATCTCTCTTGTTATTATAATGTACGGAACATTTTGTAAAATGATTCATATAAAATATAAAATAAACACCCACGTACATACTCTGGAGTGTTTCTCTTTAATGAAATGTATTTATGTACTTTTCATTGTAAGAATTAAATTGTTTATTTTGAAATGTTACGTTTAGTTCAATTTGGTATGCAGTACGTGGTACTTGGTTCAAAAATAAACTGGGATTTTTGGTTTATTCAATTATATCATTCATTATTTTAAAGCTTATTCAAATTTATCTTCTTGGAAGTATTATTCTCCAGTTTTAATGCGCCCATTGTTTCTTGCAGTTTAAGTATCTTAAGGAATGATAGGCAGGCAAATTTAATAATTAATTTTTGGTGTATTTCTTCAATATTAACTTTATTTGAAAAAAGAATTTTTATCTCTAGTTGATAGTTTGTATACTTTTAATTTATTAATATCACATATAAATCAATTTTGTGGTAATAAGTGCCTCAGAACATTCAGGGTTTGCTTCCCGAACTCAGCTTTTATAGGCAAAATGAGTGCCAGAATTGGAAAACTCGGCGCCAGAATTGAAAAAAGGGACGACATTTTTTTGGTCATCACTTGAATTTAGAATAGTGTTTCGTTTTTTAGGGTTTTGTAGGTATGACCACCAAAAACCTTTATAACGTCACTCATGTGTCTGTCTGTACGGTACAAACTGTAGCCGAACGGCTTAACATACAGTTGAAATTTGGCATGCTTAAACAACTCTTTGACTCATATATAGGAAAAATACTGAGAGTTCAAAAAAAAAAAACATCCCGAAATAAATATAAATGTATTAACAAAAAAAATTAATAATAAATATGATTTTTGATAATTAAATAAATAATAATATTATTAATAATAATGTAAACAAATATTTATTAAAAAAATAAATATATTTACCGACCGCCAACATATATAAGGGAGGTATTGTGATCATACCGATTTTGACATTTCGATATTTCGATGGATCTCCACGAATTGAGGTCCCTACATAACGTTTAGACTATTTTTAGCATGATGTCTGTCGGTCCGTCTGTCCGTCTGTCTGTCTGTGCAGAGCAAATTCGGCTAAAAGGATTTTTATGAAACTTCATATTTAACCTTTTGACATCAATGGCACGAGTTGATCAACTTTTTGATCGGTTAACTAGAAATGGGAGTTTGCTCGTGTCGATTTTAAGATTTTTGCGAATATTTAAGAACAGGAAAATATTTCGAAAAAATGTATTTGACAAAAGTTGCTATAAAAGCAATAACTAACAACTTTTATTTGAGACATTTTTTGATGAAACGAAAAATTTTTGAAAAATTTTTCGAAATCTTTTCCATATTTTTTCATACTTATATATAACGTTTCCATGGTTATGATAAATTATATCTCTGTTAGAAAAAATTAGGCCAAGTTATTTCTACTCTGCTGCTACAATGTATTTTATACAAGTACTTTGTGATGGCGGTCGGTCCTGTGGTGGCCACAGCTGATTTTTAAATTTTCAACAAGCAAATTTTAAAAAAATACTTGTCTTTCGCCGAAAATATGTCAAAAAACTTATGTCCCCCACCCTATATCCAAGAGGGGTTGATCTAGATAGGTGTTGATGGGAACCAAAATTTCAACAGCAATTTTTAATCATATTAGTTTTCAGAAAAATATAGAATTTTTTGTGTCACTGAAAAAAATAATTATTTTTTAAAAATTTATTGTGTGGCATCAATAGAAAGATCTCAAGACGTAGTCATTTTGTTCAAATTATTTTGTCAAAATTCTAGTTATATTTTGGCTAATGTTACATTTAATTTTTAAAAGCACTAATTTAATAACCAGTGGCAAATTATAATTTAATTCCATGTTTCAATGTACACGAAATCAGAGAGGCGGAACTTATGACTTAAAACAACCAATGGAAGCCATAGGCGCAATTTTCAAAATCTTAATGAACCTTGCTATAATTATAAAAAAAATACTGCATATATTTAAAAACCTAAATAATGGTATTAGGCATTCGAATTAAAATTAACAAAAAAATATTTTAACATTTTGTTTTGGCATCCCAAATAGTCATCATTCACTTACCAAATACCTGCGAAACCTTAAAATGTGTGAAAATTCACACTTCACATTAATTTTTTATTTTGTGGTATTATTAGTGCGGTAACTCGTACAATTCTAAATATCCCTTTTAAAAACCAATGTATCATGCTGCCGATCATTGTTTTTTCTATGCGAATCCGTTGGTTTTTTCATGAAAAGAAAGCCTAGGGTATATAAGATATGCCATTAGAAATTCATAGGCTTCAGATAGTAAGTTTCGAAAGGTCGATATTTTAATAAATGTTTTATTCCTGACAATGAAACCTAAGTATGTTCCTATAACCTAGGTATGTTCGATTTGCACCTTCGTGTTATACTGCTAAACGCTAGCAGTAAAACGCTGCAGTTAGCAGTTTACTACTAAAAACTGGTAACATACAGCGAGTTTAATTTTCTGTTCGATTTGTTTATACGTAAAGAATAAGAAGTACGTCTGATGTAAATGTTAAATGTCAGATAACTTTCCAGGTTAAGAATATTTTTACGATTTGGTTCGGAAATTATCTTGTGTGTCGAATAGGATGACCAGACGTACTCTTTTTAAGAGTATTATACTCTTTTTTGAGTCATATTTTCTATTCTCTTACTTTTCTATTTTGGGAGTGAAGACCTTTTTTTTTTGCTCGTCATTAGTATTTTTGAATGAGGACCTCTGTTTTTTGATCATTATTTGAATTTTTGGAGTGTAACCTTTTTTTTTTAATACACTCTTTTTTTGTGAAAAAAATCTGGTCAGCCTAGTGTCGAAAGGGTGAAAAATATTAGATATATTTAATGGATCTTGAAATATTATCAAATCCAGAATCATCTGATTCAGATTTAGATTTTTCGAGTTCGGATGATGAAGTTATGAACTGTATTTGCGAGGTTTACAAAATGCCCCAGGATAGAAAAACTGAAAAATTTTGTAGAAACTATTGTCCCAGGACATTCAAAAAAAAAGAATTTGTAAGACATTAGCCATCAAAGAATATAGTATAAATATCAAAACAAATATGCTAGCCATATTCCTGTCAAAAAGTCAAAAACAAAGTACCAACCCTTTATTCTTTATCTATGGTACTTTACAAAGTGCTGGGTTTTGCCCTTTTTCCCGGCGTAACTAATTGTGTGTGGCAACATAGTATTAAACACTATTGTTAAAAAATAATAAAATATTTATACTTGAATACATAGAAATACAATTAGGCATATGTATAACCACTATGTAATTTTATTTTTTTAAATTTGTACTTTAATTGCCTGGCAATAAAATATTTTATATATATATATATCTATGGTACCAACTCAAAAAGGTAAACAAACACAGCCGTAACAAATAATCCGCAAGAGAAGCAGCTGTAACTTTTACGCAGTAGCGTCATAAACTGGCAGTAAATTACGACAAATCGAACAGATTTGCAGTTACTGCGAAACAAAACGAATAATTTTTTTTAACGCGGCAGTAAACAGTAACTGCAAATGTGCAAATCGAACACACCTACTGTGTTTTTGCAAAGGGCAGCCGTTTTGCATTGATTCTTGACAAAAAATTAGTTAATTGACAGCCATTAGTTTCATAACATTAGAGTGTGTAATGGACGAAATTCGTTGTCAAATTGTATGAAATATTAATGATGTAACATCAGTGTTTGTTTGCTCACTCTCTGTCCGTACAAGTTTGTTTAGTTCAGTCGCAATTCTTGTCAATAACAGTTAATAGTTGCATGTTATTTTTTCATTCAGTAACGATCTAAAATTAATCGATTGGTTCAGATATGCGCTCCCGAAAATTTGTTACGCAACGTAGACGTCAATTAGAATCGCTGTCATTGTTATCATGATTTGATGAATGATGCAAACTGCGTATCAGGAGACTTGTCGCGTCTCAAACTCTTGTTAAATGCTATGTACCTAGTCTTGCCGTAAATACTGTTACAAAGTTTTCCGTGAAATTATAGCATACAATAAGCTTAAAGATAATTTAATTTTCATTTAATACGTAATACATAAATGCATAGATCCGAAAAGACTTATACCTTTTTCACACTAGAACTTTAAGACGAGTGAACTTAAAGTTCACCGATGTTTAACATCGGTATGCTTTCACACTTGATGTTTAAATATCCGGTGCTGTCATCAGGTACAGTAATTTTGTCCTTAAGTTACCGTCATGAAATTACCAGTTTTGAACTGTCTGCGCAGACGCACATTTTGAATTATTATAAACAAATATGGATATTTCATTTCATTCTACAATAAAGACACTACAATAAAGAATATATTACACCTGTATTAACATGTAAGTCGATACATTTTATCTCAATTATTGTAGCTCTGTATTTTATTAAACACATTATTAAAATAAATAATTTTATTATAACAATAAGTATAAACTTCTTATAACATCGATATAATACAGTATTCTTGTTTATGATAATATAAAATGTTGACAGCACAAATTCGAAGAGTATTTTTTTATAATAGAAATTATGTTGGCAATGCGGACGATGTTTAAGACGCAGATCTCTGTCTTAAACATCGCTTGTATTTAGACGAGGCCATACGGTTTCACATTAGCGCTTAAAGACACATTCACTTTAACAGCCGATCTTAAAGTTCTAGTGTGAAAAGGGTATTAGTCTAGGGCTGCCATAATTGTGGGACTACCGACAGGGACAGCCAAAAAAAAACAACTTAAAAAAAACTTTTATCGACAATAATACCTTTATTATAAAAAATTGCACAATATTTTAAAAATATAAAAAAATTTAAAGACAAAAAAAAATAATTAAAGAGATTGATAAAAGGTATTCCAAGAGCAAAACGTTGGGATCAATGGTGAATCATTTTGGAACACTCAGTTCGACTGGAAAAAATGTTTTTTTTGTGGATGCGTCTTTATCAAATCTAAAATAATATAATATAAATTAATGGGCGATTCAATTTAATAAAACTAAAAGTGTCACGTATCACTGTCAGTGTTGCCCGCTGGCAAAAAGTGCTTGTGAATTTCGGTGTTGCCAGTGTGCTGCTTGCGCATATCAACAATATTACATTCCATTCTTCTCTTGCCTTTACTCTCCCCCTTCCCTGACTTCGGTGGCTTCTTTATCATCGCTCTTCTTTGCCCAATCATACTTCTCCGATGTTTTCGTTTTTTGGAGCAGTTCTTTTTCCCCTTTTATATAATTATAGAATTCAATGCATGACATTTTATAATTTAAAACACATTGAATTATGCTTTTCACGGTGTCAATAGAAAGCGAATTGCGCTCATCTGTCAGTACCAGTCAGCTAGTGACTAGCTGACTGGTACTCGGCATTACTCCGGAACATTTCGGACCTCGAATCTGTTATATAATTTATATATAGTATATATATATATATATATATTAATTGGATCTTGACGTGAGTATGTATAAATAAAACTTCTTGGTTGATCGTCAAATTATAAAATATATATTATGAACTCATTCTGTTCTAACTGGTGTAAACTATTCACACACCTCCTCAGACTGATGATGACCACATTTTCGTGGCCGAAACGTCTCTATTTTATTAATTCATAATATATATTTTATAATTTGACGATCAACCAAGAAGTTTTATTTATATATATATATATATATATATATATATATATATATATATATATATATATATATATATATATATATATATATATATATATATATATATATATATATATATGTATATGTACAATATTATCGAAAAATAATTTTTTAATATGCATAAATTTTAAATCGACCGGGACAAATGACTCTTGGACCGGGACACTGGGACACAAACCTCAAAACCGGGACGTATGGCAGCCCTATATTAGTCCATATATCGAATACTATACTAAAAACACGCTCGCAGGCAGCGTTTGATACAGGTATAGACAAAACGAATGAAATACTTTCTTCAACATAACTCTATTTTCGACTGTTGAGAAAAATTTTGCCCACCTCAGATCCACTCTTACATTTGAATTAACAATGCTGCCTTGAACCTCCCTCAAAATGCCGAAATCTTCATAAAGTTTATTTTCATAAAAAGTGATCTTTAAATCAATGGCCAAGTCTCTCAAAGCATCCCAGGTAATCGGTTTTTTCATTGAAAGTATGCTCAATTTACTATACTCTGAATTTTCGAAATCATACCATTTTTTCAGGTAATCTAAACATCTCTCAAAGAAAATGTCTGCGTTTTTATAAAACGTAGCCTTGTCCGTTTCATTTAATTTGTTTAAAAGATCTTTGACTGAACTACCAAAAAATTTGTCATTTTTTCTATTTGTTATTTTTCGGCGGTTTTCAAGCATAATATCGTGCAATTCTGTGCATTCCGGGAGAGTAATATTTATTTTAAATTCCTTCCGGGAGCCGGGAGATTTTAATTTTCAGGGCTCAATTCCAGGAGAATCCGGGAATTCCGGGAGAGGTGGGAACCCTACCTAAGAGGCTCAAAAAAAAAAAATATATATTAACATATCTGTTATTAACAATATTTTGCTTTTTTTCCGGTGTAAATCCACCTTAATACCGCCAATAAAGATTTTAATGAAAAAAAGTATTAATAATGAAAAGTTGGATTATTTAAAAATGTAACCTAAAACGTTATAAGAGAAAGAGTAAGTTTTAATATATGCGAAAGTTCAATTTTAATTTAATTTTTAATACAACTTTTCACTTTCTACTTCTGGAGTTCTTTTTGAAACAAATTAATTTTCTTTCTAATTTAATAAACTTTATACATATATATTTCTTCCAGGATATAATCAGGATAAATTATCTAGGTCTTAATGTCATTGAAAGGACCTTATTAAATTATTTTTAAAATTAGACAAAGAACCAATTTATCTTGGCTTTGAATCTTCGTTAACAGGCAGAAAAAAAAACATGTACTTACTTAATGCCAATTTTTGGAGACAGTATATTTTTAACATTAAATATAGCATTATTCAATTATTTTGTATACAAAGCGTTACAGAAAAAAAGGGTGTCTTTAATTTGTATTTTTTTAAATTATCTGATAGGTTCTCCACCTTTCCTGGACCATCGCTGCCTTTACAAAAAAAAAATCCAACGCCCCCTCTCCCATAACCAACTGGAAGTAGCTCATGGTGGACAATTCCCTTCCAGTCCCACCACACACACAGAATCACCTTGTTCGGCGTCAATCCTAGCTTCGCAAACGCTTATGACGGCTCACCATCCCTTGTCCACGATCTTTAACGCTTCCGATTGTCGTACGTGATCCATTTTTCATCACCGGTTATGACACGTTTCAGAAATGGCTCGATTTCATTGCGTTTCAGCAGCGCATCGCAGATGTCAATTCGGTCATGTTTTTCGCGCTCAACTCATGAGGAAACCATATATCAAGCTTCTTTTTGTAGCCAGCTTTCCGTAAATGGTTCAAAACAGTTTTGCGGTTAATGCGTAGCTCCGTACTAATATCGACACTGCTGATATGCCTATCTTGCTGGACTTTTTCAAGAATTACATCAGCTTTTTCACTGATTGGACGACCAGAGCGTGAGTCATCTTTTAGATTAAAATTACCAGAATGAAAGCGAGCGAACCATTTCCGCGCAGCAGATTTTGATAAAGTACCTTCACCGTACACAGCACACATTTTTTCACAAGCCTGCGCAGAGTTCTTCCCTTTGTGGTAATAATATTGCAAAATATAGCGCAATTTTTCATTACTTTTCTCCATTTTCAAACGCAAACAACTTTTCAACCACTGCACAAATTTTGATGTTTAGACACTCAAAGTAATGCTCGAACTGTCACCTTTCCAACGAGCGCTTAGTGGTGTCGCTGCGATCTGTGTTTCATGAGTTATTTGCAATTGGCGCCGTCTATCGGCAAAAACGCCACGAACTTTTTCCCAGACCTGATATAATAAAAATTCCCGCTTCATTTATAAATGGTCCAGAGTCCGAGCTGAAAAAATTAGTTTTCACCCTCTTGACGGCCCCGGGTATAGAATTGACTATTACTCGGGGCCCGCAAAGAAAGTTTCTCCCCGGGGCCCCATAAGTTCTCTTGGTGGCCCTGCATGAATCTAATGGTAAATACGACCCTGTAAAGTATATAACCTTCGTAAGTAAAAATGAAACAACCTGTGTACATTTCTACAAAATAATTTCTCTTGGCATTAAATATTTTGTTAACATTAAAAAAATTATTTACGTAGTTTTTCCGTGCCAATGTTTGTATACAGTTTATTTATAAGTTAAAGTGACGGTAATTTATCTATTCAATACTTATTTCAAGTTCAAGTTTTTTGCAAATTTTTCAGTCCAAATCCAAAAATAAAAGAGCGTGACTAAGGCAGCATTGGATTGTGCAATATTTGTAATTTTTAGAGTTTTGTAGGTATGACCAAAAAACCCTTATACCGTCCTTTTGTCGTCTGTCTGTCTGTCTGTTCGGTAAAAATTGTAGCTAAACTTAGATAGTTGAAATTTGGCTTGCTTATACAACTCTTTGACCCGCATATAGGAAAAAAACTAAAACATCTAAAAATATATCCCCCTAAAAATACGAGGGTCAAACAAATATAAACGAGCCTTTCTCGGCTGAGCGGCGGGAAAGTCAACAATGTGCGCTCTGGCGGTTGGGGTCCTCAGGTAGGGATTCGTAGAGAGAGAAAACCAGCCCAATCGGTTTATTTAATGTCATATTTAGTAGCCCTTGCGAGGAATGTGAAGAATGTGCCAGTCTCAGTTGCGCAACACATTATTATAAAGTTTCTAACCCGTGAAAACTTGAAACCAGCCGAAATTCACCGCAGTTCCAGTTCGGGCAAGATACCCTTCCATGGCCAAGGGTGAAAGTTTGGTCCAACGAGTTCCAGCAATGCCGTGAACTAGTTGAAAATCAAAGTCATCCTCGCCGGCCTCGCACCATTGTGACTTATGAAAACATTGCTCGTGCTTGTGAGTTAATGGAACTGGATCGACGATTAACAGTGCTTGAAATTTCGGAGGAACTTGGTGTCAGCTATGGAAGTGTCTAATCAGTCTTCCGAAAGCACTTGGGCTTCAAAAAAATCTCATCACGTTGGGTTCCAAAGCTGCTGAGTGATGATCCTTCACAACAACGCCAGGTTCCACATAGCAGATCTAACACAACATAAACTGGTGGATATGCACTGGCAAATGCTTGAACTTCCACTTTATAGTCCAGACTTATGGCTATGCGATTACCACTTCTTTGGGCCCCTCAAAGGAGCACTTGTAGGCGAGCGATTTGAGAACAATGATCAAGTGAAAACGTTTGTGCACAACTGGTTAGATATCCGCCTAATTTCATTCTACGAAAACGGGATAAAGAAACTGCCCAAACGTTGGGAAAAATGCATCTTAAAAGGAGGAGACTATGTGGAAAAATAATTTGTGGAAATGTATAAATATTTCTTGTAAAAAAAAATTGTTAAAATAAAAGGCTCGTTTATATTTGATTGCCCCTCGTATAATATAAACAAATATGTTCTCATCGAAAAAATAAATATTTTTGTAAAAATTTGAGTAGGGTATCAAATGAAAGCCCTTATTACGTGGATTAACGATCAAAATATTATTTTTGCAAAATAAATTATTTTTACGCAATTTTTGCCAATATTGAGCAAAAAAATTTGTCCCACACCCCGTAGCCCAGATGGTTTAAACTAAAAATCTGAAAAAATTCTAAGTAATGTACATTGGTGTATACCAGAATAGTACAACATGAATTTTTGATCAGATTATGTTTTCGAAAAATAACGCATTTTTTGTGTTTTTTTTTTGTTGACGATGTTAATATTTAATACGTTATGTAACACAGTAAACCAGTACTCTTAAATGGTGTAATGGTTAGCCTTCTCGCTTTCTAAGTTGCAAACCAAGGTTCGCTTCCGGTTTGGAGACAATTTTATGTTTTCTGTTTTTTTTTTGCATTTTTATTTTGTTTAAATTATTTTTTCAAAATTCCAGTTATATTTTGGCAAATGTTGTATTTAATTTTTAAAAGCGTAAATTTAATAACCAGTGGCAATTGTTGAAATTATTATTTAATTCTATGTTTCAATGTATATGAAATCAGAGGGACGGAGCTTATAACTTATAACAACCAATAAAAGCCATAGGCGCAATTTTCAAAATCTTAACAGTCACTTCATTACTGACCGCCAACATACATAAGGGAGGTATTGTGATCATACCGATTTTGACATTTCGAGATTTCGATGGATCTCCACGAATTGAGCTCCCTACATAACATTTTGACTATTTTTGGCATGATGTTTGTCGGTCTGTCTGTCCGTCCGTCCGTCTGTCTGTCTGTCTGTCCGTCTGTCCGTCTGTCCGTCCGTCTGTCTGTCTGTCTGTCTGTCTGTGTACACGTGCAGAGCAAATTCGGCTGAAAGGATTTTTATGAAACTTCATATTTAAGCTTCTGCCATCAATGGTACGAGTTGATCAACTTTTGGTAAAAATCGGTTAACTAAAAATGGGAGTTTACTCGTGTCGATTTTAAGATTTTTGTGAATATTTCACAACACGAATCTATTTCGAAAAAAAAATATTGAACAAAAGTTGCTATAAAAGCAATAACTAATAACTTTTATTTTAGGCGTTTTTTGATAAAACGAAAAATTTCGAATAATTTCTGTAAAATTTTTATTTTATTCCTATTTCAAGAATAAGGGACTATAAGCATGCGCACAATGGTCAAAATGTCGGCCGTAATAAAATTTGTCCAACAGATGTTTTCCAGCTGTGATCAGAAGGTTGGAAACAACAATATAATGTGTGAGACACAAGCAAATAAATTTACAAAATCTTCTAAATCCATTTTACTGAAAACGAAATTTTTTTAAAAGTTATATTAAACACAACAACCTGTCAAACGACAACCGTTAAACACAGACCAACGCAAGTACGCAGGCGCAGCGACGAAATGTTATGTCCGATATAAACGGTTTCATATTTTTTATTCTTGTGTACTATTCTTATTTCCCATTCCATATTCTTGTTCCGTATATAAACCAACCATAATACACCCTTGGAGCATAAATAGCTATTTTAGCCAGCGCGTTATACGAAATAACTTTAAATGGGGTACTGTTGTTGAAATATAGTTGGGCTAGTCCTATCCTGTTTGTACTCATTTGTATCCAGTGTCCAAAAATAATAAAGGTATGACAGAATCCAAAATTAAAAATCTAACTAGTTGGTGGGGTCTGAAAACGTATTGTATTTGTTATATTGACCGAATTGCGCATTCGTCTGCGCAGATATAGCAAAGTCCTAATGACTTTGAGCGTTAGTATCTATGTGAAATATCCGTAAAATTGTTCTTTCTGTGTTGAAGATAAATCAAAGATGGTTGCTGAAGTAGATCTAGCTGATTGGAAAGAACCACTATATAAAGGTCTAGATAACGACTTATCTATAATTTTATTTCGCCACTAACATTTACTTGCTGTGGTTATAACTCAAATTTTAAGCTCTCGGCGATATATTAAGAAAATAAGTGGCATACTTCCCATTACTTAACACGTTGAACAGCTTTGTTTTAGAAATACTTTTACTGTATATAAATACAGGGTGTTTCAAATTGATTGAACATCTTACTTTGTTTAAATTTTTCTTTCCTACATGGGTCCTAAAATAAATATATACATATATGATTTTAATATAGTATTGGTAAATCTAAACTTAAAATGTATATACAATTCAATTATTCGTTCTAAAACATTACGTTGTAGATTATTTGATTCAAATACAAAGTTTTCCTATTCTGCATTTATTATTTAGATTGTCTATTTAGGTGACATATTATGTTCGTTATATGTTCTACAACCATATGACTTAACCTCCATGCAAATGTCATGTTCCATGTTTACTTTACGATCAAAATTGTTGTTTTCTTGTGCATCAATTCTAGTACTTCTAACCAGCCACCAACAGAACGCACCCGTTGATTCAAATGGTTCCATGACAACTGTGGCCGTAAGACAATTCGGGCCGTTCACAATTGGGGCTTTTCACAACTGGGGCCATTAACAAATGGGGCAATGGACAATTCGGGCCGTACACAATTGGGGCTTTTCACAACTGGGGCCATTAACAACTGGGGCGATGGACAATTCGGGCCGTACACAATTGGGGCTTTTGACAACTGGGGCCATTAATAACTGGGGCGATGGACAATTCGGGCCGTACACAATTGGGGCTTTTGACAACTGGGGCCATTAACAACTGGGGCGATGGACAATTCGGGCCGTTCACAATTGGGGCTTTTGATAACTGGGGCCATAACTATAAGAGATAGAGTCTTCTTTTGTTTAAAATAAAAAATAATTATTTTACAAGTTGGTATAAATTAAATTGCGTGTTCTTTTGAAAAAAACATATTTTAATGGTTTGATTAAGTACATTTTGGTGGGAATTAGAATAAATAAAAAAAATTATATTTTAAGGATTGGCTTAAGTAAATTTTCGTGATCATTTGATTAAAAAGAAATTGTATTTTAAGAGTTATATTAAGTAAAATTTGGTGCTAATCTACTATTATATTGTACAAGTGTTGGTATGTATGTTCTATTCAACTTCTGGTGTATCTTCATTTTTCCGGTAACGCGGAGAGAGGCAAATGAACCGCCGTCTTATCCGCGTGATATTTTTTTAGTGCTTAGGCTTAATTTTATTTCGACAGGGGGTACTGACTAATTTATATTGATAAAAATCATGCATTTTTTCCTCGAAACCGTGGCGTTGATCGTCACCGACCCGTGCCGAGCAATGGGCACGGATAGGTTGTACCAGACGATAAAAGATGTTTATTCTTATTTCTACTATTTAGGAGGCGATTTCAGACCAAAACTGAATTGAAAAACTACAGTTGAAGTTATTTTATTTATAAAATTGATGAAATGTGTAAAAAATACATAAGAGTTGATAAAGATAATGCAGTTTTTTAAGGTTTTAACACATTTTCATAAATTTTGAAAACTTTTGCTGATCATAAAATTGTCTTCAGTTAAAAATGCTATTAAACGGAAAAGAATGTAAGAATTAAGAAAGTAAGAATCAGTTTTGAGTTATCAAAATATATTTTAAGGGTCGTTCGAACGTTTTAAATGTTAAACCTATCTGTAGAATACGTTCAAATTAGTTTTCAGGGTGAGGATAGATGTGTTAAGCAGTTTTGTTATTTTAATTCTGGAAACTGTATGTTATTAACTATTTTACTAACTATATTAACGAAAGTATAAAGTAGAGAGTATTAGGAGGATAGATAAGACAGAATAATATTCGATATTTAGTAATCGCGTAATTTTAATTGTGTTAAATCTTGAAGTATAAAATACCCAGATGTCAATTTAATATCTTATTTATTTATATAATGGATTACTATAGGATGAAAGTGTTTTTTTATCATCTTGAAGGTCTTCCGCTGTTTTCTTTTTGCAGTAAAAATGCTAATTTTAAGACGTATTTCAAAAAAACTTAAAAATTATGATAAAAGTATTCATCAGCGCCTCTCTCGAACAACGACACAACTACCGACATTCAAATCTAGGAGGCAATTCCTTCGCAACTGAATTATAACAAGTATAGGTGAAATTTTAGTGATTAAATAAATTAAAAAACGACTATAATATATTTACATGTAAACCAAATTATTTTCAAAAAAACTGAAAATTATAAACACCTTTTTAAATAGTTAAACAAAATATTAAATTTAATAACGTAAAATATTACTACAACGAATATATTATTACAACGAAAATCCGCAAATTTCACATCTATCAGTGTAACTCAAAAGTTTTTCTAAATTTCCAAGTGACATAATTAATAGTGAATCATATGCAATAATATTTAACTATTTTATTAATTTTTCTCTATTTTATTCAGAATCCATGTAGTCTTTATAGTGAAATAAAATATTATTGTTACGTTTAAATGGTACAAACGTAAATTAATTAACCGATTTGGATAATCCTTTGAACATTGTATGTATAGATTAGAACTTCCCGAGTGTTATAATCGACATTGCGGCAAAATGCCTTATTATATTAAAACGAGTCGCGAAGCGACGAGTTTTGTCAACGTAGGGGGAGAAGCCCGGCGTAGCCGGGCTGAGGCCCCTAGTCGATGTAATAATTTTGTAATTCAATTTCTTTTAGGCTTTGAAAATGATTCAGAGAGAATCGAAACTAGTAAGCAAATAATATATGTTTTAACTATTTGGCAAGAAAAGAACGTAGTTTTATTAGACCGATACCCCAAAAAATTAATACTTATCCAAATTCATATTTAAGCTTCTGCCATCAATGGCACGAGTTGATCAACTTTTGGTAAAAATCAGTTGACTAAAAAATCAGTTGCTATAAAAGCAATAACTAATAACTTTTATTTGATACGTTTTTTGATAAAACGAAAAATTTCGAATAATTTCTGTAAGTTTTTTCGAAATTCGAAATAAAGTCTAAATTTTTTCATATTTATATGTAACGTTTCGATGGTCATGATAAATAATATATCTGTTAGAAAATATTAGGCCAAGTTATTTCTACTCTGCTGCTAGAATGTATTTTATACAAATACTTTATGGTGGCGGTCGGTCCTGTGGTGGCCACAGCTGATTTTTCTTTATTTCTTCGATTGTTGTCCTCCACCGGCGAGAGTAGTTATGACGAGTATCGCCGTAGCGAAAAAGTTAATGTTAAATTTAAAAACAATGTTATGTTCATTAACTTCCATCATAATATTTAAAAGAATTTTAGACTCATCAATCATCAGCTTTTAAAAATACACCAGATATTAATCATAAAAATTCCTTCTTTTCAACGTTTTCCGATCGATTGAGCATAAAATTCACTTCCATCAAATGTTTAAAAATCTTAAATTTCACGTTTCAAAACAGCGCCAATATTTAATTTCACATCTAAAGGCCCGTTTACACATTCAAATTAAAGTCTAATGTGTTTTAATTTTGTTAGTTTTAAATTATTTAACTTATGTGCCTTGGAAAACCAGGGAATCATTCTGCATAACAAATTAGTGCACGGTTTTTATATTTTTAAGCGAATTTATTAAACATGTTATTTAATAAAAAGTAAAAAGAAAACTATAGTTGGTTTTGGAATGAAATGTGTTGAACCACATGTTAGAATTTGCACTCATTAAACAACACAACAACACAAAACAAAAATGTGTTACCGTAAGAAATCTGGGCCACCACAGGACCGATCGCCATCACAAAGTACTTGTTTGATTTATGCTATTTTATCAAAAAATGTTTCAAATAAAAGTTGTTAGTTATTGCTTTAATAGCAAATTTTGTAAAATAAATTTTGTCGAAATATTTCTCTGTTGTGAAATATCGGCAGAAATCTTAACTAGACAATGATGTCAAAAGCTTAAATAAGTTTCATAAAAATCCTTTTAGGCGAATTTGCTCTGCACATGTTGTCATCTGACACTACCGATAGAGGCGCCACTGCATTGTACATCATGGCTGACGCAGATAGGATATTTTTGACAGGTTCAATGGTATCTTCATGTGATATTTATTGAAATTAATTTATTATTCAATATGAGGGTTGAGTTAAATGAAATTTTCCGTTTTCTCAGTGCCCAAGTAACCTCTAGGGCAGTGGTTCTTAACCTTTTTGGCTGGCGACCCAAAGTACGAATATATTTGAAGTACGCGACCCTAATCTAATTTTTTATTTTATTTTTTCCAGTGACAGGTAATAAAATGATATTATGTAATTTTATAGGATGTAGTTGTAAAATTAGAAATAACTTTATTTAAATGTTCTGTATTAAAATCAGACAATTCAGCATTAAAACAGTTAAAAAATTTACAGCAAAATAATTAGTGACTACCCTGGTGTTGTATTTTTGAGCAAAGATTATGTATACGTGGAGTTATGTTTATAGAAATACAAAATAAAAATATTCACAATTAAAAACTTGAAGTTTTACCACTTCTTTAAAGTCGTTTGGGGGATTTCCGCGACCCAACCCAATACCTCTCGCGACCCAAATTTGGGTCGCGACCCGAGGTTAAGAATTGCTGCTCTAGGGTTATAACTGAAGTTAATAAGGCTTTTTGCCACGTTCCGGAACACGATGAAAACTTAGGTCTCTATCACGACCTACTTTTGCATTGCAAAGATAAACACAACAATTCCCGTTGCATTTAATTTTTTCTTGCAATTTTAAAGACATTTTTTAAAAACTCGCTATGAAAACAACAGTAAACAAATTCGACTATCCTCCACCTGTCAGTTTCTCAAAATCTCACTAGAGGCGCTTCAGTTATTGTCAGTTGACAGTACTGGCTGAAAGGATTTTTATGAAACTTCATATTTAAGCTTTTGACATCAGTGGCACGAGATGATCAACTTTTGGTAAAAATCGGTTAACTAGAAATGGGAGTTTACTCGTGTCGATTTTAAGATTTTTGCGAATATTTCACAACAGAGAAATATTTCGTAAAAATTTATTTAACAAAAGTTGCTATAAAAGCAATATAAAAGCAAATAGTTCAGACAGACAGACGGACGGACGGATAGATGGACAGACAGACCGACAGACATCATGCTAAAAATAGTCAAAACGTTATGTAGGGACCTCAATTCGTGGAGATCCGTCGAAATCACAATACCTCCCTTACATATGTTGGCGGTCGGTAAAGATACACATAAATTATAAATACACATTATGAAATTGTCAACGGAATATAATACGTTATTGTGTTTTACAATAATAACTACCCCGCTGCTAGAATGTATTTTATACAAGCACTTTGTGATGGCAGTCGATCCTGTGGTGGCCACAGCTGATTTTTTGCTATAATTTAAAAAAATATATAAATAGACGTAGATAACGGCAATGTAGAGTGCGACCTATTTTACAAAACCACTACAATATAACCATAAATGCAAATAGCCCTTTTCTTTGTTAGGGACATCTTAATTTCTGATTAATTTACAGTAAAGTAACTGGTAAATCAGATATATCTGAATGTTATTCTGTATTTTAATTATTTTAAAAATTATTTAAAAAATAGATATGCCTTAATTTTGCTTTCTAAATGGGTTTGGTAAAGTCGCCACAATATTTAAGAGGTGACAAGAGGGACCTTGTTCGTTGAGAAAATTTAGGCCACCGTCCAATATCGTACGTAATACGCTGCTGTTTATTTTTACTCCTAACCGGGTAACAACGAGTTAGAAAAACCAATCAATTTTCATTGACAAGGATTCATCGTACTAAGGGGATTCTTTCTCGAATTAATTGTTTTTATAAGGTTTAACGCCAATATTTAAATTGGCAGACTTGGGTAAATAAATTTTAGTAGAAAGTTGGTGTAAATAACAGTCTAGTGATAATGGATGGGAATAAATCAGTATTATTTTTGATGGCATTCCGTTGATTATTATGAATTCCTTTCGTAAATGTAAGTTATTATTTTGCTTTCTTAAATATGACCGAATTCTTTACATATAGTTATGGAGTGTATTCTTAAATTAATAAATGGTGCACAGTGGTGTATTATACTTTCATACTTAGATTTCTTTTGTAAGACCGCATAACACTTTGATAATAGACTTGTAGAATGAAATTAAATTTGTAATTTTGTAATACGTTACTATTAAGAACTAACACGCTCGGATACGCAGTCTGGTGGTCAAATATTGTGCTAGGCGCCTGTAGTACTGTTTGAAATTATTTCATATGTTCTAGTGTTGATTTTTTGTTAGAATGTCTATAGTTGTAAAAAACTGTAAAAGTAGAACAAATTGTATTGTTTTTTGGCTGTCATTCAAGACAGGACAAAGATAGGCATCTTAGTTTTTTTCTTGTCTTAAGAAAAATGGACGAAAAGTTAATAATAAGTCCAGATTGGGAAAAGATTTGGTTATCGAAAGGAGGAAGGCATGGGAATATATTTTGAGTTAAAAAGTAACTGATACTATGCGAGTTTGTTCTTTACATTTGTCGCAGAAAAACTAAACTGCACTAATATATTAATAATAATAGCTAATACGCTGCTTCTGTCCAACTAAAACTAATTTTATTTCATGAGGCAATGAACATAATGCACTTGTTTACAAACATAATCCATATATTGTAAATTCAGATGACCGACACTCAGATGTACCACATAAAATTAAATTACACATTAAAACTACAAATTACACTTGAATAAATCTACTGAAATTAAACTTTAAATACTGTAATTTGATGCTCAACTTCTGTTATACACCTCAATACAAGAGTAGCGCGTAAAAATTAAAAAAATTCGTAAATATTTACTGGCATTTTCATAAAATAAAAATGTACTGTGCTTAAATTAATCTGTTCACTGTTAGAATATTGACAGCTGAATACTAGACACGACAGCCATATTGCCTTGAAGTACAGCGCCGCCAACGGTAATGTCACTTCTCAATACTAGGTGCGTTCGAAATAACTGTGCAGTGTTAACTCTTTTTTTTGTAAACCAATGACTTATATGTTTGCGATTACATCAAGTCTGTCTCCTGCTAATTGTTTTGTACGATAATATATAAATGGCGCATGAAGGCTTTGCGATGCTCATAAGTAATATAAAAGAAATTTTATTTGATGAGGAAGACAATTCAGAAGAATTTTCCAAACCAGAAAATATTTTGGAAAAAGTGTTTGAATATGCAGAGAGTACTGTTCCAAACATGACTACAAATCAATTTAAAGTACGTTTCCGCTTGTATCCAGAAAATTTTAATTCTTTTTGAGTGTATTTACATGTTCCATCATGAGGTTCATGTCTATATTATTTATTTTGCAAATGCTGCAGGAATAATCAATAATACTGATATCTTGATTGTTTTCACTCATATTGTTTTGTAGAAATAATAACTTATTTTTACCGCGAAAAACACCATTGCACAGACTGCCGCACGATCTGTACTTGTGAAGATTGTGCAACACAAACTGCACTTCGTGCAGTACAAAGCACACAGAAACTTTATGACGAACGCTTCTTATGTAAATTATGCAAAATGAGTAGATTATTAGTTTATGCCGAACGCACCTACTGTATGTCAAATAAAAACAGAGTAGATAGCGCTTCGGAATGAGTACGATTTACACAGGACAAATACAGTATAGCGGGAAATTTAAAATAGAATGATAATATTATAAATGTATTGTCAATATACAACATAAAAAATGAACTTTCCCTGTTAGTTACGTATTACAAAATGAGACAGATAATACATATTTTTTAGGTTATCTGACATATAAATATTTTTTGACACCTGACAATTAACAGACCTTCATATATACATACAGTCTATACCAAAGGATTTGGCGGAACTAACCGGAATTTTCATTTTTGTAAGTTGTCATTAGCTATTTTTTAGGGTTTTGTAGGTATGACCAAAAAACCCTTATACCGTCATTTTGTCGTCTGTCTGTCTGTTCGGTAAAAATTGTAGCCAAACGGGCTAAACCTAGAGAGTTGAAATTTGGCATGCTTATACAACTCGTTGACCCGCACATAGGAAAAATACCAAAACATCTAAAAATCATATCCCCCTAAAAATATAAACAAATATGTGCTCACCGAAAATAAATATATTTTTTAAAAATTCTGAGTAGGGTATCAAATGAAAGCCCTTAGTACGTAGATTAACGATCAAAATTTTATTTTTGCAAAATAAATTATTTTGATGAGTTTTTTGCCAAAATTGTGCAAAAAAATGTTTGTCCCACACTCTGTAGCCCAGATGGTTTAAACTAAAAATCTGAAAAAATTCTAAGTAATGTACATTAGTGTGAACCGGAATAGTACATAAGGAATTTTTGATCAGATGATGTTTTCTTAAAATAACGCATTTTTTGTGTGCTTGATCATGTAAAATATTTAATGATGTTATTTAGTACAGTACACAGAGCACTTCGATGGTGTAATGCTTAGAATACTGGCGTTCTAATTTGCAAACTCAAGTTCAATCCGGCCTCGAGGCAATTTCATTTTTTCTGTTCTTTTTTGCATTTTTATTTTGTTTAAATTATTTTTTCAAAATTCTAGCTATATTTGGGCAAATATTGCATTTAATTTTTAAAAGCGTAAATTTATTAACCAGTGGAAATTGTTGAAATTGAATACTCTTGGACTTACAATCAAGTAACTTATATATAATACCATTGATACAAGTAAAAAAATAAAATATATAAAATATATGTTGTCATGTGTTATAATATCTGTATCATATTAGTGCCTAAATATATTACTGCTATACTGCTATTTATATTCCTATAAATACACGAAATCCGAAGAGCGGAGCTTATGACTAAAACAACCAATGGAAGCCATAAGCGCAATTTTCAAAATCTTATTGAACCTTGCCATATAAAAAAATACTGCACATATTTAGAAACCTACATAATGGTATTAGGCATTCAAATTAAAATTAACAAAAAAAAAAAAATTAACATAAAATTTGTTTTGGCATCCCAAATAATCATTATTCTTAATACCTGCGAAACCCTGAAATGTGTGAAAATTCACACTTCACATAAATTTTTTATATATTGGCTTTTCCTGAACAAAATGATCAAAAGCTTCAATCAATCAGTAAAAGTAACTAGAATTGAAAATCTAGTTCCGCCTAAAGCAAAGGAACAGACTTTACAATGTTATTTTTAGTAGTCCACTGTAGAAAATTATATATTTTACTTGTCCGCGGTACAGTTCGGTTGAGAAACGCTGATCTATTTCTACTGTTCCGTTGTTGACGAAAACTGTTTATCTTACAAAAATATTATTTATCTCTGTAGTGTATAACAAAAAAACTTACTACTTTTGTTTCTCAACAATTATTTGTTGTAAACTTTATCTTGTATCAATATATTGGACAATAGATGAATGATGTGATGTAACCTGTTTACTTAAATATCTTTTGTTTTAGTGCACCATTGTTTATTCCTTATTTTTTTCCTGGAATTTGTTCTAGATATCCTTATCATAAATCAAAACAGTTCTGTTTGTCTTGTTTTGAAGTGAGCATTAATATAAATATTTCATTCATTGATTCATATCGTCTTGTTCGCTTGACAACAGTATGATTACATATTGATAACTATCTCAATTATCTATCGAACAATATAACTTTATTTTTCTATGAGTATAGTAGTATGAAGTCTATTAAAATTTTATCTATGTTATCTTAACCGATAAAAAAATCATTTTACAAATTAGCACATCATATAAATCTGTACATTGGAGTAGGGTTGTACATCGAAGGCAAAACATCGATGTTAACATCGGCGCTTACTATCGATGTTGAAAAAACATCGAAGGAAAAACATCGATGTATCGGAAACATCGATGTTTTATTAATATTAAAAAAAGCTATTTATTTATATTATATAGGTTTTATTTAAAAAAATGTAAAGATAAAATACGAAAAAAGTAACACATAATACACAAAAAGCATTTATTAGATTTTGAAATAGAAATATTCATTTTTAATAGTAATTAATTTCACATTAATATTATTATACCCAATATAATAATCCTAATTTGTACCTACAGTCTATTCCAAACGATTAGGCGGAACTAACCGCAATTTTCATTTTTGTAATTTGTCATTAGATATTTTTTTATATATTGAAGTTGACTTTTCCTGAACATAATGATCAAAAGCTTCAATCAATCGGTAAAAGTAACTAGAATTGAAAATCTAGTTCCGCCTAAATCAAAGGAACAGACCTTACTATTTTTACATTTCTAAAATGAAATATTGGATTTTATTACAATACTAATATAGTAATCTTAATGTTAATTTTATATTATTTAACATAAAAATAACACTGTCATACATAATTATTTTTATACTTTTTTAAGTTGAAATAAAGTCTGTTCCTTTGGTTTAGGTGGAACTAGATTTTCAATTCTAGTTACTTTTACCGATTAATTGAAGCTTTTGATCATTTTGTTCAGGAAAAGCCAACTTCAATATATAAAAAAATAGCTAATGACAACTTACAAAAACCCAGGGATTGGAGGAATAACAACTGGGAAAGTGTCAACAAGACTAAAAAAGAAAAAGTGTGTTGGCGTCTTTGGTCGTTCACATTGTTTGCAAAAATTAGAAGTTTCTTCTTATTTTTTCGTATTCTGCTAACTGCTAAGAAGAATAAGAACTAACACTATTAGTATTGTTATATCACGATAGATGGCTCTTATATTTTGTGTACTAATTTTAATAAAAATTAAATTTTTAAGATTCCAGCGCCTCTAGCGTTAGTTTCTGAATTTCAAAATTTAAACATCGACATCGGTAGTAGACAACGATGTTTTATCGATACTATCGCCAGCTGACCATCGATGGTAAAAACATCGATGTTTTTAAAACAAACATCGATGTTTTCGATACATCGATGTTTTTTTCCCATCCCTACATTGGAGTAAGAACAACCAATGTCAAAAATTTGGGGTTTTGAAATTTTTAGCTGAACGGTGTGAAAAAACTTAGGATATATATTTAGATTTAGATAATAAAAGATACCTGGAAAACCGGAAGTAGTCAAATAAGCTCGAACTTGAATTAACTTAGATCAAATTCTAGAAAAATAATTTGTGGCGGAATTACTCAAATGTAGCAAAAATGACTTTGGTTGTTTTTGCATCAAGGTACAGAAATTTATTAGTAGTGAATCCGGTGCTTCGCTACCGCAAAAAAATTGATGTGAAGTATGAATTTTCACACATTTCAGGGTTTCGCAGGTATATAATAAGTGAAGGCGACATGCTGAGTGTGTAGGACAAATTTTTCTTTGTACTAATCACGGTAAAATGAACGGTATTATTAAAATAATTTATCGTCTGTTAATCAAAGAGCTTCAAAAACAAATTTTATGTTAATTTTTTGTTGTTGTTAATTTTAATTCGAATACCTAATACCATTATCTACGACAAATTTTGCTTTGTAGTAATCACAGCAAAATGAACGATATTTTTAAAATAATTTATAGTCTGTTAATCTAAGAGCTTTAAAAACAAATTTTATGTTAAAATATTTTTTTGTTAATTTTAATTCGAATACCTAATACCATTATTTAGGTTTCTAAATATGTGCAGTATTTTTTTTTTTTATATATAGCAAGGTTCATTTAGATTTTGAAAATTGCGCCTATGGCTTCCATTGGTTGTTTTAAGTCATATGCTCCGCCCCTCTGGTTTCGTATACATGACACATAGAATGAAAATATAATTCAAACAATTCCAACTGGTTATTAAATTTACGCTCTTAAAAATTAAATGCAATATTTGCCAAAATATAACTAGAATTTTGACAAAATAATGTAAACAAAATGAAAATGAAAAAAAAAATGTCTCCTCTGCCCGGTAGCGAACCCTAGTTTGCCGCGTAGCAAGCAAGCAAGCTAACCATTAGACCAGGATTATATTATAGTGTGTTACATATAAGCAGTTCACTTTTGTAAGAACAAACTAAAAGGAAATTTAGTTTTTAACAGTTTGCACCTCTATGTCTATGTTTGAAACTGTATGTCATGTTGGTATTACAGAAAAATAATTTGAAAAGTCAGATTATAAATATGTCATTTAAAAAAATATAATTTGTTATATTTCATTTTGAATAGTGTATCTTAAATATTTTGTGAATATAATACTAACCTAAAATAATTACAAACATAACCCAAAACTGTAAAGCCTTTTTTACAATATAATCAAGTTTCTAAAAGTAAGTAATACACTATAAAAATCACCAAAATAATCAGATCTAGTTTGTCCTTGCAAAAGTGAACAGCTTATAACTATAACTTTTGTACATCGTCAACAAAAAAACACCAAAAATGCGTTATTTTCCGAAAACATAATCTGATCAAAAATTCCTGTCGTAATATTCCGGTTCACACCAATGTACATTACTTAGAATTTTTTCAGATTTTTAGTTTAAACCATCTGGGCTACAGGGTGTGTGACAAAAAATTTTTTGCACAATTTTGGCCAAAATCTCATCAAAATAATTTATTTTGCAGAAATAAAATTTTCATCGTTAATCCCCGTAAAAAGGGTTTCATTTGATACCCTATTCAGAATTTTTAAAAAATATTGTTTTTTTCGATGAGCACATATTTGTTAATTTTTTTAGGGGGGTATGTTTTTTAGATGTTTTAGTATTTTTCCTATGTGCGGGTCAAAGAGTTGTATAAGCATGCTAAATTTCAACCCTCTAGGTTTAGCCGTTTGGCTACAATTTTTACCGAACAGACAGACAGACGACAAAATGACGGTATAAGGGTTTTTTGGTCATACCTACAAAACCCTAAAAATAATATCATTGCTAAAGTTCAAAAAATAAAAAAGTTATAGTTATTAATAGAGGGCCTCAAAACATATGTCCTAGTATGAAATAAATAACGCAATTATTTCAGTTACCAAAGATATGATAATTTGAATCTAAAAACTGATCAAGTTTACCCCGTTTTACGGTATAATGAAAGTCGTAGGGATAACCCTTTACCGCATAGTGTGCCATATATGGCACATTCGGATTTTTTTTATTTATTTTACTTTTAAAACTGAATCAGAAAGTTACTTCCTCAATGTTCATATATGCCACATACATAGGGTGACCAGATTTCAATGAAGGGAAACCGGGACACAGGGAAAAAAAAGAAGGTCCTCACCTCTCAGATTGACTAGTTGTAATATTTCTTTTCTTACAAATGCAGAATTATGTAAAAACCGGGACAATCGACCGTCCCGAAAACATTTTTCGGGACACCGGGACAATTGACTTAAAACCGGGACGGATAGTCACCCTACACATACACAGCAATGGATCCTGCAGTATCTCAAGTAATGGGCTGCAATAGATTTGAGGATATCAAGCGGAATTTGCACTTCAACGTTAACTCTGAATTTATTGAGAAAGGACAACTAGAAGATACGACCTTTTCTTTCGAAAATTCGAAGGCGACTGCTTTTAATCCCTAATAAAGAACACCTAGCAATTGACGAGCAAATAATACGGAATCATTTTCTTTTGTAACATAATGTAGAATCATAATGTTCCATGTATGGCACAAACCCTAAATTATTATTTTAATTATTATTTTTTCATAAAAATAATAATTAATATTTTAAATATATTTTTTTAATTAATTTTTCTATCAATAAGAACCAGTTCCTAATGCTCATGAATTATTTCAGCCAAAAATAAAAATTCATGCAGTAAAGGGTTAAGGGGCTGACCTTCCTTAACAGACAATTGCGTACCCCACTGCTGTGTCGCAATATACTGTGTCAACAATTTCTTCATTTTAATGAAAAGTACGTCGGTATTCTAGAAATGTTCTCTTTGAAAGTGTTTTACTTTGAAGCACGATGTTCAAATTGAAGATTCCAGCTAATGGCATGGTACGGTATCCTCCGTCTACGGCTTGTATCGTTAACGTCAACTTTTCCCCGGATCAATAGTAATCTCTTTACCCTTCATGATGTCACAATGACAAAATATATTTTATTAATTTATCCGCAACCAATCAATTTTATTATGTCGCAGTATTTTTAAAATTAAATATGCAGGGTGTCCCAGCCAAATGGCTCACCATAGATAGAGATTCGGTTAAATGGACTAAGTTCGAGTATTTTTAATAAAAAATATTAAGCAACTGAGAGGTCATACGCTCGAACAGATGCGCAAGTGGGGGGGGGTCACGGGCTTAAATGTATCAAAGTAACACTTTGAAGTCATATTGTCACCTGATTATAATAGGTGAGTCCCTACGAAGAAGCGAATGTGAAATTAATGTAATTTCACATATTTCTGCTTATATTTTGTTAGGTTTTTTAACTATAGTAATTTCTATACAGGGTGTTAGGTAAATGTCCGGCACAATTTAAAAGACATGGTGACATAGAAAGCCAAAGATATTTTCTTTGCCAATTTTCTCTAAAATGTGAATTTCGTCCAAAAATAAACAAACAAAAAGATGCCCCAAATTTTGAAAACCACTGACTTTTTTTATTCTTCATATTAATCCAGAAGTTGTGTAGTTGCCATAGAGAAAAAAATATTTTAATTGAAGTTCAATAATAGAATATCAAAGTACGTGTAAATTTTTTAAGTGCAACACCTTCTAAGTGTGTTGAAGGAGAGGAGTTTGTTAAACGCCGGTCGTGTTATATTATACGGAATATTATTCTATAAGATGTGAGGGCACTTCCGGTGTGCCTCAAGGTTCGCATCTCGGCCCTTTGCTCTTTAACTGTTATATTAACGACATTTGCCAGGTGATTAAAAACTGCAACTTCTTGCTATTTGCAGATGACTTAAAAATATTTAAAACTATAAACACATTAAGCGATTGTGATCAAGTTCAAAATGACATAAACGGGCTACATAAATATTGTCTAAATAACGAACTGTCGTTAAATATTGATAAATGTTATGTAATGTCATTCAGTCGAAAACATAAAAATATCACGTATAACTATAATATCAATAATATATCATTAAAAGAGCCCTGCAAATCCGCGGGTATCCGCGGATATCCGCAACTTTTCTGCGGATGCGGATAAATTATCATTTAAACCATGCGGATGCGGATCGGATGCGGATTAAATGTCATATCCGCTTATCCGCAATATCCGCGTGAACATTAAATCTTCGGTTACTTTCCGAGAAACAAGCAATTGTGTTCTGACTACGCGGTCCTCGATTATTTTCGGTTGTCTGTATATACATGATATTTTGTAGCATTCAATCTCACTTTATATTATTTTTATTAAGACAATTGTCCATGATCAAGACTGAGTTGAGACTATCAACTTAACTTTCTTTTTATTATTGAATATATTATAGAAAATAATATTTTGGACAAAAGTTTCCTGGTACACTTTTGACGTAATTCTTCCTACCTCTGCTCTAATTCTGGCTTTTAAATCTGATAAAGGTTTTTTTTTTACATAAAACTGATTAGTAAGTTTTATTTAAATACCAAAATTTACCTACATAATTTTTTCTCGAAAATTTTATTATGTAACCTGCCAATTTTTTTATACTACCCGAAGTAAAAAGTCTTGAAAAATGACACATGTTGCTATTTGAAAAAGTTGCAACGCCTAACTCATGCGCGAAATGGCGTAAGAGAATTACTTGATCCTAAAAATATGAAGCACCTTCTATCAAGTAACTTTTCTGATTTTTTTTTTTAAATTCAATATTAAAAAAAGCAGCACGCCACTTACTCCCTACGAAAAAGAACGCTTAGGCCCCCCAAAATTGTTATCTGTCTCTAGATTTAAATAAGTTATTAGCGCATCTAGGTTAGGTTAGTAATAAATAAGCTGGTAAATCCAAAAATTTTCAGTAGCGTTTTAGAGCAGAGATTATCTAAACAGGCGAAATATGTTAGTTCTTTACAAACTGACAGCAAAACCTGTAGTGCGGATAGTGCGGATATTTTTGCGGATGCGGATCGGATGCGGATTTGTTATTTACAAAAGCTGCGGATGCGGATCGGATGCGGATCATGGATGTGCGGATGCGGATCGGATGCGGATACAGAAAAGCTTATCCGCGCAGGGCTCTAATCATTAAATAGAACAGATCACCTCAAAGATCTAGGTGTTATACTAGTTGAGAAGCTCAGATTTGAACGTCACATAAATTATGTCATAAATAAAGCATATAAAATGTCGGGATTTGTTTTAAGGCAAAGCTCAAAATTTACACACCCAAAGACACTATTGACATTGTACAATTCACTTATTAGACCTCATCTTGAATACTGTTCACCCATTTGGAATCCTATGTACGATAAACACATCGATGGCATTGAGAAAATCCAAATTAAATTTTTAAGATATTTTGCTAAAAGAAACAACATAATATTTCATTCATCCACTTACATTTCTTTCTTAAATAATATTAATTATGAAACTTTTAAAACAAAACGTATAAAAAATGACATGATCTTATTATTTAAAATAATAGTCAACTTTTTATTTCAGAAATTAACTTCAATGTGCCACAAAAAAATAATAGAAAACAAATCACGTTTTACGTTCAAAACTCCAGCACTAATTTTAGTTTAAACTCCTCCCTTAATAGATGTATGTCAACATACAACAGTTCTTTCAATTCCATCGATTTGTTTAATGTTTCGCTGTCCAACTTTAAAAAACACATGAATTTAACAATAATTAACACTTGATTTTTCTTTACTTTTTATTTCCTCTCAATTTTGTCTAATTCTCATATCTTTTAATTACAATATTCTTACTTCTTACTTGTGATTTACTTGTAATTATTTATATCTATTTACTATATTTCTAGGAATATATATATTTACAACCTATTATTAATGCCCTGTATATATTTTATTTTTCAACATGCATTGTAACATTATATGTATATACGTAGATATCTGTTATTGGCTACACATTGTGGCTGTTGATATCTTATATGGAAAATAAATAAATAAATAAATGTCGGAAAAAATGATGAGCATGTCGATATATGTGGGTTATGTTTACAAACAATCAGCCTAAAATCACCACCTCATAAAGTCACTGGAAAATTAAAACTGCAAGATAACCTGTACCTCTAAACCGCAACCTTTGTTAGAAACTCGCTGCCTAACAAAATTAATCAAAAACGAAAGCGATCACTTTAGTGAAGCTGTTTCAGAATATCTACATACAATATTTGAGACTACATGCCCTAATCCTGTATTAAAGTTACAGGGTAGATATATTTTTATGATCGAGGATTTGGATTGAGTATTTCTTATTTGTTGAATATTTTTAATAAATACTAGTTTGTTAAATATTAATAAGTTAACAATATTGATGTAATCTGTAGCTTTGAAATGCTTTTAGCACACTTTCACTATGTTTCCCGTATTTATAGCACTATCCCATGCTTTATTTGTTATTTATCTCTTCCACAACACCAAATATATTTATTATTTTCACAAATTGTTTTTCATTTGGAAAAAATGGAAGTGAATGTTTCTCTCACTTCTTGACAACCAAATTCACAGGAGTTTGTATTATGACAACTCATTACAGAAAATAATGGATCATGGATCATATGGAGAAAATTATTTTTAGTAGTTCCAACAAATTCCGTCACTGTATTAAATTCTGGTATCGTTATGTTGATGATATTATTTGTCTTTGGGAAGGTAGTAATAGGCAATTAAAATTATTTTTCAACCATATTAACGATATCAATCCTTCAATAATTTACTATGGAGATAGAAATTAATCGTTCCTTAAACTTCTTAGACCTTTCCATCTCACATTCTAATTCTAAACTCTAGAGCCCAATAGAATTCTTTCCTTTTTGAAAAATTCCGAAATTTTACTTTAATTTTAATATACTTTAAGTTTACATTTCTGAATTAAAATTCTTTTCTTGTTATTAAACCTCTGGCTATGCGATGAGATTATGTATATCTGTTTCAATATTTGTTCAGAGACACGGAATGTGTCAGAAAATAATGGGATATAAATTAGATTTTCATATGTTGACATACGAATAGCATCTGCCTCAACAAAATTTGCATTACTCTAAGTCCTTTGGGATCATAGTATATTTGGTTTGAATAATTTTGTTTTGTCCTAATGAAGAATTTAGGCTAGTCAACGATTTAACTAAATAAATCGTTGTAGTCGGCAACTGATACGTTTACTGTAAGTTGTACCATTTATTATTAACTAAGTATCGAGCCTGTGATCATCATTATGATATGTTAATTAAATGACTATTGATACATTTTACATTAGTTTTTGTCTTCTTAATATTTCGATCTGCGGCCCTTTTTTAGGTAGTTAAGAATAAAATATGTATTCCAGACAAATAACTTGATGAAGAAAATGAATAATTGATAAGGAAGTTTGTTTACTTAAAACTTTATATGTATTAGGGTTGATATATTAATATTTTTTAATTTATCGACCAAGTAATAAGAATTAATTAGATAGTTTAGAAATAATTACCAAGGTCATGAGAGGGCAAGAGGGTACATAACACGGGTATACATATATACAAGGTGTCTCAAAAGAAATTTTATATTTAGTGGATCGATTAAAAAAAAAGTAAGCCGTATATAGAAAAAATGTTTATTAATTATTAAAATACACTTTTTGGGGATTTATTTCTTAAAAATAATATCGTCTAAATGTAGACCCTCGCGTTCTCGGCACTCATTTAATCGAACAGTAAAATTACTTATGACGTCTCGGCAGGTGGACTCAGGGATGGCTGCCATTTCGTGACGGATATTTTCTTTCAAATGCGCCAGTGAAGTCGGTTTATTGGCGTAAACTTTAGATTTAAGATAACCCCATAGGAAAAAGTCCATAGTGGTTAAATCTGGACTGCGTGGAGGCCAATTTATGTCACCTCTCCGGGAGATCAATTTGCCTGAGAAAATTTCACGAACACGTGGCAGAGACATATTGGACGTGTGTGAAGTTGCTCCGTCCTGTTCCATGTTCTTTGGTTATAGCCAGAAAAGTTTTGCAGTTCAGGTACCAAGAAGTTGTCTAACATCTCCACATAACGCTCTGAATTCACTGTAACTGCACGCCCCCTTTCGTCTTCAAAAAAGTAAGGGCCGATAATTCCTCGCGCCGACATCGCAGCCCATACGGTCACTTTAGGCGAATGTAGGGGTTTCTGATGCTTGCGTTTCGGATTCGTTGCACTCCAGTAGCGGCAGTTCTGCTTATTTACGTGGCCATTAAGATGAAAATGAGCTTCAACCGAAAACAAAATGTTGGTAAACGTTGAAAATCGCTCAATCATCTGATTTACGAAATTAAGCCTCTGACTGGCATCTTGGGGCTTTAATTCTTGCACCAATTGAATTTTGTAGGCGTGCAGCTTTAGGTCTTTGTGCATAATGCGATGTAATGATGATCTATGCACATTTAAAGCACTTGCGCGCTTCCGAACTGAAAGGTTCGGGTCGTCACGAACAGACTGATTAACATTCTCCACGTTTTCTACCGTTCTTGATGACCTAGGTCGCCCGGATTTTGATTTATCCAGCGTTGTACCAGTCTCTTCAAACTTTTTAACCCAATGTCGAATGAGAGGAATGCTTGGCGCATCATTTAAGTGGCGAAAACCTCGAATACTGCAGAATTTTCTACGCGGTACAGTCGCCGAATCACCGTTTTTGTAAAACTCTCGCACGCATAACGCGCGGTCTGCTCCCGAGAAACGCTCCATAGCGACCATGAATTCCCAAGAGCCAGGCTACCGATTGACATAACCCCCGCGCCCCTCGGATACGTTGCGTTCACGCAGTAAGCTAAATAAATATAAAATTTCTTTTGAGACACCTTGTATAAGGGTTCTGATAGCATTTCTAGGAATGAAAGAATCTAAAATTGTTCAAGAGTATTTCACTGCTCAAAATTATTAGGCAATAACTTTGAACAAAAGTCCTTTTGAACAATAAAATGTATAAAATAATTTTAAAGCTACGTTTTGTAATTTATGGCTTCTATTTTTCTATTATCTGAATTCTAAAACATTTAACTGCAATGAACCCTTTAAATTCTCTAAAAATACGAGTTAATACATTTATCTCAGTCATTAGCAACGGGCCATAAGGTTTTGCATCCCAATAATATTTTTATTTATTTTTAAAGGAGGTTTGTCTTTTTTAGGGTTTTGTAGGTATGACCAAAAAACCCTTATACCGTCATTTTGTCGTCTGTCTGTCTGTCTGTCTGTCTGTCTGTCTGTCTGTTCGGTCAAAATTGTAGCCAAACGGCTAAGCCTAGAGAGTTGAAATTTGGCATGCTTATACAACTCGTTGACCCGCACATAGGAAAAATACTAAAACATCTAAAAAACATATCCCTCTAAAAATATAAACAAATATGTGCACTTCGAAAAAAAAAATATTTTTTTTAAATTCTGAGTAGGGTATCAAATGAAAGCCCTTAGTACGTAGATTAACGATCAAAATTTTATTTTTGCAAAATAAATTATTTTGATGCGATTTTTGCCAAAATTGTGCAAAAAAATTTTTGTCCCACACCCTGTAGCCCAGATGGTTTAAACTAAAAATCTGAAAAAATTCTAAGTAATGTACATTGGTGTGAACCGGAATAGTACAACAGGAATTTTTGATCAGATTATGTTTTCGGAAAATAACGCATTTTTTGTGTTTTTAACTAAAATATGTTAACTATTTAATACGTTGTGTAACATATCACAACACTAACTCTCGTGGCGTGGTTGGATTCGTCGTGAGCTTTATAATATAAGTTAACTTGCGAACTAGGGTTCGAATCCTGTTGATTTTATTTTTTATTTTTTTTTTTGCATTTTTATTTTGTTTAAACTATTTTGTTAAAATTCTAGTTATATTTGGTAAATAGTGCATTTAATTTTTAAAAGCGTAAATTTAATAACCAGTGGAAAGTGTTGAAATTATAATGTAATTCTGTTTGACAAAATCAAAGGGCGGGACTTATGATGTAAGCAACCAATGGAAGCCATAGGTGCAATTTTCAAAATCTTAATGAACTTTGCTATGTAAAAAAAATACTGCATAGATTTAGAAACTCAAATAATGGTATTAGGCATTCGAATTAAAATTCATAAAAAAATATTTTGACATAAAATTTGTTTTAAAATCCCAAATAATCATCGTTCAGTTACTAAATACCTGCAAAACCCAGAAATGTGTGAAAATTCACACTTCACATCAATTTTTTTTTATGTATTGAGAGAGTTCTAGAGGTAGAACTCTAGAGACCGTTTATCTTTTACTTTCCTATATTCTAATCTTTCTTTTGGTAATTTTCTAATTGTAATTTTATTTGTTTCAGGTGAGTTCAAAGACTTTTGACATTGTATGGCAGATAGATGGTAAGGTAAAAAAACCGCAAACTATAAAAAAATAATAACGCAATAAAATTTCAATGTTGTTGAACTCAAGAAACTAATTTAATTGATGCTAACTTCCTTATGCACGTTTTTGTTGGAAAGCAGAACTGCTGACTCAACATCTGTAGATATTAGTGATTAAACTAGTTTAAGGTTTCGTAGGCATAACCACAAAACTCTTATATCGTTCTTTCTGTGTATGTATTAGAGATGAGTCGTTCATGAACGAACCGGCTCACTGAAGTGACACGGTTCACCAAATTGAAATGAACCGGCTCACGGTTCACTGCATAGTTTCAAGTTTCAAGGATACGATTGATCGGGCGATCGGAACATGTTTACTTAGCTGGATCAATGAGCTCAAAACGCCGGATCAGTGCTGGATCAACGACCTCCACTGATCCGGTTCCGCAAACTGAGTCGAAATTCCCATCTCTAGTCTGTATGTCCAGGCGGGCACACAGATTTTTCTTTTGGCGCTCACATTCAGTTAGTTACAAGAAAAATGTATCTCAAAAACGCGGCTATTAAAACCGTGTTTTTTAGTATTGGGATGGGGGGGCTCTTATTAAACTTAAAAAATTTAAATATTCATAACTATATAGACAACCAAGCTTTGAACAAAAATTTGTATAAAATATAATTTGATGTATTTTTGAAGGTTTACCTAAATCCTTTTTTTTTAATTTAAAAAAAATAAATTTGTTTTTTAATTTTTTTTTAATGGGAGGGCAAGTTTAGCGGAGGTGTCCCTTCTCCACTGGTTTTAAATTTTAAACATCCTTTTGCAACGCATGCTTAGCAATGCAATGCTTTCCTACGTTTATTTACCATTCAAGGAATGCTTTTAATTTAAGGAAAGCTGGTGCAATTGAGTATACGTAGCTCATTTGAATTTATAGTTTTTTAATTTCTGACTACCAACAGAAATGTAATTTTGTATATGAATTTTCATTTATTAAGTATAGGGATTTGCAGCTAAGTACCCTACCATCTGGTGAGCGTTTCATGAACTTGTGTACATCAGATAACATTTCGTTTTGTGTATTGGTTTTGTATGAAGTTTGTTTTTAAAGTTTTATTATAATCATTGAAAAATGTATAATACATATTGTTGTGTGCCTATGTGCAATTCATTGAAAAGAAGAAACCCGGAAATATCGTTTCATTTGTTTCCACTAATATCAGACACCGTACGGTTCGAAACAAAATTGGGAAAGCAAGAGGTTAGGAATCGACGCGATGTTTAGATAAACAATTTAAAAATTGGAAAAAAAGTGAGCCCTTATATCAAAGTTTGCTCATTACATTTTAATGATAGTAAAAAATATTTTCAATTTTGTATTTATTATCGCATATCTTGAAAATTCCTGTTATTGTGTGTGGGTTTGTAATGCACAAGTTTCTAGGCATAATGCACAAATCTTTATGAACTCTGTTTTTTTCAGTGACTCCACACAATATTATATGCCCAGCATTGTAGATTTCTACCCCTTGGTAAACAACACGGGAATTATTATTTCCCCCAATATAGTTAAAGTAATCGACAATGGAAAACCGCCATAACTTAAAACCAGATCACAAAATGTAGTATTTTAGATGTTTACAAGTGTTGTCACTTCACAAAATCAGAAAATCCCAAACAATTATTTATTTTTTGTCGTTTTTTGATACACTTTTCGCTATTATTTACTAGTAAATGTCAAATGGTATCTGATTTAGAATGGTTTCAAAAAAATCCGCGTGGCGCTACGATCTTAAAATTTTTCCCCTATACTTTTGCTACAGTTTGTTTTATCTGCCCCAGTTTACAAATTAATAATATCTTTGCTACATGATGGTGGGTGATATTGTACCTAATCTGTGTTTATTCAAGTGCACCAACCTAGATCAACTGTTACTTCTTTATCAGTGGAAAATAAGTCGCTGAGTCACTCGCTGTCATTCACATATAACGTGTGCCATGTGCCATTACATATGTATACAGTGGCGAATAAATGTTAATTCACTTTATGTAATATAGGTATTGTGGATCTGTTAAATACATGATTATTCTGATGTTTATTTATCTGTGCTTCCGATTTGTAAATAATTCATTGTGTTTTAATTGACGGTTGCACATTTTAGTTTTATGCTTTGTTTCCTCTCGCGGTATTCAAATTGCTATTTTCAATTTTTTACAGCTATGTTTTTTAAATTTTCGAGCGACCGTTTTTCTCACGGACCTGACCCCCCCCCGCTCTCCAAGCACTCAAAAAACACGCTTTTAAGGGATACGTTTTTCTTGTATTTAAAGGGTACAGGAAAAAATACAGGCAAGTCATTTTTTTTAATAACGAGAAAAACGAATTTTTAATTATGAAACGTTATATATGTTTTTCATATAAAGTAAAAAATTTGGAATGGAATCTTGGAGTTTGTGGTGTAGTGAACCAAATGAAATGATGTTTGAAGCCTGCAGTAACAATAACATCAAATTAAGCCAGAAAAATTATCCGGACTCCCATTTCTCTTAGGAAAAAAACAGATAAGTCATCTGAAACAATGAGAAAACCAGGCGTATTAGCTCCCTTAAAATGTATTACTTTTCACCAATATGGTGAATTTATTATTAATAATTACTATTTTTTTGAAATAATGCAATAAAAACTCACAGGTTATCAATCATGTGTCAATTTCTGGAAAAACTCCACAGCTCTTTGGCCACAAAATTTCATGAGACTCATTATATCCTGATGCTTAGCCTTTGAAATAAATAAAGGACCTGTGGAAATAAGAGAAGTCTTGTCATTTTTATACGAAAGTTAATGGAAATACTGCAGGATAAAAATTACCTGTGTAACACTGCAGAGGTATCTTAAATTCTCCGTTTTCCAATGTTGAAGCATTTTTGCAGGCTTTTTTATTACACTGGACAACATGGAACCATTGTATGTTGTCCGCCAGTTCAGAAGACGAGGATGAGTGAATGAGGCCAATATTTCCTTATAGACCGGGAGCTCATGACATTTTTGGTCTCCTATTTCATACAGCATGCCTTTTGGAGGAGAGAATATTTACCCTGTGACAACAAAAAAGGGATGGTACTAAACCCCTGCACGCTTTCCGGTCATAGCGTTACGTCATAGGGAAAATTGCATTTCCACTTGCACAAAATTTTTGTGTTTTTCTCTGATTTAATATTGCTTGCCCTTTTGTCAAAAGAAAGTTATAACAAATTTAAAGTCTTTTAATTATAGGCATGTTGTATGAAAACGCGGAAAATCATATTTTTTTATTACAAGATCACATGACCGTTTGAGCCCTTTGGGACCCTCCGAATCGCATGCATATATTTAAAAGACTTTAAATTTGTTATAACTTTCTTTTGACAAAAGGGCAAGCAATATTTAATCAGAGAAAAGCACAAAAATTTTGTGTTTAAGTGGAAATGCAATTTTCCCTATGACCGGAAAGCGTGCAGGGGTTTAGTACCATCCCTTTTTTGTTGTCACAGGGTAAATATTCTCTCCTCCAAAAGGCATGCTGTATGAAATCGGAGACCAAAAACTGTCATGAGCTCCCGGTCTATTAATGGGCTAGGTTTTAAATGGACATTTCAGGACATATTTCTCATCTAGTAGCCCTTTCCAGTCAAACACGATTTCTCGGCTGACCACAGTAAATGGCGATGGTTTGGTTCTTGAATTTTTTTATCATCATCTTGAAATCTCCATTTCGTGTGAACTTATCCTTAATTTTTTACCGACTTCTGAAATGCGGCCAGTTATTTTGCTTTTCTTTGTCTCCATACGCAAATTAACGTCTTCGTTCGATGTTGCTGTCATCGTAACAGCACAAAACAACTTATAAAGCACTTATAAATAACGACAATAACTACGATAACGACGTGAATCACGGCGATTGCACTGCACAGAATAAACACTTGCACTGTCAGCTGTTAGCAGGCTGATTTACCTGTTTTTTCCCTGTACCGCTTGATTTGCCTGGTTCTTTCCCTGTGCACCAAAACTTTGAAGGCTAATACACTTGTGACTTATATGTTTTTTCACCTGTTTGATGCCTCCAAAAGATCTATCTTTCCATTCTGAATAGAAATACAACATAAACTCAATTTTTTTAAAAAGTGACTTGCCTGTTTTTTTTCTCTGTACCCTTCAATTAACTTGAGCCTTCGTCAAGAAAAAAAATTTGCTTCTGAGCCCCTCTAAAAAATAATTTATCTGATTATTGAACACTCTGTATTACGTAAAACAAATTTGATAACGTTTTAGGGGGTTTGAGACAAAGCAGGAGTTTTTTTGAAGAGTGACATTTTTTGTAAAATTGATAATAAAAAAAGTTTTTTCCATTTGTATCCAATTTCTTGGATCACGCTGTGTATTAGCGCACAACAAAATTTTTCATTGGCCCTACGTACATATTTATGTAAAATTTGCAATAATAGTTTCTTAAAGTTAATGTCGGGTTTACATTGGTAGAGTAAAAGAGCTAGTAACTAACGCAAGTACTACGCGCTTTACTCTACTATCTTATTTTAAGGATAGTAGGTGTTCATACGGAATTGACATACATATCTTATTTTCTGGATAGTAAGTGTCAAAACACATTTGACATCTTCACTGTGATTTTGTAGTGTAATTATCTTTTTGCAAAAAATAGTTTATGAATGTGGATATACATCGTCGCCGGCGTGATGCCATTAAAGAAGTGGTATTTTGAATTACATCATTTCTTGTGGAGGAAATAATTGATTGTCTTATTGAAGTATTCGGTACAGAATATAAGCCTAAACAATAATGGGTTAAAAAATGGATTGATAGAAGAACTACCCATAGCGCATCAGTCCTTCTATTTCGTGAATTAGCCTTGGAAGATCAAAAAGAGTACAGACTGTGTTTAAGAATGACACCAGATGATTTTAATAGGCTATTAAATTTAGTTAGTCCATTAATACAACGATCTGATACACTAATAAGGGATGCAATTCCAGCAAAAATAAAATTGGAATCAACGCTTTATTTACTATCCACAGGAAAGAGTTATTGTAGTCTACAACAGTGTTTCTCAACAGGTGGTCCCCAGAAAAATTTTAGTGGTCCGCGAAAGTTTTTATATGTGTTTTTTGCAGTTTTATTTTTAATTTATTTTGCACATTTTTTATGTAAATAGTTTATATTTTGTTTATTTTCTGTAAACTTTCTGTGATTTTCTACAAATAAAATAAATGTGTTTAGTAGCACATTAAATATATTTGTTTTCATGCAAAAAATAAACCAACAATTATTATTAGTAGTCCGCGTTAGAAAATTATATATTATTCTGATCCACGGTGCGGTTTTGGTCGAGAAACACTGGTCTACATCTTTTTCGTGTATCAAAGGCAGTTATTTCACAGATGATTTCAAAAATCATCAATTAATAAATCAATGTTACGCAATTTATGTAAATAAATTGTAACTTACCTGATATGGTTTTTTTTTCCTATTTGTTATGACAGGTTACCGCTTGCCGCCAATTTCAAATGAATCAATTTTGCGTAGTGGGGGAAAAGACAGTAGCTAGTAAATACGTGGACGAGCTAGCTGCTATCCTAGCCCAACTACTAGCAGCTAGTACTCTACTAGTCACAATGTCAACTGTTTACACAGGGATAGTAACTAGTTGCTAGTTACTTGCGCTAGTTACTAGCTCTTTTACTCTACCAATGTAAACCCAGCATAAGGATTGTTTGCTTTAATTCAAGGACCCCGAAATGAAAATTAGCTTAGGCTCCCGAAAGTCTAGATCCACCACTGCACATACCCCTCCCCCCAAAATAATCTAAGGCCCTTTCGTACTCAAAATGTGGTCACTTTACGCAGATCCTACCCAGTTGTCGTGAGTTTATATAAAGTAGAAGCTACTATAAATATATTTAAATAGTTCCTTTATAAAATATAAGGTCGTGGAGACATGAATAAAAAGTGATGTGAGGTTATGTGACATTTTTTGTGACAGCATTCATGATTGTGTTGGCAATGTGTAATATCAGGTGTCACGTGTTATGTAAGTAACACGGTAATATCAGAAAAGAGGAACAAGGACAAGGTCACCAGCGTACAAGCTGAATTATTTAAAGTCATAACACAAGGTGATCTAACCTTTATACTTACTTACTCTTGTTTGTTCTTTCCGACATTGTATGCTGATGTATAAGATCAGGGCTGGTTTAGGAGAGCTTTCATGTTAATTTCGATGCAGTACGAAAACTAGAGACTTGAATATATTTCTAGTTATAATACATAAATATTCATTCAAAATTATTATGTAAACTTTAACATTTATATACGAACAACTTAATATGCAGTTGACGATAAATTGTGAAAAATCACAATATTATGTGCTTTTTTGCGCCTTAAGTGGGAAACAGAATGCAACGAGTTTGACGGCGCGTTGACGCCGTTCGTACGGCGCTATCTGTCAGGAGAAAGTTAAACCCAAGCTGTCGTACGCAAGTGCACAGAATGGACAACGTCCTACGCCGTTCGACCGCCGTTGATACTGAATGTTCGTCAACTTCCAACTTTTGACGCCGTTGAACGTTGACGCAGAACACCTAACCTCAGTTTTTACTGAATGGTAAAGTGTTTATATGTATAAATAACTTGCATACAACATAAATAACATCACACACAAGTCTTCATCATCCATTATACTTTTAATAAAAGAAAGCGCACGTATAAACACAGATATAGGTTGTCAAGTGACACTTGACGGCGTTAAAAATTATTGCATTGTGTGCAGGCGAAAATTCTCAACGGCGCTAACGCAACGCTGTCGCAAATGACGCCGCGCTGACGGCGTAGCGCGCTGTGCATTCTGTTCCAGGCTTTATGCTGGGTCTAGTATCGTGTACGGAGACTGATTGTACAGTCGCCACGATTTCTCACTTTAATCGTCTACGCGGACCAGTTTGACAGTCGCTACGATTTTTTCTCTTGGATTAAGCAACAATAATCTACATATATATTCCTAATATATGTATATGCGCCCGATATATTCTTAATAAAGACTTATTTACATTTAGATACAAGTATGATCATGCAAGTCAACATACACATGTCAATATACAAGTCGAAAATCATGTCATTTTTGTGCTCTGTTTACATTTGCATACACACATACACTCGCATAAAATGTCTAGTGATGACAAAGAGAGTTTTTTGTATTGAAGTACATGTGCATTACTTCTGTCAAAATCACGAAAAAGAAAGCGTAGATGGTGGCAGCGATATTTTTTATCTCGACGAGAAACCTATGGGGCCTACTCAATGTTGATTAATGAACTGACTTTAGAAGATGGTTCATGCTTCAGAAATTATGTGAGAATGAGTGTCGCTGATTTTGAAAGAATACTCACGTTGGTGGCTCCATTAATTATTAAAAGTGATACAAGATTTCGAGAAGCTATATCACCTGCAGATCAACTGGCTGTTACATTGCCGTTCTTGGCAACTGGTGACTCATTTGCATCACTGATGTACGCACTTAGGATTTCTACCTTAGATAGCTCTCGACTATACTGACTTTTATGTTGTGCTATTTAGTCTATACATATTTAGCCATGCAACTTAACTCCTCAGAAATGTTATCATTAATATCTTTTCTTTTGTTAAAATATTTATACTCCTTCGACTTTACATCCCAGATATTGGATATGATTTTCTCAATTAATAACAGAATTTTATCCTTATTCCACAAAGACATATTTAACTTGTAAAAAAAAAAAAACTATTGAAAATAATCATGTGAGATATCTTTTAAAACATAACCTAACTTTCCACCAGGTTGTCAGCTCATACAAGTCAAGTATATGGAAAAGTCTGCTCATGCAGAAAGTATTAGCAAATGTCAATGGATTTGACAAATTATACAAATTGTATGAACTCATGTTTGAGTTGATGTATCGCGACAATTCAATTTGACTTGTATCTCATACAAGTCCTCATACTTGTAAATGAGCCTTTATGCTGGGTCTAGTATCGTGTACGCAGACTGATTGTACAGTCGCCACGATTTCTCACTTTAATCGTCTACGCGGACCGGTTTGACAGTCGCTACGATTTTTCTCTTGGATTAAGCGAAAACAATCTACATATACATATATTCCTAATATATGTACATATATGCGCCCGATATATTCTTACTGTTAAGTTGGGAAAAGAAATCAATTTTTTACGTTCATTTTGAAGCTTTATTTAATATGGTTACAATCATTCGCTTTGACTTAAATATGCCCCCAGGTTTTCGATGACTCGTTGCCACTTAGAAGGTAACTTCATTATGCCACTTTCCCAAAACGACTTGTTTTGGGAAAGAATGAGTTTGCACAAGCCTCTCTTGAGGCCAATTTCACACAACTAAGAGCGTTTGACATAGACAAAAACAGATGATAATCGCTTGGGGCCAAGGCCGGACTATAAGGTGGATGCATAAGAACTTGCCAACCATGCTCCCTGAGCTTCTGGCCGGTCATCATGGATGTGTGAAGTCTTGCATTGTCCTGGTGGAACACGATGCCTCTCCTATTGGCCAGTTCTGGCCTCTTCTGGTCGATTGTTGCTTTCAATCGGTCCAATTACTGGCAATAGAGATCTGAATTGAGTGTTTGGCCATTGGGAAGCAGCTCAAAATAAATTATTCCCTTCCAATCCCACCAAACACACAGTAGGACTTTCCGGGCCGTCTATCCTTGTTTGGCCACTGTTTGGGCTGCTTCACCGGCTTTCGACCATGAACGTTATCGCTTGAAATTTTCGTATGTGACCCATTTCTCGTCGCCAGTCACCAACTTCTTCAGAAATGGCTCGATTTCGTTCCGTTTGGCCAAGGATTCGCAGATGGAAACACGGTTCATCAAGTTTTCTTCCGTCAACTCGTGCGGTACCCAAACATCAAGTTTCTTTTTGAACCCAGCTTTATGGAAATGATTTAAAACTGTTTTGTGGTCGATCTTTAGTTCCTGGGCGATGCTACGGCAGCTTTTATGCCGGTCTACTTCAACCATTACTAAGATTTTATCGACATTTTCGACGATAGGCCTACCAGTGCGTGGTGCATCTTTCATATCAAAATTACCGGAACGAAATCGAAAACAAAATTGCGCTTGATTGGCTGTTACACTATTGGGACCATAAACACCATTTACAATTTCAGCCGCCTGGCTTGCGTTTTCACCTGTATCAAAATAAAATTGTAAAACATACCGAATTTTTTCTTTGTTCACCTCCATCTTTAACGCTCTAACTCTCAACTAAAGCTATCAATCCCAACAATGGCAAAATGTACTTGTTTTGTTGGAAAATCCCTCTCTTCAACGAGTATAACCTTAACTTGATATGATAAATACTAAACAATATATATGCCGGTAATTCCATCTAGCGACCAAATAATTGATTACTTTTTCCCCAACCTATTGAAAAGTGACATTACCGATGACGGCGCTGTGTTCCACGGCAATATGGCTGTCGTGTTTAGTACTCAGCTGTCAATATGCTAATAGCGAACAGGTTAATTTAAGCACAGTGCATTTTTATTTTATGAAAATGCGAGTAAAAATTTGCGAAATTTTTTAATTTTTAAGCGCTACACATGTATCGAGGTGTATAACAGAAGGTGGGCATCAAATTACAGTATTTAAAGTTTAATTTCAGTAGATTTATTGAAGTGTAATTTGTAGTTGAGCAGGTATTGAATACCGGACACGTAATTTTATGTGGTACATCCGAGTGTCGGTCATCTGAATTTATAATATATGGTTTTTGTTTGTAAACAAGTGCATTATGTTCATTGCCTCATGAAATAAAATTAGTTTAGTTGGACAGAAGCAGCTAAAAGTTAAATATGTAACTTGCAGGTGCAAACATATTAGTGCTGTTTTGTTTTTCTGCGACAAATGTAATGAACAAACCCGCATAGTATTAGTTACTTTTTAATTCAAAATATATTTCCATGCCTTCTTCCTGTCTATAACCAAAATTTTTCCAATCTGGACTTAATATTAACTTTCCCTCCATTTTTCTTAAGAAAAGAAAAAAACTAAGATGCCTATCTTTGTCCTGCCTTGAATGACAGCCAAAAACACTACAATTTGTTCTACTTTTATAATTTTTCACAACTTCTATCGACATTCTAACAAAAAATCAACACTATAACATATGTAATAAGCAGTGGCGTCACTAGGGTTGGTGTCACCCAGTGCGGTACTCATGGTGTCACCCCCCTCACGACACCCCATAGACTTCCTCCGAGTCCGCCAGTGCCAAATAACGGAAACATACAGAATCCTTAAGTGGGAAACAGAATGCACCGAGTTCTACGACGCGTTAACGGCGTACGTACGGCACTATCTGTCAGAAGAAAGTTAAAACCAAGCTGTCGTACGCAAGTGCACAGAATGAACAACGTCCTCCGGCGTTCGAACGCCGTTGATACTGAATGTTCGTCAACTTCCAACTTTTGACGCCGTTGAACGTTGACGCAGAACACCTAACCTCAGTTTTTACTGAATGGTAAAGTGTTTGTATGTATAAATAACTTGCATACAACATAAATAACATCACACACAAGTCTTCATGATCCATTATACTTTTTATAAAAGAAAGCGCACGTATAAACACAGATATAGGTTGTCAAGTGACACTTGACGGCGTTAAAAATTATTGCATTGTGTGCAGGCGAAAATTCTCAACGGCGCTACGCAACGCTGTCGCAAATGACGCCGCGCTGACGGCGTAGCGCGCTGTGCATTCTGTTCCAGGCTTTAGTAACGTTTATAAACATACTTCCTATATTTACAAAGGCAATAGAAGAAAAAATGAATTCAAGGTCGGTTGGTAAAAGATTGTGAGAAGTTAAGAACTAAGAACTACATAGAAAATATGTTACTTTTTTAATTGTTATTTTAACATTAAATTTTATGTCATATTAAATCTCGACTAAATCAAAACTTTCCTTTCCTGGCCTTTAGAGCTGCAAAATTGTTAATTACTTCATCAAAATCAACTCTTTTCGCCAAATCACTTTCAATTGATAATATGGCAAGATCAGAAAGACTTGACTGTCCCACGGTAGATCGCAAATAGCTCTTTATAAACTTTAGCTTTGAAAAACTCCTCTCACATGAAGCCACAGACACACAGATCGTAAGAAATAATTGTAGGCTCACTGAGAGATATGGGAGAGATTCTAGGAAGTCCCATTCAGCTATGAATTTCAAAACTTCAAGTACTGACCAGTCTTTGAAACCTTTTTTTTGTCCTTTACGTCTCCTAACTCTGCAGCACGCGCCGCATGTAGTTATTTCGGTGCAAATTATTAGAAGTTAGTACAAAGAGACGAACAAACCTAATGTAATATTCTGGAGTAGTTATTACACACGCAAAACTATAACACGTTTTTGTGTTTATAACTAACAGAACAGAGATATTTTTATATTTCAATAATATAATACATTTCTGTCGATGGGCGCTGGGCCGGCTGGCCTGAAACAATACATAAGAAAAATTTCATGGAGTGACATAGAATCATAGACAGTAATATTTTGCGTTTTGGTGTCACCGCTTGTGATGGTGTCACCCGGTGCGGTCCGCACCCCCCTAGTGACGCCACTGGTAATAAGCTCAAACAGTACTACAGGCGCCTAGTACAATATTTGACCACCAGACTGCGTATCCGAGCGTGTCTGTTCTCAATATAAAAGCTTTTTGCACAGACGTATAATAAAGTTAAAAGTAATAAGGTGTAAACAATATTATCACAATATAAGAAATTCGTGTAAATTGCTCGTTGTTGGTATTGAATTTCGATTACTTTCGAATTGATATCAATATTTTAATTACGAAATTGGTAGCTAACTCCCACTGTACTAGTTTCTTATCTAAATTGTTGGCATCATTTTAATTATTATTTACAGAATTACAAGAACAAATAATATTTATACAAAAATATCTCTGGTCCAATTTTTCTAAACTTAGTTGTTTGTTTTTTTTTTTATGGAGGCGGGTCTTATTTGGAGGCGGTCATTTGGCTGACATTATATTTCATATATAATGAAGTGTTAATCAACGATATATAATATGAATTTTGTTGTATATCGACATAGTCATGGGCAATGTTCCCTCTAATATGCGCGGGTACGCACTAATTTTTCGAGTGTTGCGCAGCCGATTTTGTATTTTGCGCACAATCGGCAAAATTTTTGTCTTCAAACAGGGGGGTCCTATGACAGGATCCCCCTACTTGCACACTTTTACATACGATTTGAACATTTTTGCTCCCATATACTTTTGAACCGCGCAGTCAGCGAAAAAATTAGAGGGAACATTGGAATCATGGGCATATTTCGGTACCTTTTTTGCCGTTGTAGTGTAAAATTATTTTCTACGTTTTTCGATATTAAGTAATTTATTTTTATTTATGTAGTGTAGAAAGATATGTAGTTTAATTTTTGGTGACCGATCATACGATAGTTTAATGTGCCAAATATTTAAAGTTTTAAATAGGGAATATTTAAAATTAAACGATAGCTTATAACTGCCAAATTTAAATTAGTACCCTGGAAATTTATTACAATTTTAACTTGTAATTTTCAAATGTGTAAACTTGGTATAACTAATTTAATTTCAGAATTTTCAAAATAGTACCTATACATGGTTCCATTGGATACGTAAAAGTTCTGTGCAACGTTTTGGGTACAGGGACTCCCCGTTTGAAGCGCCCGGTCAATTGTACGGTTTTCGACAAAACCGAGCTGGTTTCCGCAAAAAAATCTGGGGAGAACACTGGTTAATAATCATAATTTATTTTTTCCCGGATATTAAAAACCAAAATATTTATTCACTGCAGTGATATAAAAACATATGCTGTATCAATTATCAATGTATTAAAAGTCAAATAAACTATAAATAGCCCAATAAATACTGGCACAATGACATATATAGGAAAAGTACACATTAACCATGTATTTATGGAGTATTATCTTACATACGCTTATCACATCACAAACATAAAGAGTTGTATTTGTCAATCTGTTCTTAATTTTTGTTTGTAAACAGTTATTAGTAAGACGCCATTTCATCGCCTCTAATTTATGGAGCTAAGAGGTAAGGTGACCAGAATTTGAAAATGTCCGGGGAGCGATCCCAAATGCAATCACACAAACAAAATCTATCCCGTCACTTATTTAATAACAATAATAATAGCCCTTTATTTGTATTACTTATTACTTTTATTTATTTATTTATTAATTTATTTATTTATTTATTTAAAAAGTTTTCGCCACACAACAGGACAGATGTCCCAATAAAAAGATGGCGACAGATACATTAATTAAATTTACAAACACAAATATGTACAAGTACAAAATACGAAAACAAACAAAAATGTATACAGGTTGTTTGAAACGGGGCACCCCGAAAATCTCCTTTATTTGTAAAGATACAAAAAATCTTCAGAACAAAAGTTAAACTAGATAGAAAGGCCCATCTAAAGGTTACTATAAGAATTCTGAGGCACTTCCGGTTTCACCGGAAATGATGTCAACTTTTGATCTAGCATAGGGAATCGATAATTTTATATTTTTTTCCTAAAAGTGCATTAAATTAGCTTTACAATGACATCAAAAAATCATATTTTTATGTTAACCATTTCAAAATGGCGACCATTTATTTACAAAATAATAATCAACATAAGTTTTACAAAGTTGAACGTAGCAAGCTTTGAAAACAATAAAAAAAGAAACAAAATATCTCTTTACCAAACAGACAGACGACAAAATGAAGGTATAAGGGTTTTTTGGTCGTACCTACAAAACCCTAATGAGATATTTCAATCTCATTGGTAACCCTCCCATTGCCCCCTAAATAGTCTGCATTGAAGAGAAACAAAAATTTTCCTCATACACATTTCTGATGTAAAATAATAAGTGAGATATTCCAGATTTTAGATTTACAGTGCATGTATTCTGTATAGGGGAAACTTCTTAAGCCCTGACATCTGGTGGCAATTTGCGGAAGATACGAAAGTGACATTGTTTTGTTTTGTTCAATGGAGAAATACGTGTATTTTTGTTGTTTGTGTCTTATTTTTGTGAATCATGAAAAAAAAACAATCAATTTTGTTTAGTGCCGCAATGTAAATCATTAATAAGGAAGAATCCTTCTTAAACATTCCATAATTTACCTAAATCCAAAAAAATATCAATTGAAACGACGTTTGGAGGCAGAGAGAAAGTGGATCGTAGTTTTTTATGAACCCAAAAACTAAAAATGGGCAAAAATACAAGCCCATGCATGTTTGCATTTTATAGAAAGTGATTTTGTACGTCCAAAAAAAGACTGAAAAAAAGCATTTATCCCACCCAAAATTTGCTAAAATCATCAGTTCATATAATAAAAGGCCCTTCTACTTTTTCAGGCAGAGATATTAATTTTTACTAATATATTTACCATATTTTTGTTGTTATTATATTGACAGACAGTCAAAAATAATTAAAAATACAATGAAAAACTAAAAATTTCCTTGAAATTTCTTTAGAACAGTATATTATTACATATCTTGTAAATCGTAGATAACCTTTAAATTAAAAAAAAAGCTCGGAAAACAGGAAAAATACAACTCGTGTTCATTTTCACCATGTAAACAAATACACGAATAACAGTTTAATGTCACTTTCGAGTGTTCCAGCTTTGTCGCATATGGCGCTGCGATCATAAGGGGGGGGGGTATGGTCAGAGCAGCACATTTTATACCCATTTTCAAGATTTTTTTTTAGAAAACTGTTAATAGTAACTTGATTTGTATAATACCTACAGTAAAGAACAACCTTTGAAGAGTATCCAAAAAAATTTTTATTGAAAAATATCGAAAATTAAGCTCGTGACATGAATTTGAAATTTTCGTTCAAGACAAAGAGTTGATTTGCGGTGAGACACATAACTAATGACTGGATCATCTAAAACAAAAAAACAAAAAATATTTCGTTAGTTTATGAGTTTCTTGAGGTAACGCTGTCGAGTTTTTTCAAATATCTAGATTATTTAATTTTTGGTATAAGTTTGAAGTCAAAAAAACAAAAAAAAACGGAATTTTTTTTTTCGAAATTTCTGTTTTCAGTTGTAAAAAATTCCATAAAAAAAAAAGAAAGCAAGAAAAAAAAATATATATCTCCACAGCGTTACCTCAAGAAACTCATAAACTAATGAAATATTTTTGGTTTTTTTGTTTTAGATGATCCAGTCATTAGTTATGTGTCTCACCGCAAATCAACTCTTTGTCCTGAACGAAAATTTCAAATTCATGTCACGAGCTTAATTTTCGATATTTTTCAATAAATTTTTTTTTGGTTACTCTTCAAAGGTTGTTCTTTACTGTAGGTATTATCCCAATCAAGTTACTATTAACAGTTTTCTAAAAAAAAATCTTGAAAATGGGTATAAAATGTGCTGCTCTGACCATACCCCCCCCCCCCCCCTTAAGAAGTTTTCCCTATACCAATACTTGTTAAATCTTCGATTAGCTGATCTCTTCCGAGGTCTTCTCACTGGTCGACGGGTATTCCATCTTCCCTTTCATATCCTAACTATTCTATCTTCCCTCATCCTCATCACATTCCCTATCCATTGTAATCGTCTACCTTTCAGTTCTACTAATATTATAATAGTTATAATAACAATACTGCCTGTATAAAATTATTGGAAAAAAGGCTTATGCTTATTGTTAAAAAGTCTTTTATAAGTAAATAAAAAAGATATAAATCCTTTTAAAGCTCATATGTGGTTATATTGAACATTTTCAAGTTTAATCGAATTCCATCTTTCAAAGTTTCCTTTTGAAAAAATTCTGGAATTTAATACGTGTGGAAAAGTGTTTGTAAGTGGATAAAAGCATGGAGAACGTACCTAAGTGAATTTAACACATTTTACTATGAAGAAAACTTGAGGCGTATTTAGTCTAGAAATAACTCCCTAATTCTATTATGTCTTTAGTTGGAATCCTTGAGACATTGTTTCAAAGTATTCGCTTTTAAGAAAGTTTTAACTGATTTGAAATTGGGTTAGGTTAGGTATTTTTTATATCGATGTTCAAAAGAAATATTAATGAGAAGACAAAACGAGCTTAATGAATTTTTAATGAGATGATTCGTTAAGCTAAGTCCAGTTTAGCGAGCCGATCCTGTAATGTACTGTGTAATGTATTAGGTCGTCAAGGATGAAATTTATAGAAAAAAATCAGCTGTGGCCACCACAGAACCGACCGCCATCCCAATGTACTTGCATAAAATACATTCTAGCAGCAGAGTAAAAATAACTTGGCCTAATATTTTCTAACAGATATTATTTATCATGACCATGGAAACGTTACATATAAGTATGAAAATCAGCTGTGGCCACCACAGGACCGACCGCCATCATAAACTACTTCATAAACTAATACATTCTAGCAGCAGAGTAGAAATAACTCGGCCTAATATTTTCTAACAGAGATATTATTTATCATGACCATGGAAACGTTACATATAAGTATGAAAAAATTGAGACTTGTGAGAAAAAGTGAGAAAAAATTCGAAAAATTTTACAAAAATTATTCGAAATTTTTCGTTTTATCAAAAATAATCTCAAATAAAAGTTATTAATTATTGCTTTTATAGCAACTTTTGTTCAATAAATTGTTTCGAAATATTTTTCTGTTGTGAAATATTCATAAAAATCTTAAAATCGACACGAGTAAACTCCCATTTTTAGTCAACCGATTTTTACCAAAAGTTGATCAACTCGTGCCATTGATGGCAGAAGCTTAAATATGAAGTTTCATAAAAATCCTTTCAGCCGAATTTGCTCTGCACGTGTACACAGACGGACAATATATTTATTTTCGAATTATTTTTTTGTTGTTAAATATTCGCAAAAATCTTAAAATCGACACGAATTAAGTCCCATTTCTAGTCAACCGATTTTTACCAAAAGTTGATCAACTCGTGCCATTGATGTCAAAAGCTTAAATATGAAGTTTCATAAAAATCCTTTTAGCCGAATTTGCTCTGTACGTGTACACAGACAGACAGACAGACAGACAGACAGACAGACGGATGGACAGACGGATGGACGGACGGATGGACGGACGGACGGACGGACGGACAGACAGACCGACAAACATCATGCTTAAAATAGTCAAAACGTTATGTAGGGACCTCAATTCGTGGAGATCCATCGAAATCTCGAAATATCAAAATCGGTAGTATGATCACAATACCTCCCTTATATAGGTTGGCGGTCGGTAAAAAGGCAAAGTTGGTTGATAACTTACGAATATAAGGAATTATTTTATTTATCAAAGTATGCACCCATATTGTCTATACCAAATTTCAAATTCCAAATGCCGCATTTATAGGGATTACTCCTTCCCCACCTCGAGGTTACTGACAGCCATTATACCGGACATAACCCTCCTGGATATGGAGACCAAACAGATATTTATGATCGAATTCTCAAGACCAGCTGAAAAGAATATCTCTCTCAAGGAGGAGGAAAATAGGTCCAGGTATATGGACCTCTTGTCCGAGCTTAGAAAGCTGTATCCAGGGTACAAAGTTAAGCTTGTAGTCCTGATAGTTGGTGTGTTGGGTGGTATGGAAGCCTCCTATCGAACCATTCCCGCCTGCAGATCTTCTGCCACTTCTTTGATCTACAGGATGCAGAAAGCAGTGCAGTTTGGGTCACTCCGCATTGTGCGGGCACTGTATCTGGCGTAATATCCACGTCTGCATATCGCCAGGGTTTGGGATGCAGTGTAATTAGCTCCACTAGTCTCTAGTATGACGCGGCTCAAAAGGTTGCTGCAGTTTACGATTAGTGGACGCTTGTCAAGACCTGATAAACCCCAAATAATAGTAAATAAATAAAGTTGATTCATAAAAACCTAAAAAATAGCCTGACTCATAGGTTGGTAGCATATCATAATTTCCACAGTTGTCAAAAAGTAATTCGCAGTAAAATGTTAATTATTTACACTTACTACTTGTCATGTGTTAATAAATTTTACCGTTATCTAGTGCATTAACTTTTCTGTAATTGTTTAAAAAAATATTTTTTAAATTACGGTTACAAGAAAATACTAAAATGAAAAAAATGTATGTGAACTGTGAATTTTCACAGATTTCAACGTTTTGTAGGTATTTAATAAGTGATAACAAATTGTGGGTAATTACGAGGTATACCTTTTAAGTTTTTACAAAAACTAAGAAAGAAAAAAATGTTTTATTGCTTTTCGAAATATTTGCCTTTAAGATTTATACAGTTTTGCATGCGTTCAAACCAATTCTCGAAACATTTTTTCCACTCGGAAGTTGGTATCTCAAAAACATGGTTTTCGAAGACTTCAACAGCATATTGAGTTGATGAATATCGCTGTCCACGCATTTTTTGTGTGACGTTGGGGAACAAAAAAAGTCGTTAGGGGATAAATCAGGTGAATACGGGCAATGAGACATTAATTCGATGTGTTTCAACCTTCAAATAATCAATTGTTTGACGTGCTGTCTGGGAGCTTCCATTGTCATGATGAAGAATGATACGAAGTTTTTGGTTGTTTTTCCTGATTTTGTCGATGACGTCTGGCAAACAAATTGTTGTATACCATTCAGCAGTAACTCTACTCCGATCCTCGAAAGGAATGGTTGCGACATGTCCAGTACAACCGAAAAAGCAAGTAATCATTTTCTTAGAAGTGCTTCGTGAACGATCAATTTTCTTCGAGCTTCGGTCAAATTATGCGGAATCCATCGGGAACAGATCTTTTTTACAGCTAAATGTTCATTCAAAATCGAATCTATGTTTATCTCACGGTAAGCCACATGCCGATCTTCTTCAATCATTTTGCGCACAGTATCGATGTTTTTTTGAATCACAACCGATTTTGGTTGACCTTCACGAGATTCATCACTGACGGACGCACGACCACGACGAAATTCTGCAATCCAGTAAACAGTCTTTTCTGATGGTGCTTCATTACCAAATGTTGAACGACGCGAATCTATGCATTTTTGTTGAGTTAGGCCTTTACTAAAATCGTAAAAAATTATCCAACGAAAATCTTCACGAGTAATATCAATTTTTTCACAAACTTGTTTTTTTTTAAACGTCAAGGAGTTAAATACTCTTTGAGCCATGGCAGAGTTAAAAGTATCCCACTTTTTTGATACCTATATAAATATGCGAGGTGGGACATATTTTGTACCACGTCGAAAAATTACAAGTGCCACCAGAACAAAGGTTTAAAAGTAATCTTGCTTATTTAAACTAGTTACTAATTTCACCAACAGATGTCTCACTGGTATTTGTTTGAGTGATCAACTTTAAACTTGTCAGTATAAGTTGACAAAATTTAATCCCAAATCCAAAAATTAAAAAAAAGTAAAGAAAAACGGGCTGAAAAAGTCCCACCCTATATATATATTTTTTTTATATATATATATATATATATATATTGGACTTAGCTACTAAGGCCATTACCATCCATGCCATAACCAGGATTCGAACCCGATCCCTCATGGCCTAGAAATTAGTGCATCGCTACAATTAAACTATACTCTATCTCCGAAAGACTGATAGTAATATAATTTATTATTTGTAAAAAGTTATTGTATTATCACACAGAAGCGGTTAAACAAAAGTGACAAAATATGAATAGTTCGAAACGAAATATTGTTAAAAACAATCGAGTGTGCCGCACATAGTATATGGGAATACGAACTAGGGTTAAACACAATAGGCCATAAAAATTTGACCATAAAATTTTGAGGAAAAATATAGTCACAGGGATGACATAATGATATGATAAATATGGTCACAGGCGTGCGTTTAATAAAATGATAAATAGTAATATAGAAATACACAAAACCAATTTAAACGTGTTTAAAATGTGCACGCCACTGGTAACTGCCTGAAAAAATGATTTATTACTAACAGGCTTTCAGAGTTAGAGTATACCCTATAATTAAAAACTTGAATGACTTTTTATTTATTTTTGTGTTTCTTTTGTAATTTACTTCCTTATTAGAAAATAAAATTTTTGTGCAACATGGGTTTTTTTATTTTCTAAAATTCCGTGCCTCAAAGAGTTAATAAATTACTAAATATTTTCATATGATTTCATATTGATCCAGACATATATCTTTCTTATACATCAAAACTACTTCCATCTCTAAATAAAAATATCCGAATAATCTTCCATATGTTTCCTAAAACATATTTCAAAAACATAACCAAGATTTATTTCTTCAAAAACAATCAAATCTATTTATTTTTAAAAAACTTTTACATATACATTTCAATCTAAACTTTTCTTATATATTTTTGTGAGATTTATTCACTTTTCTTTCTAGAAGTATGTGTATAAATCCTTATTGTTACTATTTCAAACTTTGCCTAGTGACATGCAGTAAGTTGGCAACGCCTGAAAGCCAGACTACCCGCTGTACACGGGTGTACGATAAGTCATCAGTGTGTCAGGGTCTCTGCTCCGAGATAATTGTTATAAAAAGTGTCCTAGTTTGAGGGTTGTCCTATTTCAAGTATTAAAGGCATTTAAGGGATTTTAATCATTAATCTTCAGGGGTTTGGATTATATAGTTTTGTTACATTCAGAATTACTTTAGAATAATGTTGGAAATGTTAATATCTGAGAGTTAGTTACTTAATATTTTTAGCACAGCATCTGTGGCTAATAACGCGAATAATTTAGAAGTAATGCAGTTATGTCCTATTGGTTTGAGTTAGAAATAAGTCCCGTTTTTGTATATTAAAGAAATAATTCCAAGAAAGTAAAACAACGCTCACAACGGTATATAAACATGTATACATTTTTAGAAAAAAATAACATTCTCTCTAAGCAACAATATGGTTTCCGCACGAATGTCTCGACTGAAAATGCTATTACCACCTTGTCGTCCGCAATTTACAAAAATTTAGATGAATCTAAACTTTCAGCAGCAGTTTTTCTAGACCTTGCAAAAGCTTTCGACACTGTGAATCATCGTCGTTTACTCCAAAAGGTTGAGACATATGGCTTTCGCGGTATTATACTTCAGTTATTGAAAAGCTATTTGTGCGACAGATTACAGTTTACTGCAATAGATGGTAATTTAAGTTCTCCGGGAACAGTCACCTGTGGAATTCCGCAAGGTACTGTCCTCGGCCCTTTATTATTTATCATCTATATTAATGATCTCTTATATCTAGAGGTTGAAGGGACATTAATATCATATGCAGATGATACTATTTATTATGCTCAAGGTAATACTTGGGACGATATCTTTAATAACTTGTCTAAGAACCTATCTTTAATAAAACAGTGGCTAGATTTAAACTTACTCTCTTTAAATACTAAAAAAACAGTCATAGTGCCTTTCACTTGTCGAAAAGACAAATTACCGCCGGTTAAAGATTTTTTATTACTCCGTAACCACTGTCAATCTAACTATTGTAGCTGCTGTGATAAAATTTTAATTCAATATTCAGTGAAATATTTAGGTGTTATATTTGACAGTAACATGTCCTGGAAATTACACACTCACTATTTAAATAATCGTCTACGAAAATTTATATTCTTATTTAAAAATCTTAGATATTGCCTAAACAAAAAAACACTACAAATTATATATTACGGATTAGTTCAATCATTGTTAAGTTATGGAATCTTGGCATGGGGTGGTGCAACCAAAACAGTAATACATAATTTAAAAATAACTCAAAAATTAATCTTAAAGATATACTTAAAAAAACCACACAGATATCCAACAGAACAACTATATACTGATGCTAATGTTTTTGATATACAGAGGTTATATTTTCTTGCTGTAGCTAAATGCTTGCATAGAGAAAAAAAAATACTTTGAACACCACATACAATTACCCTCACACAATTATGAAACCAGAAATAAATCTAATAAACTATCCAACTTAAATAAATTTAATAAAACCATAGGGACTCAAAATTTTACTGCTATTCTACCAAAATTATATAATAAATTACCAGTAGATTTAAAAAATCATTTATTGCAATTCAGTACCAAACTTTTCATTAAAAAAATTAAAATTTGGTTAACTAATGTATCTAATGCTTCTTTGTGCAATATACTGAACAGTTGTTAGTAATCTATTAATTATAATAATGTATTTGCATTTTTTCCTTTTTTTTTTTTTTGTAACAATACTACAATATATATAAAAAATTCTCTTTCTTCTTTTAAAACATGTGTGTACATATGATAAAAGCAAATTTTAAATATATTTTTGTCACCACAGGATACCTTGTATCTTTTGTGACTTTATGGCATATATTTGTATATATTATATTTTTTTTGTATAAGGAAATTAAATAAATAAATAAATAAAAAAATAAATAAAACGGTAGTTATAGTAATTTTAACTAGCGTTAGGCAGTGGAGAATAAACAACTAACCAGCAATGCCATCTCTTGACAAATTCCACAACTCTTAACATATCTGCATTTCGGACTTCTGTTTACCCTGTGATAACTCCGTTGTTATTAATCTTTAATGTATACTGTTAAATACATTATGATTCTACGTGAAATGGTCTAATTTGTTATTCTAAAATAATTGATACATCACTATAAAACTCCGATGTTATGCACCCGCAAACTTTATAATACAAAAAGTAGTACGTTTAAAAACAGAAAATTCACCAATTTTTTTAGATCTAGTTAAGATCTACATTTATTGTCTACATTATGTCAATATATCTCTTAAGGCCGGTTTCTTTTGGTTAAACTCCGTTACGATATAATAATCCCGTAAGTAACCATAGCAACCATTTTCTAACTATTTGGTTATACTGGCAGTAGGCAAAGCTTATTGAACACTACACTCATGAACTCGATTCTCAGCTGTTAATTTTTTTTTATTATATTTTCAATTTCAAAATAAGACACACCACTACGTTAGCCATAAATACAAAAAATCCATAACATTATTAGCCATAATTTAATTATAAATTAAAAAAATAGTTAATTTTGTCAAGAACACAAAACTTGTAATATTTTCCAAAAACGAAACCTGATCAAAAATTCTTCTCTTTCGTTTCCGGTTTACATCCATGTACATTAATTTGAATTTTTTCAGATTTTTAATTTAACTCCTTTACTTTAAACGGTACGGATAATTTTTTTAGTACATTTTTGGAAAAATCTTGTTTACATTAAAAAAATTTTAAAAACTACTTTTCGTCCCTTAATCTATGTCTATCATTGGATATCACACAATAAATTTAAAAAAATATATTTTTCACCGACACAAAAATTCTGGTTCCCATCGACGTACATTATTTAGGTTTTTTTACATTTTTGTACATTATTTAGATGTATGTACGAGGTTTTTTTCAGATTTGTAGATGAATCCGTCTGGGAAATAGGATGGGGGACAATAGTGTTTTTTAGCGGGGGAAAAAAATAAATAAATATATAAAATAATTTTTCAAAAATAAAAATTTTCTTGTTTATCCACGTATTGAGAGGTTTCATCTGATACCCCGTGCAAAATTTTAAAGATATATTTATTTTTTCATTAAATACATATTTGTTTATATTTATAGGTCATTTCTTTGGTTTAGGCGGAACTAAATGGGAATTTCGTTCTTTTAGGTTGTCACGAGAAGGGACCTTACTTGGGTTTTTTCATGTTTCACGTTGGTATGTGAAAATTTAAAATTTCAACCGTGAAACCATGGAAACGAATGACGTTTTTTAAAAATATAATCATTTTTACATATTTAAGACAAAAAAGTAAATAAATGGGATGATAAAAGTAAATAATTTGTATTAAGAATGACAAAAAAATCAAAATAATAATTGTATTAACCTTAACCTAAAAATGTTTATTGTAAGTATAATTTACATAGCTTAACCAAAATGGTCAAAAGCTCGAATCAAACTATAAAAGTTATTAGATTGCAAAATCTAGTTCCTCCTAAAGGTTTGTAATAGCCTCGTGATGTGTTTTTTTTTAACTCTCTGTATTTTTCCTGTATGTGGATGAAAGAGTTGTATAAGCTTACTCAATTTCAACTTTCTATGTTCAGCCGTTTGGCTACAATTTATACCGTACAGACAGACTCATAGACAGATAGATAGACAAATGAGTAACCTTTTAAGGGTATTTTGGTTGTCATACCTACAAAACCCTAAAAAAACCAGATAGGTATAGCCTCAAATTGTATCATAGAAGAAAAATGTGTAAAATTTTGACAACTGCATGCTATCTTAAAATTTACACGTCCAAAATGCAAACTTAAAAAAACTTATCACCAAAGATAACTTATCCGAAACGCATAACAATCAACATACTTATTTAAAACACGGTAGGCCACGTGATGAATTAATGAATAGTTTTGTTTTTAGTAAACAGATGGCATCATGTGACTCGATGAATGTTGATTGTTTTTTTGCAGTGATTTTGATTGCTGTCTTGTGATTAGATTGGATTGGAACCGGATTTTGAAGTGGTTATCATGTGATCATTTCGTGTATGATTGTGGTGTAATAACCGAAAAGTTACTGTCGTTATGGTCATTTTGCAATGTTATTAGTTACCATTATCTTGCAGGACAGTACTTAAAGAGTCCAAGAAATATCGTATTTTTCGGACCATAAGACGCACCTTTTTACATAGAAAAATAGGCTTAAAATTGGGGTGCGTCTTATGGTCCGAAGGTATGGACGATTATACGAGGTACGTTAATTCAGAGCGCATAAAATAGAATCAACGAAAGAGTTTAAAAGAAATGAATACAGAATCAGCAGTCTTTTCTGGAGGCTTTACAAGTAAATTACAACCCTTGGTTATGTCTATAAATAAAAAAAAAGAAAAATATGCGGGAAAAATGGAACAAGTGGATAACAAAGCCAAATCACGATGTTACAACAGGACGTATGAAACGGACAATTTCAAAAGTATGTATCTGGGCAAAAAATTCTTAGGAAACTGTAAATGAAGAGACGATTATAAAGTCTTTTAAGAAATGCGGTATAAGCAACGAATTGGATGAAACGGAAGATGGATTAATTTTTGATGAGACTGATAATAGTTCAGACGAAAATAATACGAACAGTGACATTAATATACTAAAGACTGATATTATAAAGAGTTAAGATAAACAGAATGTTGCTGGTACAAGTTATCGTAATAAATAAAAATTAAGAATTTGCGAATATATTTTTATATAATATATATTTTTATCCTAAAAATTGTCTCATAAAATTGGGGTGCGTCTTATCGTCCTGTGCGTCTTATGGTCCGAAAAATACGGTATATGGGTTTATCGCATTTATTTTCAAATTGTATAAATTGTAAAATATTGAAAAGAAATACCTTTTCTAAAATTCGGGATAAAAAAGCCGAATTCGTGACAAATATTGCCAAAAAATTCGGGACGCAAGGCGAAAATTCGGGACTGTCCCGGCCAATTCGAGACGTTAGTTTTACCTTAGTTTTATAGATAACATTTTTCTCCCAGGAAATCTTTTGCACCCGGGGGATCTTCCTCGGGAACCTCCTTGGATTCATCACTAGGGTTAATTCCAGCACAGTCCATTTATGCGAATTCCATTTTGTTTCACGTTTCTAGAAAACAAAATCCCCGCGTAAATTCAGATGCTGAGATAGCTTGAATTTTTTTAAATGCCATTTTAGCACTTAAATATAATGATGTTTACAAAAAAGAATTCTGAATACGTATCTGTGTAAAAATACACGAAACCAAATCGTGAATTTGAAATAAGAAGCACGCTCTACTGGAGTGATAACACTGGCAAAATTCATAACACAGCAGTTTTATGAACGCATTATGAACTATTTATGTATGTTATAATTAATGATTATAAATCAAAGACATATTACTAATAAATCCAATTATTTATGTGTAAAAATTTAAATAACATTAGCAATGGGCATTAGAAATGGTGAGTGAAATTATTTTGTTGATTATTGCATGGACACGTTTGTTTTATACCATTGTCGCCGGTTAGGAAAGCTATTTGGGGTAGGGTTACCACATTTAAATAATCAAAAAACCGGACACCATAGACGAAACGAAGTGGGGAGGGGTGTTGATATATTTTAAAATTCAAAAAGCACATACATCTGCGCGAACACTTTACAGATTTTATTTTATTTAAGTTTTCTGTATCTGGATGGTAGTAGAAAACTTAAATAAAATCTATAAAGTGTTCTCCAAATATATGTAACGTATTCTAGTTAAGTTTTCCACGCAAATCTCATTCCACGATATCCTAACAGATGTCAGTATATAATTCTATTCCCACCGTACAAATATTTCTATAAACATGTCCTTGAAAAAGTCCGGCGTCCATCGACCATGCTTATCCACCCCTATCAAGTCTCTGCAAGTTTCCCGCTTTTTACCGACCGCCAACATATACAGGCTGTTAGGTAAATGTCCGGCACAGTTTTAAAGGCAGCACTGTTGGCCCATTTAGAGCTAAAAGTCCTCAACCATTTTTGGATAAGATGCGTATATCGCTTGACAATCGATGCAGTACCACCGTTTAGGAACCACTAATATTTTGTCTGTTACAACAATCACATATGTGACTCAGATAAATAGAAACCATGGAAACAATACCGTAATTTTATTTTAACAAAATGCTTTTTCAATTTTATGAAGAAAAAAGAAATAAGAAAAACTTTAATATTAAAAATTTTAGATTATGACGTACACGTACTTTGATATTCTATTATTGAACTATAATTACAATATATTTTTCTCTATGGCATCTACACAACTTCTGGATTAATATGAAAAATAAAAAAAGTCAATGGTTTCAAAATTTGGGGCATCTTTTTGTTTGTTTATTTTTGGACGAAATTCACATTTTAGAGAAAATTGGCAAAGGAAAAGTCTATTGCATTCTACGTCACCATGGTATTTTTTAAATTGTGCTGGATATTACCTAACACCCTGTATAAGGGAGGTATTGTGATCATACCGATTTTGACATTTCGAGATTTCGATGGATCTCCACGAATTGAGGTCTCTACATAACGTTTTGACTATTTTTAGCATGATGTCTGTCGGTCTGTCTCTCTGTCTGTCTGTCTGTCTGTCGTCTGTCTGTCCGTCCGTCTGTCTGTCTGTGTACACGTGCAGAGCAAATTCGGCTAAAAGGATTTTTATGAAACTTCATATGTAAGCTTCTGCCATCAATGGCATGAGTTGATCAACTTTTAGAAAAATTCGGTTGACTAAAAATGGGAGTTTACTCATTTTAATTTTAAGATTTTAAGATTTTTGTGAATATTTCACAACAGAGAAATATTTCGACAAAATTTATTGAACAAAAGTTGCTATAAAAGCAATAACTAACAACTTTTATTTGAGACATTTTTTTATAAAATTTTGATTTTTTTTTTTTTAAATCTGAATTTTTTCATACTTATATGTAACGTTTCCATGGTCATGATAAATAAAATCTCTGTTAGAAAATATTAGGCCAAGTTATTTCTACTCTGCTGCTAGAATGTATTTTATACAAATACTTTATGATGGCGGTCGGTCCTGTGGTGGCCATAGCTGTTTTTTATTTTACAAACGATGACCAATATTTTTAATTTTGACAACGGAACAATAATCCCAGCCTTGCTTAAATTTTTTTAACTTCAACCCCCGGCCTGTACTTGAATTTTTGAATTTCCACCCAACTTCCGACCGTGTGGAATATTTTTCATCATGTTGAGTGCGCGTCTGTTATGTGGAGTGAAAGTTAGACATTTGCCACAGGCGCTTAGTACTCTCGTTACAGCTCCGTAAAATGGTTAATGAAGTACAATCAGCATTCACTTGCACAGGGCTCCTCCCTCAAAGTTTGCCGCCGGCTCTGTTTGTAGTTGGTTCGTGGTTGGCTACTTTACCAACATTGAGAACTTTCATTTATGCCCTACGTAGCAAGGGCGTATACAGAACTCATAGTTAAGGGAGGCACTTATGGTGCTCATCTGTAAGACCGAGGAAAAAATAATTGGCGGTTCGCGGGCCGAATACAGCCCACACCATTTTTTGTGAACCGTCATTAAGAAATTACATATACAGGGTGCTTACGGTCTTCTTATTTCTTTTTGTGGTTTTGTAGGTATGACCAAAAAACCCTTATACCGTTATTTTGTCGTCTGTCTGTCTATCTGTCTGTCTGTCTGGCTGTCTGTTTGTCTGTCTGTCTGTCTGTCTGTCTGTCTGTCTGTCTGTCCGGTAAAAAGTGTAGCTAAACGGCTAAACCTAGAGAGTTGAAATTTGGCATGCTTATACAACTCTTTGACCCGCACATAGGAAAAATACTAAAACATCTAAAAAACATTTCCCCTAAAAATATAAAAAAATATGTGCTCACCGAAAAAAAAAATATTTTTTTTTTAAATTCTGCGTAGGATATCTAATAAAAGCCCGTACGTGGATTAACGATCAAAATTTTATTTTTGCAAAATAAATTATTTTAATGCCATTTTTGCCAAAATTGTGCAAAAAAATTTTTGTCCCACACTCTGTAGCCCCGATGGTTTAAACTAAAAATCTGAAAAAATTCTAAGTAATGTACATTAGTGCCGCGTTTCCCAAAGTGTGGGTCGCAAAAAAATATTGCCGGGTCGCGAAAAAAATTGTAAAAACACAAAAAGATTTTTTTTGTTCATATTATTTTTTTTACGTCAGTTAATCACTAGAATAGTGTGTATTTGTGTTCTTTATTACTATACTATATTCTTTATTACTATACTATACTCTTTATTACTATACTATACTCTTTATTACTATACTATACTCTTTATTACTATTTATTACTCTTTATTACTATAAAGATACTGCTTTAAAATAAAATTTGTTTTGTAAATAAATATTTTTTTTTCATAAGGTGGGTCGCGAAAATTTTTAAAACTTCGTACCGGGTCGGGGGCAAAAAAGTTTGGGAACCGCTGCATTAGTGTGAACCGGAATAGTACAACAGGAATTTTTGATCAGATTATGTTTTCGGAAAATAATGCATTTTTTGTGTTTTTTGGTTGACGATCTACAAAAGTTATAGTTACGTAATACACTAGACTGAAAGGCGTATTCTGGTCTAATGGTTAGCTTGCTCGCTTACTACGGTTAGATTCGGTCCCGGGCAGAGGAGACATTTTTATTGTTTGTTTTTTGTTCCATTTTTATTTTGTTTAAATTATTTTGTCAAAATTCTATAATAGTTATATTTTGGCAAATCTTATTTGAGCATATGACAACCAATGGAAGCTATAGGCGCAAAATGTTAATGAACCTTGCTTTATAAAAAAATACTGCACATATTTAGAAACCTAAATAATGATATTAGGTATTCGAATTAAAATTAACAAAAAAATATTTTAACATAAAATTTGTTTTTAACGTTCTTAGATTAACAGACGATAAATTATTTTAAAAAAAATGTCGTTCATTTTGCCTTGATTACTACAAAGCAAAATTTGTCCTACACACTCAGCATGCCGCCTTCACTTATTATATACCTGCGAAATCCTGCAATGTGTGAAAATTCACACTTCACATAAATTTTTTAAAGTCATTGTCCTGAAATTGGCTCGTCAAGATTTGGTCACCCTATTCCCTGTGCTATACTCAAATGAAGTGACCTTCAACCGATATATTTTGGAGTGAATTAATTGTGGTTCTTAACTTTCAGTTTAATGTGTCTTTTTGAATGTGACCTTTGAAAGTGAAATTTGATCGAATAATTACAGAGTCAATAGGAAAAAGAATGCGAGTTAAAGGTGATAGAATCACATGATTTCATCAATATTTAACATCGTGGTCACATGCTAGGAAAAAAAGATAAGTAAATATTATAATGATTGGTATGCGGTTTTATCAAATATTGGTAATATTTTATTATTTGTCTTGTTTATTTTGTTCAATTGGGTCATGGTCAAAAATTAGTCATACGCACAGAGCAGAATTTTAGATATTAAAATTATTTACGGGCTTTTCTATGTGAATAAGGTCCATCGTTCTCCTTTGGGCAGGACAGTTCTCCTTTAAATGATCTTGTCTTGCCCAACTATATCCTCCTTTTGGCCTGATTTGGCAATATAATATGATCGAAAAAAGTCTTGAATTTCATAGAATTTCTTTTGTAACAAATTAAGTTGGCACTATCACCAGCATTCCTTTAACAATAAATCTTAAGTATTCTTATTGCGTAAAATTGTAACCCCGTACATTTTTACATAATAATTAGAACATGGTTTACATATAACCTTAAAAATTGACGTCCGACTTTCAACATATTATGTAAAATTGTAGCAATGAAAAGCCGGAACTGATGTGTCATTCAAAGACTAGTTAGCTAGGTCAAGAAGATTTCAGATATTAATTGTTATATATCTATATAAGATGTAACAGCGAAATGGAACACCTCCTTTATTTTCCTTACTAGAGATGCAAAAAATACTCCCACCGTCCGAAAATATGGTATACATTACTTTAAAAAAAAATCAGCTGTGGCCACCACAGGACCGACCGCCGTCACAAAGTACTTGTTTAATTTATGCTGCTTTATCAAAAAATGTCTCAAATAAAAGTTGTTAGTTATTGCTTTATAGCAACTTTTGTTAAATAATTTTTTTCGAAATATTTCTCTACTGTGAAATATTCGCAAAAATCTTAAAACCGACACAAGTAAACTCCCATTTCTAGTTAACCGATTTTTACCAAAAGTTGATCATCTCGTGCCATTGATGTCAAAAGCTTAAATATGAAGTTTCATAAAAATCCTTTTAGCCGAATTTGCACTGCACGTGTACACGGATGGACAGACAGACGGACAGACTGACAGACATCATGCTAAAAATAGTGAAAACGTTATGTAGGGACCTCAATTCGTGGAGATCCATCGAAATCTCGAAATGTCAAAATCGGTATGATCACAATCAGATCAATTCTGTAAAAAATTACTGTGTAGTAACGTCACTACGAGATAAAATATTATAAAAAGTACAATGACTTTCATTCATGATAGTAACTGACCTTGCTCATAGTGACGGTTTAAGTTACTATGTTCATAGTAACTGAGTTACAGAATTGGTCTGAATACCTCCCTTATATACTCGTATGTTGGCGGTCGGTAAAAATGTAGGATTAACGATGGTAAAATATTATCTTGATCTTTTTTGTTTTTATTTCTAAATAAGTGATCGCTAGGCAACTAATAAACAAATGGCGCGCAAATAGTTTTGCATATGTCAAAAGTAATTCACAGAAGAAAAAAAAAGGCATATTTTAGACAAATTAAAGTGACACACGCTGTTCTAACAAAATAGCGAATTTGATCAAAATTGTGTTGAATTGCAAGGAAGAAGTTTCAACTCGACTTACCAGGTCTACAAGTATGAAATGCGGATTTTTTTCAAACTTGCCGCGCAAACAAAGTGTATAGTTCAAAGTTTCAACACATATGGCATTTTGTTAAGTTATCATTAAGTGTCAAATGCGTAAAGGTTATAATTTGAAAAGTGATCATATAGTTTTGTTTTACTGTGTTAAAAATGTCAAATTTTGTGCCAAATAAAGAGCATACGCGGACAGTACTACTGTTTTGTTTTCATTTGAAAAAACTGCTGCTGAATCATACCGACTGCTTCGAGAAGCTTATGGTGAATATGCTCCATCGCAAGATACGTGTGAACGATGGTTTCGGCGTTTCAAAAGTGGTGACTTTGATCTTACAGACAAAGAACATGGAAAACTTCCAAAAAAATATGAAGATACAAAATTGGAAACATTGCTACAGGAAGACGATAGTCAATTACAAAAACAACTAGCAGAGCAGTTAGGCGTTAGTCAACAAGCTGTTTCCAATCGCCTACGAGAGATGGGTAAGATCCAGAAAGTCGGCAGATGGGTTCCACATGCATTGAATGAGAGGCAGATGGAAAAACGCAAAAACACTTGTGAAATTTTGCTTGCACGATACAAAAGAAAGTCGTTTTTGCATCGTATCATTACTGGCGATGAAAAATGGATTTATTTTGAAAATCCCACACGCAAAAAATCATGGGTGAACCCAGGCTCACCATCCGCATCAACTGCAAGACCGAATCGCTTTGGCAAAAAGACAATGCTGTGTACTTGGTGGGACCAAATGGGTGTGGTCTATTATGAATTGTTAAAACCTGGTGAAACAGTTAATACCCAACGCTACCAACAACAACTGATCGAATTGAACTATTCGCTGCTCATAAAACGACCAGAATACGAAAGAAGACAGCACAAGGTAATTTTTCTTCACGATAACGCTCCATCACATAAGGCAAAAGCAGTTTGCAACATATTGGAGGCACTCAAGTGGGAACTGCTATCCCATGCCGCTTACTCACCAGACTTGGCTCCTTCAGATTACCACTTGTTCGCATCGATGGGTCACGCACTTGCCGAGCAGCACTTTTGTTCATATGAAAATGTGAAAGAATGGCTAGATGAATGGTTTGCGGGGAAAGGGGAAGAGTTCTACTGGCGAGGTATTCACAAATTGCCTGAAAGATGGGAAAAATGTATAACTTCTAATGGAGCATACTTTGAATAAAGAAACCTTTATTGTTCTTTTGAGTTTAATGTGTTTTATTTAAAAAAAAATCCGCATTTCATACTTGTAGACCTGGAATTTTTGGACAAGAAAAAAATCTAAATACATACCATATTTTCGGACGGAGGGAGTATTAAATAACAAAGTTAATAAAGTAAATCCTCTGATATCGTAGACCACCTATAGTCCCATTTTCTAAATAAACGAAACAAATGACAGCTGGAAACGATATTTGATGTTTCCACTGCTATGATTTTGTTAATTTCATGAACTATAGAAAGAATTATTGAAAATTTACGATATCCGACCGACGTAGCGTAGTGGTAACACACGTGCTCTACGTTGCTAAGGTCTCGGGTTCGAATCCCGTTCAGGCATGGAATAATTTTCAAAAATAATAATTGTCGAAGCAGCAAAGGCCATTAAAATAAAAATTACGATTAGAAAGCTATGAAAACAAAAAATTGCTTATAATTTGATATGTCAAAATCATAATTGACGTGACGTGTGTCAAATTTATAATAATATATTTATTATATAACATTACGATTAATATTTAATAATGTAAGAGTGTATGGAAGAAGATCTTAATATAACAATAGAAATAGAATTAGGTTGTGGCAGACAGAAAATAAAACCAAATAAAGCTAAAGATGTTGAGGTAGAAGTATTAATGGCGCCAAAGCCGCAGCTAGAGGATACATCAAGTTCGTCAAATGTAGAAGGATGTTCAGGATTTAAAACTGGGACTAAAAAGAAATCTCGTAAAAACATGGGTCGATACAAAGGAGGTGAATCACGAGATCCGGCATATTTCAAAAAGGGAGATACTTGCTTTAGAAAAATTCACTGCCCAGAAGGTAAAATAAATTACGTTTTTACCTTAATATTTTTAAACAACTCTTGCCTTTGATACTATATGTGCTGTCCAGTGTTGTGGTAGGTTTTCACAATTAATTCCAATAAACTGTCTAATTGACAGTTCTTACTGTTTTTGAGATTTAAGTTGACAGTGCTGCTCGGAAAGAAGTATGAACACTCATGTGTCTACCTACGATAGAAATTGTGGCCAAACGGCTGGACCGAGAAATTTAAAATTTGGTATGCATATACGTAGTTCTTTCATGTGTGTATAGAAAAAATCAGTCTTCGATAAAACATATCACTTGATAATTATATACAACTAGTTGCGGTACCCGTACTTCGCTATGGCATTTAACTACTTTAAATCCAAGAAAGTAGTTCATAAACGCCTTATCACACTAGAGTTAATATTAACGTCTTGACTTGGAAAATTAAATTTTGCTTTCGAATTGAAGTCAACTACGTTTGATAGTATAAAAAAAAAAAAAAAAATCAGCTGTGGTCACCACAGTACCGACTGCCATCACAAAGTATTTGTTTATTTTATGCTGCTGTATCAAAAAATGCCTCAAATAAAAGTTGTTAGTTATTGCTTTTATAGCAACTTTTGTTAAATAAATTTTGTCGAAATATTTCTTTGTTGTGAAATATTCGCAAAAATCTTAAAACCGACACAAGTAAACTCCCATTTCTAGTTAACCGATTTTTACCAAAAGGTGATCAACTCGTGCCATTTATGTCAAAAGCTTAAATATGAAGTTTCATAAAAATCTTTTTAGCCGAATTTGCTGAGCTCTGCACGTGTACACGGACCGACAGACAGACAGACGGACAGACAGATCGACAGACATCATGCTAAAAATAGTCAAAACGTTATGTAGGGACCTCAATTCGTGGAGATCCATCGAAATCTCGAAATGTCAAACTATGGTCTATTTTAAATTAGAAAAAAGTAGATAGCGCTGCGAACCGAGTACGATTTACACTGGACAAATACAGTATAGCGGGAAATTTAAAATTAGTTACAACTAGGGCATGGGCGTACTAACTGGGTTAGCAAGTGATTTTTTTAAAATATGATAAAGGTTAAGAAGATATTGAAATAAACAAGGCAGATACACTTATGTTATTTATACGACATAAATTCAGTTTAAAGGGACATTTGAAAAAGTTAAAAAAATATTAATTTTTAAAAATTATGTACTATATATAAAAAGAAAGATTTGGCTAAAAGAGTTTAAATAAAGCAATAAAACAAACAATATATCTTCAGAGCTACAGTTTCTTATTTAAATAGTTATTGTAAATAAAAATTAAAAATATATGTATATATGAAGGTCTAAAAATTATATCAATAACTACTTTGGGAACAATCAGCTGGGCTGTCTTTTGGCCTCACATTAGTCCTCTCTCTTGATCTGTTAATTGTCAAGTATAAAAAAATATTTATATGTCAGATAACCTAAAAAATATATAACTGCGTAAAAACAAATTACATTTTATCCATAAAATCTACGCCAAGAATATAAATAAAAGTCTAAATATGTAAATAATAACAAAATATATGAAAAAAATTAAATAATATAAATAATATATATTACCAATGTACGACACTGAACATCTGTCAACTTGGACTAAAAACAAATTTTTTTAACAGTGTAAGAGGGATGATGGTCTAAACCAATCCGAAGCAAGGACAAACAGCTCCTATCTTCTTACACACATTTTTCTAAGGTGACATAAAGCATAGTTTCGTATTATAAAATGAGACAGATTATACTGACTTTAAATGTCAATTAAAAATATTCCTTACGCTGTAAAACCGACTTAAGGTTGATAGGTTATGATCATTATAATTAAGATATCATTTTTCATTATGACATACGTCAAATGGATCGACATTTTACAAAAGTGACATTTTTAATACCAACATGACATACAGTTTCAAAGGTGTAAACTATTGAAATCAAAATGTCCTCTTAGATTGTTCTTACAAAAGTGAACTGCTTATATTTCAAATACATTTTTACTCATTTTAGTACACGGTAAATAAATAATAATAATAACGGAAATAAATGAACAATATGTCACAATACGCGTAGCCAAAAACAAATCAAAGTAAGTGACGCCACTGAAATGCGTTAAACAAACTGTTGCTAACGTAATGGACGAAATTTGGTTTCTGCGCATGGGACTCGCTAACATCCGCCTGTATTTTTCTTATGTTGAACAAAGTCTACCGTTATTTTTTTGTACCGTTTCCGGTTTATTCTCATCCTGGAATCGATAGTTTTATCGACTCCGACTCCTCCAAAAAGCTTAAACTCCTCGACTTCCGACTCCGATACCCGACTGTAATTCCCGACTGCAACTCCGACTCCCCATCTCTGGGTAATACCTACTTCCCAGATTTTTATCTTGAGTAAAAATTAAAAGATAAATAAAATGTTAACAATAATATGAGAGAACTGAATAATATGATAAATAGTGTAATCAAAACATATTCTCCTTGAATGTTTTCCGCGTACGCTACTGTATCTGTTAATGAGGAAGTAAATTTGCTAATTGATTTCACGAACGTCAGTGTATGAACTTGAAAATGAGTACAAAGTACAAATGGGTGTGAAATATTACTTAAAACTTTCAAAAATAAGTGAAATAAATCATTTTTAAACTATCAGTTGCAAAACAATTCTATTTTAGTCGTCTCAGGTTAAATTCACGGCGATACAAAACCGCAGATAAAAATTTAAAATTTTTAGATAACGTACGTTTTGTGACGTATCAAGAAGTAAGGTTAGATTATAAAAAACTGTGTTTTTTTTTGCTAGTTCTACGTATTGAGTGTATTTTAGTTTATTTAAATTCTATTTCTATTTCATTGCCTCACTGCGATTTAGTAGTATTACACTATTCACGATTTTTATAAAATATTTGAGGTTATAATGTTGCACAGTAAAAAATCTCAATATCAACGTAGTGTCAGTGTTAGAATAGGTAATTACTGTTATTTTGCTGTTATTTCACCTGTCATTTGGCTCTTATTTTGTAATTTTAATAAGGAATTATATCTTTTCTCTATCATTATATGATATTTCTTTGCTGTAATATTTTATGTTATTTGCATGATAACTGTATGCTTAAAATTTTTTTGAATAAACAAATTATATAGTATGCTTTTGTTTTTATTTTCTTTGTTACTTAGCTTTTATGTATGCTTTGCTTTCCTTTATCGTAAGGTGTCAGGTTCTTACTTGGTGTACGTATCATTATAAATATTAAATTTCAACGTATAGTTATGTTCGGAATGTTGTTACGATACAATTTTTTTCCCAAATTGTTAGTGTTTTTTGTTACTTGGAATAATAACACATACAGGTAATATGAAATGATTATATTAATAAAATAATAAATCTGCAGGTCTAGAAACAGAGAAGTTACGTACTGTGCCCTTATACGCCCAACTCTATCGGGTTGGGATCCTCTTACTTATTTATTTATTATTAAAATTGGAGGCTACATCTATTTATTTTTATTTTCTTGGTCTCGTACTTGGTTTGTACACGTTTCAGATGATTTTAAGACAATATCCGCAAAAAAAATCAATTTTTGTTTTTCTGTCTTTCTATTCGGGATTTACGCAAAAATGGCTGGATATATTTTAATGTAATTTGGTATGATAATAGAGTAAACCAGGATTTGAATATAGGTTATATGGCATACCAAAATTTTTATTCTAAGGGGGTGTTATGGGGTACAAACTGTTTACTGAAAAACAAGATATCTTCATTATTATTGACTTAACAGAAAAATGTATTTAACAAACATTGATTATAATAAGAAAACAAACATTTTTTGTTCAATGCATTTTTTCAATTGGATCAATATTTTGGGAGGTAGGGGGCACACCCTAAAACTAAATTTTTGAAATATCTCCCTTATTATTGACTTGGCAGCAAAAATGAATGTGCCAAAAATATTTTATAATTAGAAAACAAGTATTTTTTGTTCAGTGCATTTTTTCCATTTGATGAATATTTGGGGAGTTAGGGGGGTACATCCTTAGCTAAACTTTTGAAATATTTCCGTTATTATTGAATGGGCAGCAAAAATGTATATGACAAAAATTGTTTATAATATGAAAACAAATCTTTTTTGTTGTTTGTATTTTTTCAACTGGATGAGTACTAGGGGAGTTACGGGGGTACACCTTAAACTAAAATCTTGAAAATTTCACTTATTATATTTTAATCAATGTAAAAGTGTAATTTGTTTAGGATGAAGAAACATCTCAACGCAGTTTTTAATAAGAAGATTATTAAGGGGGCTAAGGGGAGTGTTACCTATTAATTTGAAGTATGTCACATATCATTTAATAGCATTATATATAGAGCTTCGATTAAAAAAAAAAGAAAGAATATATAGGCAGTGGCGGTTGTAACTGAATATAAAATCTTATTTATACTTTAAAATTGCATTAAACTAGCTAAATATATCTGCGTATATTTATTTTTATTATTTCTAATTCAAATATATTTTATATAAGTGCTAAGCGTGTTCTACATTATACTTTATTTGTAAATTTTCTAAACTTTTTTCTTTGAATTAGAAGTTGTCAAAGTTTTAATACAATTTATTTTTCAATTTTTTGGTAGAGAATGAAATTCTTACACGTGTTCAGTTCATTTACAGTACCAACATAAAAATATAATTCTTATCTCGTCAAGTGTTTATAACCTAGCTATTAGATTTGTAAAATTACTGATTTACGTACAAAACACAATTTATATATTCGCTTATTCAAACCAATGATCAACAAAACACTATTAAACACGTGGTAATACAAAATATTTACAAGCGTAATTTTAATGTTGGTACTATTGTTAAAAGTGTCTACTGCGCATGCACCGAGTTCCAAGTTGGATGTGTTTTCAAGAAAAGTTTGATCAAAACTAGTTTTGAATAAAGTTGACCTTGACTATATAAAATGTTCTACACTGTACAATTTCACTGATTTATTTCTAGTACAAGTTCTAGTCAAAGAAATAAGTATGAAAATTTGATGAGAATTGTATAATGTAGAACACGCTTTAGATTTTAAAAAGTTAGATCTAGAACACAATGCTATAGACACTACACTTTAGTGTCCTGGTATATTGTTGCTACATGCGATTTCTAAGGTATTTATCTACGCAAGTAATAAAAATGAACTGGATTTTCATCGAATTATCCTGCCCAGATGAAAAGAACGTCTCTCTCAAAGAGGATGAGACGAGAACCAAGTACCTGGACCTCTTATCCGAGCTAAGAAAGATGTACCCAGGTTATTTTGTGAAGCTCGTAGTCTTGATTTTGGTTGTATTGGGTGGCTTTAAAGCTGTTTTCAAGAGGGAAATCGAGATCATTTCCATCTGCTACCTCTCTGGTCTGCAGAATACAAAAAATAGTGTTGCCCGAATTGCTTCGCATTATGCGGACGGTGGATTTGGTGTAAGCCCATCGGTCGTATATCGTCAGGGTTTGGGATGCGGCCGATTACTGGGATAAAGCTCCCTCTCTACCTTCTCTGTGGAGGTTAGAGGTTGAGTGTCTCGTCAGTGACGAACACGTTGCGGGCAAACCTGGACGGTATTGTGATGGGACTGTAAAAAGAAAATAAAAAAAAATAAAATAAAATACTAAAATTATTTCACTTTCAAATCGTGCTTTCAAGTACGATTCGTACTTGAAAAAATAGCTAAAAATGTTTAAATTTACACTTTTAAAGGATAAACAATGTTTACCTTTGCTCCGCCATTTTCTGACAGGATGTACCATCATCATGTACCATTTGTGCCGTATGGCTCCACTGTGATAAAGAAAGCCAGTGTATTATATATATAAAAGCCCTAATTTCTGTGTGTTTGTAATGCCTGGGCCACACTTGCGTTATAAGCTTCGCCGATAATTGCGCGCTATATAAATTCGTGCTTAACTGCATCTATCGATATCGTGCTAAAGCGCAACTTGTGGCCATACCTGCGTTTTCGCCGCTACACTTTATTTACGTTTACAAGGTACAAGCGTATTTATTTTGCTGTAAATTAAATAAAATTATGGTGTATATCCATCATAACTGCAAACTAAAATTATTTTTTACATTTAATTTTACAAATTCAAACATAGTCTTATCTGATTTGACACAAATAAGTTGTAAAGAAATATGTATAACATAACCTCAAATGATGCCGGATAAACAACAATACGCGCTAACAGAACATACTACGCTCTGCGCTAAGTTCCTTTGATGTGCGCTCTAAAACCGCCACTTCAGTTATCGTCATGTGTCTAGTGGCGCGCACTGCTAATATTGTGAACGCAAACCGATAGTAGCTGGCCACATTAGCGTGTATGTCACGTTAAACCGAAGTTTAGCGACGATAGATGCAGGTGTAGCCCAGGCATAACGCTAAGTTCCTCGGTTCTAGCGGGGCTTGAGGTGTGTGGTCGGTCACTCCCCACCAGTGAGAACGACGTTCTCCGACAAACAACAGCTCACTTAGGCTAAGTACATAGCGAAGCATAGAGCAAAGCAGCGATGAAAGCGGAGAGTAAAACAGCGAAAGAATGTCGCGCTTATAAAAGAGTGTCTACACATAGTGACGCGTTTAAAATCGAGCAGAAAGTTCACAAAATTATAATGGATTTCTTGCTAACATAAAACTCTTCCCTGAAAATTTGGTATTTACTAAAAAATAAAAATAAACACACTAGAAGGTGCAATGTTCTCAGAATAAATAAAAGTAGACATATACATGGTGAATTTCATCATTTCTATATACAACTCCGCAAACATCCAGAAAAGTTTCATTCTTATTTTCGCATGTGTATTTCAACGTTTGATTATATTTTGGAAAAAATTCAACATAAATTGGTAAAAAATGGACAAATTTCAATCGGAACCTACAATAAATACCTCTTATAAATGAGATCTACTTGTAAATGCCTCAATATCCATTTTAAACAACTATTTCAGCAACGATGATAGCAGAGAAATCAAAATTCTTTCAACGCGTCGCCTTGCTCGACTATAACAACGATAGAAGCTCGCTGCAGTACGCTCCACTATGCGCGTGTTAACAGGAATTAATTTATTTAATTTCGCCACTTTGCTCTCTTTTTTATACCTTGGCTATAATCAGAAACAATTATACCATTGATGTCCAGTATATGGGCCGCGGGCCGTATCCAGCCTAATACTAATTTTTAAACGACGCGCATTAAGCGGTTTTTAGGATTTCCTAGGTATAATCAGAAACAGCTATAACATTGATATCCAGCATATGGGCCGCGGGCTGTATCAAGCCCGATACTAATTTTTAAACGACACGCATTGAGCGGTTTTTAGGATTTCCGAGGTATAATCTAAAAACGTTTTTGTTTTGTTAATATACGCAGAATCATGCAAATTTTAATAATTAATTCCTGCTTATATTGATTTTTATTCGATATCAGTTTGCCAACGTTGTTGGCAACGGGGTCTGCTAGTACTAATATATAAATTAGATATTTTGTGTGTATGTATGTATAAATGTATGCATGTATACAGGAAGTTTGTTTAAAACGCCGCACCTCGAATAACTCCTTTATTTTAAGAGATAGAAAAAATTCTTCAGAAGAAAAGTTAAACTAGACAAAAGGGCCCACTTAAGGACTATAATAAGAATTCTGCATCACTTCCGGTTTCAGCGGATATTGTTTCAAATTATCTAGCATAAGGAATCGGTACTTTATTTTATTTTATTTTTTTCTTGAAAGTACATAAAATTATCTTTACAAGGATGTCAAAATATCATACTTTAATTTTAACTATTTCAAAATGGCGACCATTTATTTAGAAAATGATTTTTTTTCATTAAAAAAATCAAATAAAACCTGCAAATTTTCTTGCCTGTTAGTACGAGTTTGATATTAAAGGTGATAACATCACATCGTTTGTAATTATGGCTTACGTACGTTATTCAAATGAAGAAATGACAGATATGGTTCTGACATTCGAGGAATGTCAAATAAATTCTGTTTGTGCCCAGCAACTCTACCAAGAAAGGTATCCTGAAGGTAAAGGTTAGAAGACTTGGAACATAGGGTAAGACAGCTTTCAAGGAAATACAAGAGTATACCGTTCTAAATGCAATGGAAGAATTTTTACTACGATTGAGAAAATGTGTGGATAACAACGGTGGTCATATTGAACATTTGTAAATTTTCCTTAGTTTATTACGAACTTTAATCATATTTTGTTTAATTGTTTTTCCTGGTTACATAATTTTATATCCTTTTATAATTTAGTTTCTACCATTTTTATGTTATTTATTATTTTGTAAATAAATGATCGCTATTTTGAAATGGTTAAAATTGAAGTATGATATTTTGATATCCTTCTAAAGCTGACTAAAGTACCGATTCCCTATGCTAGATAAAAAGTTGAAAAAATTTCCGCTGAAACCGGAAGTGATGTAGAATTCTTATTATAGTCTTTAAGTGGGTCTTTTTTTCTAGTTTAACGCTTCTTCTGAAGAATATCTCTTAAAATAAAGGAGTTATTCGAAGTGCGGCGTTTCAAACAAACACCCTGTATATGTTACCTCAAAACTGAAAATGGCAGCATGATTAAAGACTAAGAAAAAATACCAGCGTGTTTATGGCGTTGTTTATGGAATAATAGGCCTATATTTACGATTCTTAGGGTCTATGAATTTTTTTAAATAATTAAAATGAAGCAAAATGTTAAAATCATATGGTAATGATTCCCTAAAAACATAAATGCTTAAAACTCTAGCTATTGATCCTACGAAAGTCTGGTTTGCACAAACGTGTTCAAAAAATCTTTCGGCAGACTTAAGTCTCTTTTTTATGCCTTAAAACTAGTACTAAAAACACTGAAGCGCTCACTGGACTGTGCATATGTACACTCTGCTATGTGGTAGTGCATTGATAGGGAAGCGAGGGAAGGCAGAGAGATAAGGTTCATTTGTAGTGGTGATAACACCGTTGATTTATCGTTTACGGTAAAATAGGTCTACTTTTATGACACTCAGGGTCCCTACATTTTTTTAAAATGATTCTATTCATGCAAAATGTTTAATAGGAGTATTATATAGTAACTATGTTGTTTAACCCGTCAAAAATAACGGTTTTTTTTAACAAAAAAAAAAAAAAACTATTAACTTGGACAGTCTTTTTTTAAATTTATCAAAATAATATCAGGTCAGCGAATCACGGGACAGGATATCACCAGTTAGCCAATCACGGGAGAGGGTGTCACCTGTCAGCCAACCAAGAGACAGGGTGTCCCCAGTTAGCCAATCACGAGAACCTCAGGAAAAATTGATGTCACAATGTTACCGACACTACATAGACACTTGCTGATTATATTATTACGATAATTCCTTAAAAACATAAATGCTTAAAACTCTGTAACTATTTATCCTACGAAAGTCTGATTTGTATCAACGTGTTCAGAAAATCTTGCCGCAGGCAGAAGCCTATTTTTTATATATTAAAATTTCATAATTTTTATGAACAAACTAAAAAACAATCTCGACATGAGATTCGCGTGTTTAATGCATTGCTCACAGAGCACAGACAGTGTGTGATAGCCATGGGACGTAAAGACGAAAAGGGAGAGATGAAACTTGGGTGAGACAACAGGCATTTCAGCTAGTAATGTATGATTTTTTAGTAATTTGACAGCTGGTTACCATGGCAACATAAGATGCCGGCTAGTAGCTTTCTTGTTATAGACCGGGAGCTCATGACAGTTTTTGGTCTCCGATTTCATACAGCATGCCTTTTGGAGGAGAGAATATTTACCCTGACAACAAAAAAGGGATGGTACTAAACCCCTGCACGCTTTCCGGTCATAGGGAAAATTGCATTTCCACTTAAACACAAAATTTTTGTGCTTTTCTCTGATTTAATATTGCTTGCCCTTTTGTCAAAAGAAAGTTATAACAAATTTAAAGTCTTTTAAATATATGCATGCGATTCGGAGGGTCCCAAAGGGCTCAAACGGTCATGTGATCTTGTAATAAAAAAATATGATTTTCCGCGTTTTCATACAGCATGCCTATAATTAAAAGACTTTAAATTTGTTATAACTTTCTTTTGACAAAAGGGCAAGCAAATTTAATCAGAGAAAAACACAAAAATTTTGTGCAAGTGGAAATGCAATTTTCCCTATGACCGGAAAGCGTGCAGGGGTTTAGTACCATCCCTTTTTTGTTGTCACAGGGTAAATATTCTCTCCTCCAAAAGGCATGCTGTATGAAATCGGAGACCAAAAATGTCATGAGCTCCCGGTATATTACAGGCTATAAACCTTTCTGTGTACGTTAACAAAATGGACGTAATATTACTCCTGAACGTACACAGATTAAAAATATGGTCATGCAACCTGGAAACAGGAGGCCTAGGCTCAACTCGGGCTGTCGCGCCAATGATGATGATGAAAATTATATATTTGAAGATAAAATATTGTATTTGACTCGCATATAATGGCTAATTTTTTTCGAAATATTCGCAAAAATCTTAAAACCGACACAAGTAAACTCCCATTTCTAGCTAACCGATTTTTACCAAAAGTTGATTAACTCATTGATGTCAAAAGTTTAAATATGAAGTTTCTTAAAAATCCTTTTAGCCAAATTTGCTCTGCACGTGTACACGGATCGACAGACATGATGCTAAAAATAGTCAAAACGTTAAGTCCATTCTACATTATACTTTTTTCAATACTATCCAACTCTGACGTCATTTCAACTTTTGATACTACAGAATATAGTGGGGGGAAAAATAAGAGACAGTTATAAATTTTATATCTTCCATCTCTTATTACTTTTCATTGCCAACTTAAAAATTTTTAGGTTCAGATGGCAGACAACAATTTGGCTATAGTAAACCAATTTATAAATATTGTTTAATTGTGCTAAGTTTATATTTAATTATATGAACTAAATAAACTTATTATCAACTTAATAAACTACTAAAAGTTAAGTTGTAAACAAAAACTAAAAAGTTGGTGTTGGTACGACTGAAAAGTACAGAACTGTCAATCAAAAATTTGACCCGAGGTTTTGGATACTTTTCGGTACTTACCCGGCGTTTTCGCGTTGGGCAATTTTTCGTGTTGTTATAAAAGATAATTTGATCCAAATATCAAGCCCTTTTTCGTCTTTATATTAATTTCATCATAATATCCGAGTCGTTATAAGTATCACGTATAAAAAGATATGTTTCTGGCCGGGACTTTTTCGTCAAAATTTCGTCGCAAAACCCATATGTCATTATATCAGATGTCGTTATAAACGATATCCACTGTACTTTTGTATTTTTCTCTATTATTACTATATATCAGTTTCTGTTTTATCTTTAATCTTTCATATTACACCTAGTATAAGAACAATAATATGACTGATAAGAACACAGTTTTTCATTACTGTTGATTATGGACTGCAAGTGATAAGATAATATTCGATTTTAATAAATATTTATCATTTACATTTTATCCGAACATATCAGAACATTCATTTGCAAACATAAATTAATAAAATACACCTGAAAATAGACGACATAAAATATTAAAAATAATAATTATTATATTATAATAACAAAAATAAAGTATTTATAAATTAAAAAACTAAATTAATTCAAAAAAAATTACGTTTATAATATTTATATCTAATTAATCAACTTTTTAATTGGCGAAATAGTATATTTTATTTCGTTTTTTTGCAATATTTTTTCGTTAAAAATTAGTGAACATTCTTTTTAATTTTGTTGTGATAATTTTTAGTTAACATCTCATTTTGTTAACGTGATTTAATTTGTTATTAAGAATGGTGTATGTTTCAGGGGAGAGAGCGAATTATGTTAATTCGCCGCATGTCATCGCAATGGTGGGTCTTCCGGCCCGTGGCAAGACCTACATATCGAAGAAGCTTTCCAGGTACCTCAACTGGATTGGCATCAACACCAGAGGTAAGATATTTCAACATTTTTTTAAAGGTTTATTAACGGTTTGTGTAAATTTATTTTTACTACGGCTGAGTGAGGAAAAGATCTCCATATCCAAAGTACTGTGGAAATTCATTTTCATATATTTTAGTAAATTGACCATTGAAATTTATTCAAAAAAATTAGATCGTGTTGCATACAATACTTTCTCTACGGCCGTTCAAAGGGCTGTAAAGAACCAGAGAGAATAACATTGTTTTCTTGACATTTAACACTAGAACTACCGACCGGTCAAAATGACCGGTTGCATCAATTGTTCACAAGACTTTCTCATTAAATTTCATTTATTATTTTATGATAATATTATGGCTTTTTTCTAAATTTATGTATTTAATAATATTATAAATTTTTTTGTTCCCCCACTTCCATTTTTCTGATATACGTATGTGGTATACCTAAATATACCAACCGGTCAAAATGACCGGGAAATTAAATTCTCATAATTTTGTGGTGTTTTGTGATTCATGTTTATTTATTGTTTTATGGCAATTGTTGCATTCAGTTGAAATACATATTAGAGTTTTGTGAACAATTGTGTTGAATATATTTCTTTTCAATATTACATTATTGTTACTCACATTGGAAGTGACTTGCATATATTTAGAATATTTTTTTCCGTTATAAAACTTTACCCAAAAAATGTCGAGACGTCCGAAAATACGTAGATTTCTTGGTAAAAAATGGGACCTATCTCAAGAAAAGTTTTACACTTTTCTTGCAATTTTATATGGGCGTGGTGCTTATGAAGCTAAGCACTTGAAATTATCTTATTTATGGTCTAAAAAGTGGGGACCTGTTTTTTTTGGAAAAACTATGAGTAGAAAAGAGTTCACAGATATTTTACAATTTATTTTTCTTTAAATTTTAATATTTTGTCATCCAAATATCAATCCGGTCAAAATGACCGGTTTTGGTAGAAATAGGTATATAACAACTGTTGGTAGTTCTAGTGTTAATAGACATTTAATTTGTACAAGTCAAAATTGTTTTCTGAATTTTGTTTATAAATTAAATTTATATGTATTGTCTAAAACAACAATGTTCTGACTCGTTTTTCGCAGCCTTGAATGACCGTAGACAAAGTAAAGTGCGCAACACATAAGGAAAATTGGTCATCTCTATATACATACAGTGAATTTATTTTTTAATGCAACATGTACTATGTCATTACCATGGATACAGTTTTACAGCAATATAAGTCATGTTCCTTTTCATTTGCAACATAGAAAAAACCATATTTACTAGCAAACACAAAATATTTTATTGAAAATACAAATAAAAAAAAAAATAAAAAATAAATAAATAGCTAATAAAAACTTACAATAAATGTTCAAAAGTTTCTCCGTTTACTTGCATACAAAATGTTAAGCGATCATAAAAATGATTCAAAACATTCAGCAATTGCTCTTGAGGTATATTGTTGGATGCTTGAACAATTTTGTCTTGCAGTTCAGCAACATCCCTAAGTTCTCCATTATATACTTTGGCCTTTAAATATCCCCAATAAAAAAAATCATTGGGTGCCAAATCCGGAGATCTCGCTGGCCAATTCATCGACCCTCCTCTTCCAATCCAGCTATTTGGGAAACTTCTATGTAAATATTCTTTAACTATTCTAGAATAATGGACTTTTGCGCCATCATGTAGAAACAATACTTGTACATTAATATTCAGGTTTCGCAACGCAGGTAATATTTGGTTTTGCAAAAGGGCTAGATATTTTGCGGTATTAAGGTTACCGTCAATAAAAAAGGCCCTATAATATTGGTTCCTATTATCCCTGCCCAAACATTTAATTTTTGCGGCCTTTGAGTTCGGGAGGAATGAAACAAATGTAAATTTTCTCGACTCCAGTACCTAAAATTTTGCCTGTGCACTTCACCATTTAGAGTAAACGTTGCTTCGTCAGTAAATAAAATTCTTTGAAGCATTGTTGGGTCGGAATTCATTTTTTCAAACATTTCAAAACAAAAATCCCTACGTACTGCTGCGTCCCTTTTTAACAATTCTTGATGATTTTGAAATTTGTATGATCGAAACTTTTCTTTTTTTAAGAAGTTAAAAACAGATCCAATACTGACACCAACGGTTTGTGCAATTGATCTTAAAGTATTTTTATTGTTTTCTTCCACTTGTAATAATATTTCCAACTGCTTCTCTTCTGTAAGCACGTGGGATGTTGTTCTTTTTTAGGGTTTTGTAGGTATGACCAAAAAACCCTTATACCGTCATTTTGTCGTCTGTCTGTCTGTCTGTCTGTCTGTCTGTCTGTCTGTTCGGTAAAAATTGTAGCCAAACGGCTAAACCTAGAGAGTTGAAATTTGGCATGCTTATACAACTCTTTGACCCGCACATAGGAAAAATACTAAAACATCTAAAAAACATATCCCCCTAAAAATATAAACAAATATGTGCTCATCGAAAAAAAAAATATTTTTTTTAAATTCTGAGTAGGGTATCAAATGAAAGCCCTTGGTACGTGGATTAACGATCCAATTTTTATTTTTGCAAAATAAATTATTTTGAAGCGATTTTTGCCAATATTGTGCGAAAAAAATTTTGTCCCACACCCTGTAGCCCAGATGGTTTAAACTAAAAATGTGAAAAAATTGTAAGTAATGTACATTGGTGTGAACCGGAATAGTTCAACAGGAATTTTTGATCAGATTATGTTTTTGGAAAAAAAAGCATTTTTTGTGTTTTTTTGCTAATAATGTTGACAACTTATAGTTATATAATACGCTAAACAGTAACGTGTTTCTTGGTGCTGTGGCTAAGATACTAGCGTTCTGCCCAAGAATTCATATTCGGACTCATGTTCGAGTCCTACGTGAGGAGACAATATTATTTTTTATTTATTTTTTTGCATTTTTATATTGTTTAAATTATTTTTTCAAAAATTTAATTATATTTTGGCAATTGTTGCATTTAATTTTTAATAGCGTAAATTTAATAACCAGTGGAAATTGTTGAAATTATAATTTAATTATATATTTGAATGTACACGAAATCAAAGGGGAGGAGCTATGACTAAAAACAACCAATGGAAGCCATAGGCGCAATTTTCAAAATCTTAATGAAACTTGATATATAAAAAAAAAATACTGCACATCTTTAAAAACTTAAATAATGGTAATAGGCATTCGATTTAAAATTCATAAAAAAATATTTTGATATAGAATTTGTTTTGGCATCCCAAATAATCATCATTCACTTACTAAATACCTGCAAAACCCTGAAATGTGTGAAAATTCACACTTCACATCAATTTTTTACTATGTTTTGACTTAAGACATCCTTCGCGATGAAAATTATTAACTAGTCTGCAAATTGTAGAGGGATTTGGTATTGGCCGATCTGGATAAGTTGCACTAAATACAGCAGAAACTTCTCTTAAACTCATTTGGGAGTTATACCAAGTTACCATAATTATTTTTTCTTCATCTGTATACATGTTGATTAATTTTTAAATCAGCAATGAGCAAAAGTATACACACTTATTGTGTATGTTGCAAATGAAAATGAACACGATTTATATTGCTGTCAAAAACTGTATCCATGGTAATGACATAGTACATGTTGCATTAAAAAATAAATGCACTGTATATAAAATACAACGTGTCTGTCTGTCTGTTTGTCTGTATGTGCGCTTTTTACTTGAAAACTGCCTGTCGACGATTTTCAAGCAGTTTTTTTTTTCTGTACCTACATGGCTGTTTCATTAAATCAGTTCAGTAGTTCTAAAGTTATAATGGAATTGGTGCTCGCGGGTGAAACGAAATTTATTATCAGCGACAACATAGGTTTTGGCAGCGGCAAGGTTGGTACACGATAAATATACACTTCAAAATCAGTAGCGGCGCTACCGGGGGCCCTCTCAAATTACTCTGGGCCCCAGTTGCCCCCCTCAGTTTTTTGTTATCATTTGTGTTTTAGAGATAACGATCTGTTTTTTTAAGGTCATTACTTATTGAATTAGATGAGTTACGTCCGTAAGTTAGTATAGTTGATAGGTAATGGGATTCGGACCAGTCAGAAAATAAAACAAAATTTATTAACTTCGCTAACGTTTCGATTTAATTTAAATCTTCATCAGAGCTACAAAGATATATGGAATTAATAACAGTAAAAAAACATGTCGAATAAGATATAATATGTTCAAATTCAACTGGTCAAGTAGTTATATTTTAAAAGTGAGGATGATTTTCTTTTTTGCTCATCTATTTTCATGAGTATTAATAACGTAGGGATGGGAACTATATATCGATATTTCGAAAATATCGATACTTTAGAAAAATACATCGGTATTTTTATATCGATATTTGAAACGCGATATATCGCACAAAATATCGATATTCGCACAAAATATCGGTATTCTTGTATATTTTTTGCATTTAAATATATGCTGTTCACTTTTGTAAAAACAAACTATAGGCTATTCCAAACGGTTAGGCGGAACTAGATTTTGAAATCTAGTACTATTTATATATTAATTCGGACTTTTGGTCGTTTTGTTTAAGCTTTCTAAATTATACGACATTGCAAATTTTAGATTAAATTGATTGTCATTATAAAATGTCCTTTTCATTTCATTTTAATTTTTTGTCATTCTTAATAAAAATTGCCCATTTTTTTTTTTTGTCTTCAAAATATGGAAATATGTATTAAAATATTTGACATATGTCATTCGTTTCCATGGTTTCACTGTTGGAATTAAAATTCCAACAATTTTAAATTTTTCACATACCAAACTTGAAACATGAAATAACCCAAGCAAGGTCCCTTTTCGTGACAACTTAAAATAACGAAATTTCCATTTAGTTCAGCCTAATCGTTTGGAATAGCATGTAAGACGAAATTTTGATTTCAATAATTTGCACCTTTGAAATTGTACGTTATGTTGGTATTAAAAAATTATAAAAAATGTCCCTTTCTTAATAATGATCATAACCAATAAATCTAAAGTCGGTTTTACAGCGTAAGGAATATTTTTAATTGACATTTAAAGTCCGTAATACACTATAAAAGTAACTGAAAAGATCTGGTTTGTCCTTACAAAAGTGAACAGCATATATATAAATAATTAAGAGAGCAGTTAACTAGGAAAATGTTACAAAGTTGGTTGGTAGATTTTTGAGTACCAACTGTAAAGTGATTGTCTGTCAAGTGGCGACTTCTTTTCCCGACAAAGCCAACAAAACAAAACTGTAATTTATATATTTTAGATGTTACGTGTTAATTATTTCGATATATCGAAAATATCGATATTTTTACTTCGATATGTATCGAATATCGATATCACACTTACGATACATCGAATCGCGCATATATCGATATTCAAAAATAAATTCCCATCTCTATTCGCGACTGAAACTAACGTTTGCGGCGCTGCGTACAACAGCTGATGGCGGACGAGAAGCGTATATTTCAGAAGTTTTTTCTTAATATTTATCTGTTCAAACAATATTTCGGCAAAAAAGCACTGTATTTAAGTCACTATATTTTAAAATACTTCTTAATTCACATAAACTGCAGCACAATACGCTACAAATATTATCCAAATATACGCTTCTGTTTAATTTAGCCAGTCACCACCAGATGTCTCACTGTTATTTGCAGTCGCGAATAATAACGATAAAAAAATTGTATCCTCCTCAATTATTTCCTGGAACGCCTGGAAACACCTCACATTTCAAAAGAAACATCTTGACCCGGACCAAAATGGGTATCTGCGCAAGTAGTGCGATTCTTTTCTTAAATTAATATTACTATAGCTTCCGGTTGCTGCAGCTCCAGGGAAAATGTTTCCTTGTTTCCATGGTGGAACGACAAACAATATCCTTTACGTATTCTTATGGCCGGTATTATAAAAACCTAACCAAAGGACCAACTATCTAGTTGCAAACTAAATTTAGTTGATAACTAATATCACAAGTTATTTAATTTCGGTATTATAAATCAGAACAGCTAACTAAGTAACTAGTTCACAACTAAAACAATTTAGTAGCAAGATTTACCGACCGAACGTTAGTTATACAACTGACCGGTAGATGCCTACCTATAATTTTGACATTTAAAAAGAATTTTCAAATGGAAAAAAACGGGATAGAGGTAAAAACTATACAGAAATTGAAAACGAGAAATTAATTGATATAGTACATAAATATAAAAATGTAGTGGAAAACAAAAAAACAGAATAAAGGCAAAAATTATACAGAAATTGAAAAAGAACATTTAATAGATATAGTACATAAATATGTTAAGGACTTTATTTAATTATCAATTAATTCAAAAATAGACAAAACAGTATCTTTTGAAAACCGAAATCTGTGTTTTAATTGTTCATCATCATAATAATTAAAGGGGTTTCTTCTTTCCAGAAATTCTCTAGGCTGACGTATTCTTGAATTTTCATCATTAACACTGTCAGAAATACTGTTTACGGGTGGTGATGATACACTACTGACAGATGATACTGATGACCTAACCTGTAAATTTTATGTTATTTATATATGTATATATAAATCTATTCATATGTATTTTTTTATGTAGAATATTATTACTTACTTTGCAGTTATTAATTATCAAATATATATTTTAGTATAAATAGTAAAAACAAATTATTTCAATGTAAACAAAATGGTTACTATTTAAATGTAATACAAATATAGTTGTGAACTATAATTTAGTACCCAGAAAATCTGTCAACTAATTTAGTTTGTAGATTTAGTTGGGAACTTTTTTAAACCAACTTTTATAATACCGAAATCTATGGGTTAAATTAGTTTAACTCTTAACTAAAATTTAGTAGCAAACTATTTTGCTTTATAATACCGGCCATTAGTGAAGTAATGAAATATACGAGATACAATCTTACATGAATACAAACTATGCAAAAGTATTGATCTAAAAGTGCATATTACTCTTTATTAAGTTTACATTATAATTATGTGCAATCTAATAATAAATTCTCTATTAAGTATTTTTATCTGTGATGCTGATGATATGTTATGTAATTATTCATTACAATAATGTTTATTAAATTATTTAATTGTTGTTTTGCATAAAAACTCTAGTCGACGACGTCTTACAAATACTGGTTATAAATAAACTTGTGTAAATATAAGTATTTTTCAAATAAACATTGTTGATTTTGTATAATTTTATTGACGTAAGGTTTTCTGGTCAGTATTGCCTGGTTGTCTAAAAGTCATAAAACTAGATATAAGTTAAAACTCGATACAAAACACAAAATTACCTAGGAAGGCTTAGTGATGTCGTTGCGATCTGTGTTTCCTGAGTTATTTGCAGTTGGCGCCGTCTATCGGCAAAAACGCCACGAACTTTTTCCCAGACCTGATATAATAGTAATAGTAACTCGTTCTTTTATCAATCGGCCATTAGTAAAATGATTCAGGAGATTTTTAAAGTATTTTAAATAATTATTATTTAATTTGTGGAAAAAGCTCAATTTAACAGTAATGGCTTTTTGCAGAAAGCTCTTTTCATCCCGCAGATGAAATTGAAGCTCTCAAAAGCAATCAATATTGTAAATTTATTTGAAGTGTACCGTAATTCGTTGCTGGCAGTCTCTCGTAAAATTCCAGAAAATACGATCATGACTGTAAAATGTTTTCTCCTATTCATAGAAAATTTATTTTTATGTATCAATATAGTACATTCTATTGAACATTGTTAACTATAAACGTCCTTTCTTCAGCATTGTTTTTTAAGTTGTTTTTTGCTTGAATGATTTATTAGTTTACTTGAATTTGAGTTGAATATTTCATGAATACATATAAAGAGTTCGGTTCCCACCCCTCTTTCCTTCTCTACTCCTATCGATGTTTTTTTTTTTACGCGTTGAGTACTTCGTCGTTCTTTTTTTTTTGCTCGTTTGGTATTTCGACATTTCTTTTTTTGCTCGTCGGATAGTTCAATATAACCTTTTTTGTCTCGACGAGAAATTAGTTAGCTAAATTTTTTGGTGCACAACGATGGTTATTTGCTTCTAACATAGCATATCTTTGACTAGATTATAATTAACTTAGAATAAAAAGAATAATAAATAAATAAATAAATATATTTCTATATACGTAGAAAAAAAAAGAAACCTTGCATGGACAAACACGAAATAGGAAGGATAAAAGTCTGTTCGCAAAGTAGTCCAGTAACCTAGTACATCATAAGTTGCATCAAGTGGGGGTAGTTAGTTTCGTTTTTTTTCTTGTATGGGTTGTGCCTGAGATGCAAAATCCAAGTTTTCGACCTCGGCAGCCTTCCGGAACAATTTTGAATTTCGCAAAAACTGCTAAATTTTCGCACTCTTTTCGGTTTCTGCCCATTTTGACCATAAAGGAGCATGTTTTCGACAAACACCATTCTATGCATTTTTAAACTAGATTAAATTTTCTACAATTTGAGACCAAAATGGGCTCGGTAGTCTTAATAGTTTCCGAGGTACAGCTTTTCAAAGTTTGAAATAATCTCCAAACTTGAAAATTGTATGCTATATCATGCTCATGGGCACTGTTTATTTTTAGAAGTGAAAAATACTCCTTATTGTCAAAAATTATAAAATAACATTACAAAACCTTATATTGCTGCCGAAAATACTGGTTATGTAGATGTTTCGAAAAAAAAATTATTGGTTTTTTAAACATAGCTCCTTCATATTTAGTGATAGAAAGTTTTTTCAAAAACGATTTTGTAGGGCTTTTCAAGAGCTATAAGACTGTGTAAATTAAATTCCTTAAAATCCCTTAGTTTTTAAATGGGGTGAGTTTGAAGGGCTCGAATAAGGTGGTGTTCGCTTGTAAATAGAGGTTTTAAACGGCTATATTTTGCCAAATATTCACTGTACAGAAAATATATGCACAGGGAAATTTAAGTCATTAAAAAAGCTACAATTTAGAGCTCTATCATTTTTTTTCGTTTCTCCAGTAATTTCGGAGATATTTTGAAGAAAAGGGTGAAAAATACGAAATCGCAAAAAATCGTTTTTTCTTTAAACTCCAATTTTTCTAAAATTAGGCATTTGAAATTGGTCAAACTTCTTGGGTGTACTGAAAATACATATATGAAGAGAACCACAGAAGGGTGAGGATCAATTTTAATTAGGGGGGTAAATAGGGGGTTGTTTTCACTGATTTTTTCGTAGAAAAAAGTAGGTACCGACCTTATTTTGATCATAAGTCGCTTAATTTTTATACTAGAGACTTTTTTTTTTGTTTGAAAGGTCTAATCAAATACTTTAAAAAAGATTCAATGAGTTTTCTTCGAAAAATGCAAAGAAAAAAAAAAAAATTCAAGTTTGGAGATTTTTTCAAATTTTGAAAAGCTGTATCTCAGAAACTATTGAAGCTACTGAACCCATTCTGGTCTTAAATTGTAGCAAATTTAATCTAGTTTAAAAATGCAATAAAAAATGTTTGTCAAAAACGTGTTCCTTTATGGTCATAATGGTAAGAAACCGAAAAAAGTTCGAAAATTTAGTAGTTTTTGAGAAATTGAAAAGTGTTCCGGAGGGCTGCCGAGGTCGAAAACTTGGATTTTGCATCTCAGGCATATCCCATACAAGAAAAAAAGACGAAACTAACTACCCCCACTTGATGCAACTTTTGCCCCATAATCATGACAAGGTTACTGGACTAAAGTGGTAGCTGGTACATAAGAGCTGCAGAGCTGCAGCACCTCCAAAATTATATGAATTTAAACATTACAGATGTTTATTATTTTTTCGCTCACATTCTGTCTCGTTTTAAGTTTTCTTAATTTTTAATTAAAAACCGTCACTACTGTTGTGCGTCGTGCGAAAAACAAATAGTTCGTATACAAGTTATGAGTAGAAGTATTGACTGAATAGAGGAGGTATACCGTATCCTGTCGGAACTGCATATGTTTGCAGTTAAAAGCTTGCGAAGTGTACGTTTGTCTACAGATATTTTTGTATTTTTAATATTTCATTATTATTAAAATAGTGTAATTTAAATTCTTTTAAAATTAAATTAATTTTTAAAGGATTTCAGAAACATAAGATGGATATAACAAACGCAAAAATAAGAATGGAGGATATTAACACATAAAATGTTATTTTCTTCTACATACTTGACTAAGGGCCGGTTTCTGGAACAATTTTTTTTTGACACGATATCGCCTCAATAGTTATCGATACAATAAACCTTATCGAGTCGATAACTTTTTGACGGTTTCTCGATACTCATCTGACATGTTTATTGTATCCAATAACTATTGTAGCGATATGTACGCATTTCAATTCACACAGCCAAAATATTTACAAAATTTCTTGTCATTTATGTGATCAATTGTTCACAAATGACAATAGTCAATGTCAGTGTCAAAAATAATTTACAAAAACATATATTTTTAACAATTAGTTCAAAAATAGATTGTTAAAAATTGCAGAAAAAATGTGTAAAAATTTCACTTGCAAGAGACATATATATATATTTTTTTTTTTTTCAAAATTTCTTCATTATTTTCCGGCATATGAACTAAACTGAGGTCTCAACAGAGCAATTCGATGTATTACTTTTTTAACAATTTTGCAAACTGTACTTTTATGTACATGCACATCATCACTAACTAGCATTTGAAAAGCCCATGTTTCCAGAAATCTCAAAGCAATTAAAATTTGAAGCTGTGCCGAAATAGATTTACTTCTTTGGGCCATGGGTTCTAAATCACCTTCAATTAGACAGCATAATTGCATGCATTTTCATTTGCTTAACCGGTATTGTTGAATAAATTCTAATTCGCTATAAATGCAGAATGGGTCACTTTTATCTCTGATAGTTCTCCGATGTAATAAACATACTGCAATTACAACAGCCTCATCAAATTCATCAGAACTTGAATTGTCCATTTTACCTCTATAACAGTATAAGAATATCTTAATACATATGATTTTAAGAAGCAATTACTATTATATCTTGTAATAAAAATATATCTTTTTCAAAAATATATTGCAATTGTAAAATAACCTTATCTGTCATATGTCAGAACTGACATTAGATGACAATTCTCATATTTATCGATACGATAAAGGTGCTCATCGGCAATATAACGTATCAATAAGTTATTGGTTCGATATCTCATCGATAAATAGAAAAATACATTCCAGAAACCCAAATTCTGCTATTGCGTCGATAAGTTTCGGTATCCATGGATATGGATACTATATCGATACGAAATCTACAACTGAATTTTTCGAGAAACCGGCCCTAATACATATTAAATCATAACATGTAATATTTTTGGTATTTATATGATTTTATTTGTAAACGTGCATGTAATTAAAAAAAATATCTTAATTATGATTTTCTTTCTCAAAAGAAAATCCCAATTACGCTTCTGGCTGCAGTACCTCCATTCGAGGTTATAAACAATAAGTTCTATTCTCTCGGGAAGAATATTAGCCTGTCCATGAGTACTTTGTCGTCACTTAAAGCAACTGACAGGTCATAGCATAGGCCTAACCTCTCCCTGACATCCTTGAACTGTAACACTGAGTTAAGACGTGTAACACAGACAAATCTGTGTTACACATCTCGCTAATAGGATACTCTTCAGCTCGATAGAGTTGTCCATGGGTCCACCAACAATGGCCTGTACGGAGGCGTGTAATGGCGGTTTCCTCCCTGCTGTTTTAATCCTGCAGGAAGAACCCCATGGTTTAATGTCTTCCTTTATCTGTCTCAAATTCACATTTTGTATGCTGTCCTAATCATTTGGCTAATATTAGATGTTTTATAAGACTCTTTGTGTCATCTGGAAATATGAAACTCATCAATTATACGTCTGTGGGAGGCGGTTTTTGCAGCTATATCAGCCGTTGCATTGCCTTTAATACCAAAATAGCTCTCCTCTCACATCCTGATCATCCGGAAGTTCGATGTTTCTTTTTTTATTTTCTATTTTTCTTTCTCTTGTCGGATAGTTCGGCGTTCCTCTTTTTTATGCTCATCAGATTCCTTATTTAGTTGTTACGGCTCTTCTAAAAGTAATTAATGAGATTTTTACTTTTGGTTCTTTTGATATTTTGTGATAGTAATCATGAACCGTTCACGCATTAATTTCGTTGATCACTCGTCGTTCGTTGGCTACTGTGTCGGTCAATCACCGGAACAGTCAATAGAGTAGGGACTCTAATCTTTCACGTGATTTCATTAATATTTCTGCATTCTGAACACAGTATATTCGATATTCGATTTAGGGTTTATGAATAGTTCATTCCACGCTGTTTCGGAACTGGCGATATAACTGCAGTTATCGGAGGCCATTATCGCAGTTGGGGGTTTATTGCAATAATCTTCAATATTTGAAACGATACAGGATCTGGTTCAGATATTAGGTCATCAAGGATGACATTTGTAGAATAAAAGGCCAAGTTGGTTGATAACTTACAAATATAAGGAATTATTTTATTCATCAAAGTATGCACCCATATTGTCTATACACTTTTGCCATTTAAGCGGAAAATTGTTCAGGCCGGTGGTATAAAAGCCTGGCGGACGAGAGTCAATGAATTCCTGGAAGACCAGTTTTACAGCATTTTCGGAATTAAACTGTTTTCCTATTAAAAAGTTGTCCAAATTACGGAAGAAGTGGTAGTCAGTGGGCGCTAGGTTTGGTGAGTATGGAGGATGTTGAAGAAGTTCCGACTCCAATTCCTGTAGTTTTGCCACAGTCATTTGTGCAGTGTGTGGTCTAGCGTTATCATGCAAGTCGATCTGTTGACCAATCTATGCTGTTTTTCTTTAAGTTTTTGCATAATTTCGTCCAGTTGGTTGCAGTATATTTCTGCCAGGGTTGCCAGACGTCCCGAATTTCGCGGGACGTCCCGCTTTTTGAACAAAAATAGTGATGAACAAAAATAGATTGTCCCGCGCGGGACAGCTAAAATCCCGAATTAATTAAAAAAACACCTCACTTTCTGTTTTGGGAGTGAGGACCTTTTTTTTTGTTTGCTCATCACTTCTATTTTAGGAGAGAGTTTTTTTATAAACATTTTGAAATATTTTGAACTGTACATTTTATTAGGTTGTCCCGCTTTTTGAGTCTTAATCCCGAATTTTTTATATTTATTTGGTAAAATAATAATCTGGCAACTGTTTTCCTATTAAAAATTTGTCCAAATTGCGGAAGAAGTACCAAACCTAGGTGAGCATGGAGGATGATGAAGTTCCAACTCCAATTCCTGTAGTTTTGCCACAGTCATTTGTGCAGTGTGTGGTCTAGCGTTATCATGCAATAAGATAGGAGTCGATCTGTTGACCAATCTAGGCTGTTTTTCTTTAAGTTTTTGCATCATATCGTCCAGTTGGTTGCAGTATATTTCTGCTGTGTGAAATTTTAATACAAGGTGTCTCAAAAGAAATTTTATATTTAGTGGACCGATTAAAAAAAAAGTAAGCCGTATATAGAAAAAATGTTTATTAATTATTAAAATACACTTTTTGGGGATTTATTTCTTAAAAATAATATCGTCTAAATGTAGACCCTCGCGTTCTCGGCACTCATTTAATCGAACAGTAAAATTACTTATGACGTCTCGGCAGGTGGACTCAGGGATGGCTGCCATTTCGTGACGGATATTTTCTTTCAAATGCGCCAGTGAAGTCGGTTTATTGGCGTAAACTTTAGATTTAAGATAACCCCATAGGAAAAAGTCCATAGGGGTTAAATCTGGACTGCGTGGAGGCCAATTTATGTCACCTCACCTCAATCACCTGATTTACGAAATTAAGCCTCTGACTGGCATCTTGGGGCTTAAATTCTTGCACCAATTGAATTTTGTAGGGGTGCAGCTTTGGGTCTTTGTGCATAATGCGATGTAATGATGATCTATGCACATTTAAAGCACTTGCGCGCTTCCGAATTGAAAGGTTCGGGTCGTCACGAACAGACTGATTAACATTCTCCACGTTTTCTACCGTTCTTGATGACCTAGGTCGCCCGGATTTTGATTTATCCAGCGTTGTACCAGTCTCTTCAAACTTTTTAACCCAATGTCGAATGAGAGGAATGCTTGGCGCATCATTTAAGTGGCGAAAACCTCGAATACTGGAGAATTTTCTACGCGCTACAGTCGCCGAATCACCGTTTTTGTAAAACTCTCGCACGCATAACGCGCGGTCTGCTCCCGAGAAACGCTCCATAGCGACTGAATTCCCAAGAGCCAGGCTACCGATTGACATAACCCCCGCGCCCCTCGGATACGTTGCGTTCACGCAGTAAGCTAAATAAATATAAAATTTCTTTTGAGACACCTTGTATTTTGGTTATATTCGTAATAGCATTGTCCACTCTCGTTCACAAGATGTTTGCAATACGTTTACGACACGTACGCGGTATATTACAAGATTTGCTTGCTAATATGGACCCAGTTTTAAGCATAAATGGAGTAAAATATACCATATAATTGAATTTGGAATGGTCGCTACAATATTATATCTAAAATCCTTAAAAACGGAAATGCAAAAATACACATTTTATATTTTTGTGATTCTTTTTTGGATTCAATATCCTTTTAATTAAAAAGCTTTCAAGCTAGCCTCATTTACATATAATTTTCAAAGCTAATTGAATAGTATACAAGTTTCCACCTTAACGAACTATCACTAGAAAATTTAATTAAAAATTTCAATTTCTATTGAAATTATCCTGTCTAAATTTATGGCTTAGTGGTAAAGTGTACTATAGGGTAGAATCAGTGCAGTTGCGTCACTGAAAACGTTACATGTTTTTGTGACGTCATGTTTGGGACGTCTACATAGCATCCATTTAACGAATGTAATATTCGTACTCTGTCATTTGTACGTCTTCGAGACACAGCAATCTAAACACCAACTTTTAACGGGTGAAGGGGAGTTTCACGAAAAGTATGAGGATTTTGAGCACTCCATAACCTCATATTTTGTGAATTAATATACCCCGAAAGGGCGAACCACGTCTCGTCAGAAAAAAACGTTAAATTTAACAAATCTTCATTATTAATTAAATTTTGTTGGAACCAGCGGCAATACACAATTCGCCTATTGTGATCTGCTGGCAGCAACTCATGTAAAGTAAGAATTTTGTATGGGAATAGCTTTAAATCTTTTTTGACAATAGTATGGCAAGTTCCTAATGATAAACCAGTCTCTTGCGACAGTGTACGTAGTGATGTAGTGGGTTGCTCGTTCATACGTTGACGAACATCAACTGTATTTTGAGTACGAACTCTTGACCTTCCAGTTCTATCTCTATAGTCGGATTGCTGATAGGTGACTGTTACATGTATGTATCAAGTAGTGCATTCATATAATAATCTAGTTATCATTTTTCAGCGATTTTAAATATGTTTTTTGTTATTTGTCTTAGCTGTCAGAGTCTGGTAATAAATATTAATTAAAATATGGCTTCAAATTAGTTGTGAAACTTGGGCAAAATCTGTTAAAAAAATCGAAAATTAATATATAATAAATGAATGGTGGGAAAGGGAAAGGATTGTTGATGATATTAATCCAATAATAATAAATACAAGATATGACAGCGATAGTTCAGATGACGACGATATCATGCATTACAGTGATTTTTTTAAAATAAAAATAAACATTTAAATACAACGTATATATGAATAAATATATTTTTACTTAATATTTTATTACTTTGTACTCAGGGGAAACATAATTAAACAACAAATTATCCAAAATTTACGTATGAGTATAAATTTTTCCTCATTTATAATTATTACCTTAAAATTAATAATTTTGTTTGTTTGAGTACTGCTGTGAATTTATTTTCGTGCTCTAATTAGTAAAGATATCTACGAATCATGCCGTTTCTTTCTAATGCTTTGTTTTTAGGGTTTTGTAGGTATGACCAAAAAACCCTTATACCGTCATTTTGTCGTCTGTCTGTCTGTCTGTCTGTCTGTCTGTCTGTCTGTCTGTCTGTTCGGTAAAAATTGTAGCCAAACGGCTAAACCTAGAGAGTTGAAATTTGGCATGCTTATACAACTCTTTGACCCGCACATAGGAAAAATACTAAAACATCTAAAAAACATATCCCCCTAAAAATATAAACAAATCTATGCTCATCGAAAAAAAAAAATTGTTTTTTACAATTCTGTGTAGGGTATCAAATGAAAGCCCTTGGTACGTGGATTAACGATCAAAATTTTATTTTTGCAAAATAAATTATTTTGAGGCGATTTTTGCCAAAATTGTGCAAAAAAAATTTTGTCCCACACCCTGTAGCCCAGATGGTTTAAACTAAAAATCTGAAAAAATTCTCAGTAATGTACGTTGGTGTGAACCGGAATAGTACAACAGGAATTTTTGATCAGATTATGTTTTCGGAAAATAACGCATTTTTTGTGTTGATAAGTAAAATATGTAATATATTTAATCCGCTATTTAACATAGTAAACGAGTGATCCTGTATAGCACAGTGGTAGCGTTGTTGCTTAGTGAGTTGAAACTACTGTAAGAAACTGTGTTCGAATCCCGTACATTTTTATTTTTTCAGTTTTTTTTTCCATTTTTATTTTGTTTAAATTATTTTGTCAAAATTCTAGTTACATTTAGGTAAATGTTGTATTTAATTTTTGAAAGCGTAAATTTAATAACCAGTGGGAAGTGTTGAAATTATAATTTAATTCTATATTTGAAGGTATCAGAGGGCGAGGCTTATGATTTAAGCAACCAATGGAAGCCATAGGCGCAATTTTCAAAATCTTAATGAACCTTGCTATATAAAAAAATACTGCACATATTTAGAAACTTAAATGGTATTAGGCATTCGAATTAAAATTCATAAAAAAATATGTTGACATAAAATTTGTTTTGGCATCCCAAATAATCATCACACAGTTAATAAATACCTGCGAAACCCTGAAATGTGTGAAAATTCACACTTCACATCAATTTTTTTATTAATATAATTTGGAAGGTTAGTTGTCAACTTGCGTCATTATACGTTGCTATGGGTATGTAAATAATTATAATGATATAGACAGAGAAAGCATATATAAAGATTATTATTATTATTATTATTATTGTACATCGATACTTGTAGCAACGAACACTCACCTATCAGCAATCCGACTATATGAGTAATACTCCCTGTATCTTGGAATAAATCAACACATCTTTTAAGTGCGCTGTAAAAATCTCGTTCAAGGAAAGCAATATCTGAAAATTGTAGCCGAAATTCCTTTAAACATGACACCGCACTGTAAATCCATTCGCCGTTCACTCGAACGCCATTTCGAAAATATGATTCAATCATAAATTTTTTGTGTTCTATTGTAAAAACCATTATAATTGTAGCTTAATTGAATTTTCAATAGTAACTTATGACAACAACAGTGATGACAGTTAATTAATTGACAGTTAAATAGTCATAACCACACCCTTTCCATAGTCAACCCTTATGTAAATTCTTTTTGAACACATGGTATATCAGGTCTACAAGTATGAAATGCGGATTTTTTTTTCAAATTAAACACATTAGAACTCAAAAGAACAGTAAAAGTGTATTTTTCAAAGTATGCTCCATTAGAAGTTATACATTTTCCCCATCTTTCAGGCAATTTGTGAATACCTCGCCAGTAGAACTCTTCTCCTTTCCCCGCAAACCATTCATCTAGCCATTCTTTCACATTTTCCTATGAACAAAAGTGCTGCTCGGCAAGTGCGTGACCCATCGATGCGAACAAGTGGTAATCTGAAGGGGCCAAGTCTGGTGAGTAAGCGGCATGGGGTAGCACTTCCCACTTAAGTGCCTCCAATGTGTTGCAAACTGCTTTTGCCTTATGTGATGGAGCGTTATCGCGAAGAAAGATTACCTTGTGCTGTCTTCTTTCGTATTCTGGTCGTTTTATGAGTAGCGAATGGTTCAATTCGATCAGTTGTTGTTGGTAGCGTTGGGTATTAACTGTTTCACCAGGTTTTAACAATTCATAATAGACCACACCCTTTTGGTCCCACCAAGTACAGAGCATTGTCTTTTTGCCAAAGTGATTCGGTCTTGCAGTTGATGTGGATGGTGAGCCTGGGTTCACCCATGATTTTTTGCGTTTGGGATTTTCAAGATAAATCCATTTTTCATCGCCAGTAATGATACGATGCAAAAAAGACTTTCTTTTGTATCGTGCAAGCAAAATTTCACAAGTGTTTTTGCGTTTTTCCATCTGCCTCTCATTCAATGCATGTGGAACCCATCTGCCGACTTTCTGGATCTTACCCATCTCTCGTAGGCGATCGGAAACAGCTTGTTGACTAACGCCTAACTGCTCTGCTAGTTGTTTTTGTGATTGACTATCGTCTTCCTGTAGCAATGTTTCCAATTTTGTATCTTTATATTTTTTTGGAGGTTTTCTATGTTCTTTATCTGTAAGATCAAAGTCACCACTTTTGAAACGCCGAAACCATCGTTCACACGTATCTTGCGATGGGGCATATTCACCATAAGCTTCTCGAAGCAGTCGGTATGATTCAGCAGCAGTTTTTTTCAAATGAAAACAAAACAGTAGTACTGTCCGCGAATGCTCTTTATTTGGCACAAAATTTGACATTTTTAACACAGTAAAAAAAGTTATATTATCACTTTTCAAATTATAACCTATACGCATTTGACACTTAATGATAACTTAACAAAACGCCATATGTGTTGAAACTTTGAACTAAACACTCTGCTGCGCGGCAAGTTTGAAAAAAATCTACATTTCATACTTGTAGACCTGGTAATTGTAAAAACTTAACAATAATTTATTAACAAATAAATATATTTTATTTCCTTTTCTAGTTTTCAACCTGGGAGAATATCGTCGTCATGCTACCACAGCATACCGCACCCATGATTTCTTCCGTCAGGACAACAAGGCGGCGATGGCGATCCGTACTCAATGCGCTGTCGAGGCGCTGCATGACGTGACCGAGTGGCTGGAGAATGGAGGCGAAGTGGCTGTGTTCGACGCCACCAACTCCACCTATGACCGCAGGAAGATGATACATGAAATCATTGTCAACAAGATGGGATTCAAGCTTTTCTTCGTTGAAAGTATCTGCGATGATCCAGAGATTATTGAACAGAATATTATGGAGGTTAAAGTTAGCAGTCCGGATTATCAGAATATGAATAAGGTGAGAGGTTTTTTAAATTTTTTGATATTAGGTATTTATTTATTTTTTTATATTGTTGCTTACTATTAAACGTTTAAATACTAGATTTTGTTCGAAAGTAATGCTTATAACTGCTGCCCAACATTGTAATAGGTGTTGAGTGTCTTAATTCAGTTTTTCTCAACCTTTTTATACCTCGCGGACACCGTTATTTTGGACGTTTGCCATTGCTGATAGTACTAGGCTAGAATAGTACAATATTATTAGTATTAGAACTGCACTTCAAATTTAAACCAAGGAATAGAACTCGTAAGGACAAACTATATAACTGTACCTTGTCTATTTTATTATATTAAGGGTTTAAATATTAAGACCGTACAGTGCAGGGTTGTTCGAGCTCAACGGGTGGCCAGCTGACGGTAAGTCCGAGATATTTCTTTTGCATTTTACGTGTACACAAAAAGGATAGCGGCATTACAAGAATGTGTCACTTGAATCTGCACTGAACTTTGTACCCGACATAACTCGGTGGATATACTATAATAAAAAAGTTTTCCATTTGTATCAAATTTCTTGGATCACGCTGTATATGTCAAACGTACAAGCAGAAATCGATTCAACGAACAAAATCGTATAGATCGAATCTTGAGGAATCAAAAAATGTGCAGTACAGTACAGCAGGATGACCACGCGAACATATTCACGTAAATCGACCGAACCTTCAAACAGAACCCGAACAAAACCTTCTCCGATTTTTTATTTTTTCTTTCATATCAGAGGTAGTTGTAATATCGAAGGAATGCGTACATTTTATTTTAACCAAGGAATTGGATAGGCAGAAGCTATCCGCAAGATTGCTACCTGCGTTTACTCTCTGCGGAAAACAAACTCTTTCGACAACTCTTTGGATAGGTTTACTAAAAATCCGGTAATTTTTTGCGTTGTTTCATGACCACGAGTCCATTATTACACGCCAAAGGCCAAGAAATAATCCATAAAGATGGATTCATCGCGGTTCTCCGACACACATCAGCCAAAAAGATGATAGCACCATTTTTACGGCCTCGAATGATATCTTATACATCAACTAATTCCCAAACGACAAAACTGAACGGGCAATATTATGCTGACCTTCTCGATGGTCGAAAAAAATTCTTTGGATTTTATTCGCACCTGTTTTTATACCACCCTCGTAGATTTGTAGTTAGCATCAACTTTAATCTTGTGTAGGCTATAAGCTGAAACATAAAAGAGAAGCAAGTAAATTTTGTTATCTATGACAGTAAAAATGGTAACTGGTACTAGCTAAAAAGGTAGAATATTAATTGGTAGTCATATTTGTAGTACGTATTAGAAGAATTAGTATTTATTAGTAGAGCAAATTATAACGATAAAAGCAAGGTATATAATCTCTTTCATAGTTTCAGTTGGGTTGCTTGTAGTTACTCACTAACATCTTTGCAATTACTACAATAAATATAGAGCGTTCATCAATTATTGAAAAGCGTTTGAATTTACCGCGTTGTCATGTTAGTAATTTTCATCTCACAATGAATAAACTATAGACTATTCCAAACCTTTAGGTGGAACTAGATTTTGCAATCTAGTTACTTTTATATTTTCATTCGAGCTTTTCACCATTTTGGTTAAGCTTTGTAAATCATACTTACAATAAACATTTTTAGGTTGAAGTTAATATCATTATAAAATGTCATTTTCATTACATTTTTATTTTTTGTTTCATTTTTAATACAAATTTCTTAAATTCTTACAATTTCCAAAAATTTATTAATGTATTATTTATTTTATTTTTCAAATAAATGTCTGTTAATAATAAACGCCAACATGAAATATGAAATAACCAAAAGTGAAATGCAAAAAGGCATGCAAAATAATATGACCTAAATTTTCCATTTTTTTACAACTTTTCTTATTATTTATGATGTGATGGGCTTCCTCGGCATGCATGCCATTTTGTATTTGAGCTAAAAACAACATTATTTAGTGAAATGCAAAAAGGCATGCAAAATAATATGACCTAAATTTTCCATTTTTTTTTTTTTTGCAACTTTTCTTATTATTTATGATGTGATGGGCTTCCTCGGCATGCATGCCATTTAAATTTTGGACATTTTACACTATAAAATTCACATTTTACTTTATTTGGTGTTGTTTAAAATCACGTAAAATCCTATTAAAATTTTCACAAATATTTTCCGAAATTTTGCACCCTTGGGCCAACGATGGCTGCATGCCAATTTTTTTATAGAGGTTCTATGACACAAACTTTAATTCTTTTCATCGGCATGCTGTATGAAAACGCGGAAAATCATATTTTTTTATTACAGGATCACATGACCGTTTAAGCCCTTTGGGACCCTGCGAATCGCATGCCTATAATTAAAAGACTTTAAATTTGTTTTAATTTTAACTCATTTGACAAAAGGGCAAACAATATTAAATCAGAAAAAAACACAAAATTTTTGTGCAAGTGGAAATGCAATTTTCCCTATGACCGGAAAGCGTGCATGGGTTTAGTACCATCCCTTTTTTGTTGTCACAGGGTAAATATTCTCTCCTCCAAAAGGCATGCTGTATGAAATCGGAGACCAAAAACTCTCATGAGCTCCTGGTCTAAAAATGCCCTTTTCATTGCATTTTAATTTTTAACTTATAATAAAAATTTCCCATTTTTTTTTGTCTTCAAAATATGGAAAAATGTATTAAAATTTTTGACATGTCATTCGTTTCCATGGTTTCACTGTTGAAATTTTAAATTTTTACTTACCAAACGTGAAACATGAAATAACCCAAGCAAAGTCCCTTCTCGTGACAACCTAAAAGAACGAAATTCCCATTTAGTTCCGCCTAAACGTTTGGAATAACCTGTATATGTTTTAATTTTAATTGTAAAAATGCTTGCAGTTGTTTTAATAAAGTTTTTAGTTCGATTACCAACGTTTGCATGAAATTATATTTATCCTCCTGCAATATATTTTCCCAAAATAAAGTTGACAGGTATTTTGACGCCAATTGCATACTGCATCATAACAGAACGTATGTTAGATGCAAGTGTTTTAAATTTAGTTCACAACCTAAAATAGAAATTGAATATGTAACATAAAATAATTCCCAATCTCTTAAGGTACCTTATAGGCTATTCTGAACGTTTAACCAGAACTAGATTTTAAAATCTAGTAACTTTTATTGGTTAAATCGAGCTTTTGGCCCTTTTGTTTAAACTATTGTAAATCATAGTTACATTTGTCAAAAATACAAATGTCATTTTCATTACATTTTGATTTTTTGTGTATAGTCTGTTTCTTTGGTTTAGGCGGAACTAGATTTTGAACTCTAGTATCTGTTAACGTTTGTTAGGGTTTTGTAGGTATGACCAAAAAACCCTTGTACCGTCATTTTGTCGTCTGTCTGTCTGTCTGTTCGGTAAAAATTGTAGCCAAACGGCTAAACCTAGAGAGTTGAAATTTGGCATGCTTATACAACTCTTTGACCCGCACATAGGAAAAATACTAAAACATCTAAAAAACATATCCCCCTAAAAATATAAACAAAAATTGATGTGAAGTGTGAATATTCACACATTTCAGGGTTTCGCAGGTATATAATAAGTGAAGGCGGTATGCTGAGTGTGTAGGACAAATTTTACTTTGTGGTAATCACGGCAAAATGAACGATATTTTTAAAATAATTTATCGTCTGTTAATCATATAATAAGATAATTATTAAATTTACGCTCTTAAAAATTAAATACAACATTTGTCAAAATATAACTAGAATTTTGACAAAATAATTTCAACATAATAAAAATGCAAAAAAAAAACAAAAAATAAAATTCACTCAGTACTCGAACTCGAAACCCTTCGTTTACCAGCGAGTTTTAGCTTACGACACCAGTGCTCTAACCAATAACGCCATCGTACGCCTTGCATGTGAGTGTCTTACATTGGTATAACTTTTGTACTTTGTGAACCAAAAACCACAAAAAATGCGTTATTTTCCGAAAACATAATCTGATCAAAAATTCCTGTTGTACTATTTCGATTCACACCAATATACATTACTTAGAATTTTTTTATATTTTTAGTTTAAACCATCTAGGCTACAATTTTGGCAAAAATCGCATCAAAATAATTTATTTTTCAAAAATAAAAATTTGATCGTTAATCCACGTACTAAGGGCTTTCATTTGATACCCTACTCATAATTAAAAAAAAATATTTTTGTTTTCGATGAGCACATATTTGTTTATATAGGGGGGTATGTTTTTTAGATGTTTTAGTATTTTTCCTATGTGCGGGTCAAAGAGTTGTATAAGCATGCCAAATTTCAACTCTCTAGGTTTAGCCGTTTGGCTACAATTTTTACCGAACAGACAGACAGACAGACACGACAAATTGACGGTATAAGGGTTTTTTGGTCATACCTACAAAACCCTAAAAATGTGCTCATCGAAAACAAAAATATTTTTTTTAAATTCTGAGTAGGGTATCAAATGAAAGCCCTTAGTACGTGGATTAACGATCAAATTTTTATTTTTGCAAAATAAATTATATTGATGCGAATTTTGCCAAAATTGTGCAAAAAAAAATTTGTCCCACACCCTGTAGCCCAGATGGTTTAAACTAAAAATCTAAAAAAAAATCTAAGTAATGTATATTGGTGTGAACCGAAATAGTACAACAGGAATTTTTGATCAGATTATGTTTTCGGAAAATAACGCATTGTGGTTTTTGGTTCATAAAGTACAAAAGTTATACCAATGTAAGACACCCACATGCAAGGCGTACGATAGCGTTGTGGTTAGAGCACTGGTGTCGTAAGCTAAAACTCGCTGGAAACGAAGAGTTTCGAGTACGGAGTGAATTTTATTTTTTCAGTTTTTTTTTTGCATTTTTATTATGTTGAAAATATTTTGTCAAAATTCTAGTTATATTTTGACATATGTTGCATTTAATTTTTAAGAGCGTAAATTTAATAACCAGTCTTATTACATGATTAACAGACGATAAATTATTTTAAAAATATCGTTCATTTTGTCGTGATTACTACAAAGTATTTGTCCTACACATTCAGCATGCCGCCTTCACTTATTATATACCTGCAAAACCCTGAAATGTGTGAATATTCACACTTTTTCACAATTTTTGAATTTTTTGATCACTTTGTTTAGCAAAAACCAACTTCAAACATTTAAAAATTAACTCGTGACAACATAAGAAAATTAAAATTCCATTTGGTTTCGCTTAAAGCTTGTGAATATCCTATAGCAACGGTTCTTAAACTGGGGTCCGTGAAACAATTTAACTTTACATCCCCCAACTTTTCGCTTTTGTGTCATTTTAATGCCACTTCTCGCTCCAGCTTTTCCGCATATGGCGCTGCGAATTTAAAAAGTTTCCCCTATAAGGTTTTTTTGAAATTTGGCATTATAAGTATTTAATGGTGGTTGAGATCGCTCACTAATACGGGCAAAAAGATGTTTTTTTTTTTTTCTCTTTTGCACCCTAGCCTCACTGAGTCTTTTATACAATGAGAACCTGTATCTCTGAATTAATATTAGGCAATATGGGGCATGCTTCTTAGGACAGGTACAGCCGGTGGTCAGGGCTACTATAACTAGTTATCTTAGAGGTCATATTAGAGGACGCTAGTAGCTACCTGACAGTCTTTAAAATCTATGCATCATGCCATTCGAAAGAATAATTAATAATAGTACAGTAATCCCTCGTTATCCGCATAATTTTAGTTAAATGCGTTTATGTAATAGGAGATAGGCATGATTTTTTTTATTTTTTATTATATTCCTCTTGTTGCATATAAACATAAAAAACAGTCTTGCATTTTTAATTTTTTAATTGAAGGCTTAAAAAATCATAAATGTATGTAGCGCGCGAAAACCACGTGTGATGTCATACCCTACATAAGTGTACTGCGTACAGCCTACCCAGTGTACAGCGTACAGCCTACATGATCTGTCGTGAACTTATTTGCTTGTATAACTTTTATAGATTGTGTAAAGTTAGAGTGATTTTAATTAAAATAAAGTTTAATTCTACAAAAACAATTTATACATGTTTACCGAATTAAATTTTATATTAAAATATATAACCTATATTGCAGTATTTCAATTATGCCTCTAACGTTTTGTAACTTCATGTAAACAATGTAGTAAAATTCTGACATCTCAATTACATAAATATTTACATTTTGCAGCGTTTATATTGTTTACATAAAGTTATAGATTACATAAATGGTTTACTTACAAGTCTGTTTTGACACCACGTATTTCTTCAGCACTGTAGCATTCATTATTTTTCATATATTCCATGAACATAAAATCATCAATGTTGGGTAAATTATCACTCTGAGCCCTAACAAAATCTTTATCGGCCATTTTAATAATAAATGCGGGAAAAATTGTTTAAAAACAAATACAAAACTCTCGAACAATACAATATACACACGTAAAGATTATGTTAAGCATGGAACAGAATGCACAGCGCGCTACGCCGTCAGCGCGCCGTCATTTGCGACGGCGTTGCGTTAGCGCCGTTGAGAACAGAGTTGAATTTTCGCCTGCACACAATGCAATCATTTTTAACGCCGTCAAAGTGTCACGTGACAACCTATATATGTGTTTATACGTGCACTTTCTTTTATTAAAATTATAATGGATGATTAAGACTTGTGTGTGATGTTATTTATGTTGTATGCAAGTTATTTATACATACAAACACTTTACCATTCAGTAAAAACTGAGGTTAGGTGTTCTACGTCAACGTTCAACGGCGTCAAAAGTTGGAAGTTGACAAACATTCAGTATCAACGGCGTTGGAACGCCGCTAGGACGTTACACATTCTGTGCACTTGCGTACGACAGCTTGGTTTTAACTTTCCTCTGACAGACAGCACCGTCCAAACGCCGTCAACGCGCCGTAGAACTCGTTGCATTCTGTTCCCCACTTTAGTCTGGGCCGTCTAGGGTTTTACGTCATGCTCAGTCGTATTTACTCGGCAACCTTCGCGCTGTGGTCGGCTTATTTCAAATTTACAATATTTTAATTAAAAAATTTGGCTGTAATATTAATTAAAATTGATTTTTGTTTTGGTAGGTGACATAACTAACATTAACATATAAAAAAAAATGTAGTTTTAAGGAAATATAAATTTTATGCGTATCCCTTATTATAAATTTATTTTTAATAGTGAAGCAAAGAACAGTAGCAGCTGATTGCCACTGCAATGTACTCCTAGCAATTTGAGCGCCTCTCATCTGATTGGCCACTGTCACCCCTTCCGCGTTATGTACTCATAATGCCTGTTTTTTATATATCTAATTATGTATGTGGTTAATCTTATTATGTGTGGTTTTCTTATCCGCGGCATGTTGGTGGGACGTAATCTCTTCGGATAACGGAATATTGCAGTCTGCAGTAAGTAAAAAATCACAATAAAAGAATTATTTGAGTCGAAAATTTCGACATCACATCCCAATATTTCCCCAAACGATATTGTTACTAGTAGGGTTGCACATCAAAGGCAAAACATCGATGTTTAATATCGATGTTAACATCAGCGCTTACTATCGATGTTGAAAAAACATCGATGTATCGGAAACATCGATGTTTTATTAATATTAAAAAAAGCTATTTATTTATATTATATAGGTTTTACTTAATAATGTAAAGATAAAATACGAAAAAAGTAACACATAATACACAAAAAGCATTTATTAGATTTTGAAATAGAAATATTCCTTTTTAATAGTAATTAATTTCACATTCATATTATTATACCCAATATAATAATCCTAATTTGTACCTACAGTCTATTCCAAACGATTAGGCGGAACTAACCGCAATTTTCATCTTTGTAATTTGTCATTAGATATTTTTTTATATATTGAAGTTGACTTTTCCTGAACAAAATGATCAAAAGCTTCAATCAATCGGTAAAAGTAACTAGAATTGAAAATCTAGTTCCGCCTATACCAAAGGAACAGACCTTACTATTTTTACATTTCTAAAATGAAATATTGGATTTTATTACAATACTAATATAGTAATCTTAATGTTAATTTTATATTATTTAACATAAAAATAACACTGTCATACACAATTATTTTTATACGTTTTTAAGTTGAAATAAAGTCTGTTCCTTTGGTTGAGGCGGAACTAGATTTTCAATTCTAGTTATTTTTACCGATTAATTGAAGCTTTTGATAATTTTGTTCAGGAAAAGCCAACTTCAATATATAAAAAAATAGCTAATGACAACTTTCAAAAATCCAGGGATTGGAGGAATAACAACTGGGAAAGTGTCAACAAGACTCAAAAAGAAAAAGTGTGTTGGTGTCTTTGGTCGTTCGCATTGTTTGCAAAAATTAGAAGTTTCTTCTTATTTTTTTGTATTCTGCTAACTGCTAAGAAGAATAAGAACTAACACTATTAGTATTGTTATATCACAATAGATGGCGCTTATATTTTGTGTACTAATTTTAATAAAAAATAAATTTTTAAGATTCTAGCGCCTCTAGCGGTAGTTTCTGAATTTCAAAGTTTAAACATCGCCATCGGTAGTAGACATCGATGTTTTATCGATACTATCGCCAGCTGACCATCGATGGTAAAAACATCAATGTTTTTAAAACAAACATCGATGTTTTCGATACATCGATGTTTTTTTCCCATCCCTAGTTACTAGCAATGTCAGTATATAATTATGACTTTTCCGATATATCAATTTAATGTGTCAAACAATACCAACTTTATTTTATTTATATTAAAACTATAAATAACTACCCGGGTATAAAACTGCAATGTAAAAGTGAAGGGAATAAACATAATAATAAATTTGTACCTCCAATAGTTATTCCTTTGCTATCCGAGGTTTGTAAAAGAGGCCTTAAAAACAAAACATTTAAATGGAACATCTTACATTTATTTATCACCACTCCTAAGCGGTATTGAGTCACTATAGATATTTTGTAGACCTGCACAAAATTGGGGACTACCTCAGGGACTGAAAAGACTTGTACTTAATATTATAGCAGTACGATAGACATCAGCCCGACCTCTCGTAACTACTACTATAGGACAGGGACGTAGCCGGGGGGGGGGGCATAAGGAAGCATTTGCCCCCCCCCCCCCCCAGGATAGTTTACCTTATATAAAATATAATTTAGGTTGTTAGAAGTTTTTAAATTTATAAATTTACCAGACTTTTATTATTTAATATACTACAAAAGACCTAGAACAGGGGTCGGCAACCTGCGGCTCTTTTAGAAAATTTTGTAGCTCGTTGAAAATTGGCTGGTTTTTATTTTAATATAATCTATTTTTTAATTTTCAACTTTCTGCTTGTACTATACAGGTTTTGTATTTTTCAGAACGTTTTACGGTGCAATTCACGCCCGATAATTCCCCGAGCTACTGCATATTCCCTTTTAGAAAAAGTTATTTGTTTCGAAAAAGAGTTATCTGTATTTGTGAATGATTACATTTTATTAATTTACAAAAACATGTTATTACTGCATTTTTTTTTTTGCACAAACTATTGTTAACATGCAAGAAGCTTTTCGAGATAGATTTAAAGAGTTTAGAAAATATAAAGCTACACTAGCTTTTTTGACAAAACCAATTGAAGTAGATATGTAGCAATTACATTTATCACCTTCAATTAGTGGAGTTGAAATCCAAAGGTTTATGGAATTACATATTCTTAAAACTTAATTCTGAACTGGAAAATTTAAAAAGAAAAAAGTGAATTTTATCTTCCCAGCATAAGTGGACCGAAATTCGCAATCTTCAAAATGTAGATAAAGTTCTTTTCGAAGCTTGGAACCGTCTTCCAGAATCGTTCAATCTTTTAAAAAATTATGCTTTTGGGCTAGTGATAATTTTCGGATCCACATATTACTGTAAGCAAATCTTTTCACATATGAAATTAATAAAGAGTCAGTTAAGAAGTAATCTTACTGACCTGAAACTAGAGTGCTGCCTTAAGTTAAAGATTACTGAATATTCACCAAATATTGAAGCCTTAACGAACACTATACAGGAGCAATCGTCCCATTAAAAAAATATTATATTTTAATATACTGGCAACTATAATAGGTATTTCAAACTAAATGTATGAGTAAATATTAATTTATTGTAATACTTGATTATTTTAAAACAAATAAACAATTTTTACGTTTTTTTCTTAAATAAAGCATATATTTTTTAGAGGCTCTTCCATGTTATTGTGTTTTTTTTTTCGATATAGATTTGGCTCTTTGTCACTGAAAGGTTGCCGACCCCTGACCTAGAACGCTGTTATTTTCTACCCAAGCCATGTAATTATGGTCGTACCGACCAATTTAGAATATTTTGTTTTTTTTTTGCCCCCCCCCCCCCCAAGCTGAAATCCTGGCTACGTCCCTGCTATAGAATATATGTGGGTTAATAATAATATTATAAAAGAATAAGCATTACTGTAACACAAATGAAATGGAACAGCAATTGTTCAACACCTCAGAGTTTAATATTTAATTTTTTTTAGAAAGTTGCACGATATCTTCCAAAATTGATAGAAATTGGTTCTTCATCTGCTGAACAGGTATTTCAATTTTGCAAGAAAAACCCTTTGGACTTAATATCCGTTTTAAAATTTTACATATTGATTTTCAAATTGCAATTGGATTTAGATAATAAAGAAAACAAGAAGAAACTTTTTTTCAAAAAAGAAAAAGAAACTTTTCTTTTCAAACTCAGACGTGAGGTGATAAGTTAATGTTCATATTTTATATTTAATGGATAATTTGTAAGTTCTTTAGTTGTGTTATTATTTTTTATAGTAGTGCTTATGTATTATTTTGTAATAGTAGATGATTTGAATATGTAAAATATACAGGGTGTAAATGATAAAAGACAAACAGCAAACTAGTAAAACTATGTTGAGGGTACGATTTACAAGAAAATGAAATGATTGCCCAAATCGGCCTGGGCCGTTTGAGCCCATAGCACCCCACAACATAACTGATCCGCCTCCATGTTTTACTGTCGGAACGGTATTAATTTTTTTAAATTCTGTATTGGGCTTCCGCCAAACAATTTGTCTGCCGTCCGTCCCAAAAAAATAATTTTCGTCTCGTCAGAAAAAATAACTTTATTCCAGAAGCTAATTGGTTTGTTTACATACATTATTGCAAATTCTAAGCGTTTCTTTTTATTCGTTTTTGAAATCAATGGTTTCTTGCGTGCAATTCGACCATTGTAGTTATTTTTCCGAAGTACTCGGCGGACTGTTTCTACTGAAATTTGTTTATTTAATCTTTGTGACAATTCTGACGTTAACTGGGGTACACTAATTTTAGGATTTTGCTTGATTTTTCGCAAAAAAAATCTTTCATCTACAGTTGATAACATTTTTTTTCTGCCTCTGCCCGTTTTGTTTTTGATAGTACCTTCATATTTAAATTTATTTATTATTTTTTGAATTGTGGAATGTCTTCGGTTTACTATATCACCTATTTCACTCATTGTATGACCCCGGGCGTATAATTTAACTATTAGTTTTCGTGTAGATTCGTCAATTTGTTTACATTTATTTTCCATTATAATAGAAACAAAATCACTGTACTTGAATGTGGCCTAATGCAAACTAAACTAATGAAAAAACCATTTGTTGCAAGATAAAACCTATGCAATATAATTTCAGGAAAAGACAGGTCTGAAATCAATCAAAATTAACTAGTACGCTCAATTTTGTATCTCGAAAAAATTATTATTTTTAGTTTTCCTTAACAAATTTTTAACAAATATTACTATACTTTATACTATTTGTAATAATTTTGGATCTGCAAGGTGTATTTTATAAATAAAAATTAATTAGTTTTAAAAAAATCTGTTTTATAGTCACGTTTTATTAAAAAGTATCTTTGTCAAATTCTTGCATGCTCAATTTTGTGAGTAACTGTATTAAGGGGGGGGGGGGGTCTGATAACCACATTTTAAGCATATTTTTGTGATTATTTTTCAAATCTATGGTTAAATTTATTCATTTTCAAACTAAGTACATATATAAAGTATGTTTTGAAGAAGATACAAAAAAATTTGAAGGCAAAATATGGCGAAATGGGCCAGCTGTGGCAAATCTTCTCAGACTCCGGGAAAAAAATTAGATTTTGCGGTGACTAGCATAACTCGTCACTGGATCATCTGAAATCAAAAATCCAAAAAGATTTAGTTAGATTATGAGTTTGCCGAGGTAACGACGTTGAGATTTTTTTTTTCATGGTTTTTTTTTATTTAACAATCACAAATATACTCATTTTTAAGTTTTTATTAGGAGGAATTAATTTTTTTTTTTTGTCTTCTAAGTAACGATAAAACTGAAAAATCATTTTAAAAATAAAAACTCAACCTCATTACCTCGGCAAACTCATAAACTAACAAAATCTTTTTGGATTTTTGATTTCAGATGATCCAGTTATGCTGGTCACCGCAAAATCTAATTTTTTTCCCGGAGTCTGAGAAGATTTGCCACTGCTGGCTCATTTCGCCATATTTTGCTTTCAAAATTTTTTTATATCTTCTTCAAAACATACTTTATAATGGGTGTTTTTTTTAGAGGTATAGAACTTTAAATTGCAATAAAACAACGATGGATTATTCGATCGACATGAATTTTTTTTTATTCGAAAGATAATCTTGTGGCATTACATTTTAAATATGATTTCTGGCATATGACCGCCACGGCTGGCTCGGATGTAGTCCAATCTGGACGTCCAATTTTCGATGACTTTTTCCAACATTTGTGGCCGTATATCGGCAATAACACGGCAAATGTTGTCTTCCAAATGGTCAAGCGTTTGTGGCTTATCCGCATAGACCAATGACTTTACATAGCCCCACAGAAAGTAGTCCAGCGGTGTTAAATCACAAGATCTTGGAGGCCAATTCACATGTCCAAAACGTGAAATTAGGCGGTCACCAAACGTGTCTTTCAATAAATCGATTGTGGCACGAGCTGTGTGACATGTTGCGCCGTCTTGTTGGTATGATTTAATGTAATGCCACAAGATTATCTTTCGAATAAAAAAAAATTCATGTCAATCGAATAATCCATCGTTGTTTTATTGCAATTTAAAGTTCTATACCTCTAAAAAAAAAACACCCGTTATATGTACTTAGTTTGAAAATGAATAAATTTAACCATAGATTTGAAAAAATTCACAAAAATATGCTTAAAATGTGGTTATCATACCCTACTCTGGAATCGTTACTTTATGTTGTTCTTTTATAATACGTAATATTACAGTCATGGGTTTTCCATTCAGAATTATTAATAATCGCTCCCTTAACAAATTTTAGAAGTTTGATGCTGTTAATTATTTACAACTTGTCGATACAAGTTGTAAACAACTACCTATATTTCAGGAAAGTGCCAGTAAATCAGAACTACAGGGCTATATTTTGTAGTACGTCATGTTATGAAAATATGCTCTAATTACATCATTTTTTTTATATATTTTCTTTTATGTTAATTCCCTTTTAATATTTGCCTATCCCCATTTCACAAATTTTGATATTACATCAGTTAAAATTGTATTTAATACAAATGTAATACCATTTTTGTTTTGCAGGAAGATGCGTTGACTGATTTCTTGCAAAGAATAGAACATTATCAAGAGAGATACAATCCGCTGGATGAGAGCCTGGAGAAGGAGCTATCCTTCATGAAGATTTACAACACGGGCGAGAAAGTTCTGGTGCACAAACATGAGGGTCATATCCAGTCCAGAATCGTCTATTACTTGATGAATATTCATATTACTCCCAGGACTATCTATCTTACTAGAGTAAGTATATTTATTTGTCATATTGAGAACTGACACGCTCGGATACGCAGTCTGGTGGTCAATAATTGTACTACGCGACTGTAGTACTGTTTAAAAGTATTACATATTTTCTAGTGTTGATATTGTGTTAGAATGTCGATAGATACATTTTCATAAAATAAAAATGTACTGTGCTTAAATTAACCTGTTCCCTGTTAGCATATTGACAGCTGAATACTAGACAATTCAGTCATATTGCCCTCTATTACAGCGCCGCCAACGGTAATGTCACTTCTCAATTGCGTTTTGTAAACAGATGCTTAGGAAACTGAAACTTATTAAATTGTCAAATTAGAAGAAAAATAAAGTTAAATGGTAAATTTTACACTTTTCGAAAAACTAATAGTTCCTATTTTTAGGATATTTTTCTGAAAAAACTACTGACGTTACTCATGTGTCTTTTAGTCAGACGGACAGACAGACAGACCGTCTGTCTGCCCGTCTCTACGGTAGAAATTGTGGCTAAACGGCTGAACAGAGAAAGTTGCAATTTGGCATGTTTGTACAACGCTTTGACCCGCGAGATTAATATAAACAAATATGTATTTAACAAAATATAAATACTTTTTAAAATTTTTAGTTGGGTATCAAATTAAAAATCTTAATGCGTGGATAGGGAAGCAAATTTTTTATAAATTTTTTTTTTTTTGTTATATTTTCGTCATAAAACTTGTTCCCCACCCTATTTCTCAGAGGGATTGCTTTAAAAGTTTGAAAAAAATCAGAATAATGTATATTGATGGGAAGCGGAATAGTTCAACAGGAATTTTTGATGAGATTAGTTTTTGGAAAAATATCAATTTTTTTGTGTCGTGGAAAAAATAGTTATATTTTAAGATATATTGTGTGGTATTGAAAGAAAGCTCTTCACACGTGGATTAAGGAACGGAAAGTAGTTTTTAGGGTTTTGTAGGTATGACCAAAAAACCCTTATACCGTCATTTTGTCGTCTGTCTGTCTGTCTGTCTGTGTGTGTGTTCGTTAAAAATTGTAGCCAAACGGCTAAACCTTGAGAGTTGAAATTTGGCATGCTTATACAACTCTTTGACCTGCACATAGGAAAAATACCAAAACATCTAAAAAAAATACCCCCCTAAATATATAAACAAATATGTGCTCATCGAAAATAAAAATATTTTTTTTAAATTCTGAGTAGGGTATCAAATGAAAGCCTTTGGTACGTGGATTAACGATCAAAATTTTGTTTTTGCAAAATAAATTATTTTGATGCGATTTTTGCCAAAATTGTGTAAAAAAAATGTTGTCCCACACCCTGTAGCCCAGATGGTTTAACTAAAAATCTGAACAAATTCTAAGTAATGTACATAGGTGTGAACCGCAATAGTAAAACAGGAATTTATGATCAGATTATGTTTTCGGAAAATAACGTCTTTATTGTGTTTTTGGTTGACGATGTACAAAAGTTATGTAACACACTATACTAGAAGGCGTAGCCTGGTCTAATGGTTAGCTTGCTCGCTTGCTACGCAGAAACCCTAGGGTTCGCTCCCGGACAGAGGAGACAATTGTATTTTTTGTTTTTTTTTTTTCATTTTTATTTTGTTTAAATTATTTTGTCAAAATTCCATTTATATTTTGGCAAATGTTGTATTTAATTTTTAAGAGCGTAAATTTAATAACCAGTTTGAATTGTTGGAATTATATTTTCATTCTATGTGTCATGTATACGAAACCAGAGGGGCGGAGCATATGACTTAAAACAACCAATGGAAGCCATAGCGCCTATGGCTTCATAGATTTCCTTGAGGAAACTAATAATTATCTTGCAAACTGCTGGGGAGGCGTTGGTGCAGTTGATTTTTTTTTATACCGACACGACACCTGAATGGGGACGTGCGTTATCGTAATGATTTTTTTTTCTTTTATAAATCTGGTCTTTAACCATTGTTTTTGATTCGGTTGTCCATAAGTTTGGCATAATACTTATCTCTCTATGCATCATTTTCATGGTAGTGTCAAAGGTGCGACAGGGGTGAGAGGCGTGGTGTTATATTTACAAGTTCGAGTTTCATGGTGGGGTTGGAGGCGTGATAAGTGCGCGTTTTCGGTTTTGACAACATTTGTATCTTACCCAAATCTAACCTTAAAGTTTATACAAGTATTTGGAGTAAACGGTTATTCAATTTCATTAAATATGTCGTCAAATCGAAGGAGACGACTAGCTCTTTTTTATGCATATTTAGACTTATTGCGATATGAAGAAAAGCGATGGTGGGTACGTCCCATATATACATAGAAAAGGCAACAGGGAGATTATTTTAACTTGTTGCAAGAAATAAGACACAAAAAACATAGACAGTTACTTCAATTACAAGAAAAGAATTTAATACACAATCTTTTTTACTTGGTATCACAGTTTAGAATGAAGATTCTGTTGGCCCCTGCTTTGGGGGTGTATTATTAGTATACCAAGTGCATGACATTTCTGCAGACCAGATATTTGAAACCGAATCCATAATAATAAACTTTATGACTGCCGACAACATTGTAAAAGTCGCTATTACGCTACATCAATTTACGTTTTTTTAAATTTTTTTTTAGGAAATTAATATAAGTGTCTCGCTAAATATCTCCATTCCAAAAAAATATATCTGTTTCTATGGTTTCGACGGTGCGGTCAGCGCTAGAGTTGAAATTTCTGAACACCGCGCCTACGACACTATGGTACGGGTTTTATCAAAATAAAGCGATCCTATTGGTTGAATTTCTTGTTCCACGCTTCCAACACCAGAATGAAAATGATACATTATTGTTTCGCCTTTTGGAAGATCACCAGGAAACAGTATCCCTTTTGCATGCCAGAAAATAGAAGCCATAATCTTTCCTTCCGACAAAACGGAGTTGGCCTTCTTTGGTAGTGGATAATTCTATGTTTCCATTGTTTTAACTGATGTTTTATAACAGGAACATTGTGTTTTTCAGCATGGTGAAAGTGAACAGAATTTGGATGGACGTATCGGTGGTGATTCCAATTTAAGCGGCCGTGGTCAGCAGTACGCCAACGCTTTAGCTCAGTACATCCAGGAGCAGAACATCGAGGGCCTACGTGTGTGGACCTCATGGCTGAAACGCACCATTCAGACGGTGGCAGGAGTTCCCGTAGCACAAGAAAGATGGAAAGCTCTTAATGAAATTGATGCAGGTATGATCCAGTTTGTATCATAAGTAGGAGCTGCAGAGACTGTCTCTCTATTCTAAATCAAATTTCTTATATACAGTTTTGCTGTTAAGTAAATAGTAAGTGAGATATTTAAAGTTCCTACGTAGCGCACCTCATAACATCCCAGATATATATCTTATTAAAAATTGCAGTGAACAGAGAAAAATGGTTCTTTATTTTTGATTAAAAAAATATATATATGCTATATAGGAATTTATTTAACAAAAATAAATTCCTAATGAGATAATTCAAGTTTATAGGTAACACGCCCTGTAGCCACCTAAATAATCTTCATATTAAAAATACACATACAGTGCTGTGCAAAACATTTGCAACTGAACTTATATGTTTGAATATTGTCGCTTTTTTTAATTAAATTCAATCAAAATTTTTGTTTATTATTATTTTTATTATTACTATTTATTCGCTAATAAAATACATAGATAATAACACAGGTCAACAAAAAAAATATTTTTTTTGAGTCTTTATTTTAATTAAATTTTAATGACTATTTTCTGGTTCTTTATATCGAAAAATAACTGAAACCTTCGTTTATTTTTAAAAAACTTTGCTTTTGTACATTTAACAACGATCAATATACAGTATTGGCCATAAAGATTGCAACTTTTAACATCTTTCAATTTTTCAAATTTTAATAATAATATTGGAAAATAAATACTCTTAATTCTATAATTTAATCATATTTTGTTTGTTACATCAATCAATAATCAAATAATCTGACTTACAGATTAATAATAAATTATTTCTTCATTTTTGCTTGGACAAAAATATTGCAACTACTTGAATTTTCTTGTTATATGCAGATTTTATCCATAAATAATATGTTGTGCACAAGTAATATTTCAGTTTATATTTGTCAATCATGGGTCGTAGTAAAACTGTTTCAAGTGAAATTAGAAACTTCATAATTTCTGGTTTTAAAGTCGTCTGCTGCAAAATGTGATTTGACAAAATTTAAATGTTCATAAATCTACTGTGTCGCGAATTATAAAACGATTTTGAGAAGAAGGTACGTTTGAAGTTTCAAAAATTCCAGGACGGCCACGAAAAACTACAAAACGAACTGATAAAAAAATTATTATTTATCTACCAATAACCCCTTTCTGTCATCGGAGAAAATTTTGGGCCTTTTGCCACATATGGATCAAGAAAACATCTCAACAAGAACTATTCGCAGAAGATTAGTTAGTGAGGGTCTTTTTAGTCGTCGTCCTGCTAAAAAACCACTTCTATCCAAAAAGAATGGGAAGGCCCGATTAGAATTTGCTAAAAATCATATTGACTGGACTGTGGATCAATGGAAAAAAGTTATATTTAGTGATGAATCTAAGTTCAATTTGTTTAAAAGTGATGGTGTAAGTTACATTAGGAGGCCTGCTAATAAAAGATTAGTTCAAAAATACACCTTGCCAACAGTTAAACATGGCGGAGGCGGTGTGTATGGGGCTGTTTCTCGGGATATGGTATGGGTCCTCTATACCACATTGAAGGAATAATGGATCTATTTAAATATTAAGACAGCCTTCAGAATGTTATGGAACCTTATTCTGATGAGTTCATGCATTTAAAACATATGTTTCAGCATGGTAATGACAAAACATTCTTCGAAGTTGCTCAAAAAATGTTTCGAGGATTCAAAAATTAACGTAATGACTTGGCCGTCACAGTCACCCGATTTAAATCCAATAGAAAACCTTTGAGAGATTGTCGACAGAAAGATTAGAAACAAATCGCATTCAAATATTGAAGATTTGTTTAAAGCTTTGCAGGGTGCCTGGTCTAATATTGATAATGAAATGATCACGAAATTATTAGAATCAATGCCGAAAAGATGACGGGAAGTTATAAATACTGGTGGTTACTATACAAAATATTAAAAATAATCTGTTAATAATAATTTTTTTAATTAATAAAAAAAAAAAGATTTTTTTAAGAGTAGTTGCTATCTTTATGTCTAGGTAAAAATAATAAATACTATAAAAAAAAAAATAGAATTTACTATTAAAATTTTATTTTTTACTATAATATATGTAGAGGATTGTTAAAGGTAAGAATAACATTTTTTAATTTTAAAAATATTGAATAGAATAAAAATAAAAGAGGATTATCAAAAGTTGCTATCTTTATGGCCAATACTGTATATGCTATATAGGAATTTATTTAACAAAAATAAATTCCTAATGAGATAATTCAAGTTTATAGGTAACACGCCCTGTAGCCACCTAAATAATCTTCATATTAAAAATACACATACAGTGCTGTGCAAAACATTTGCAACTGAACTTATATGTTTGAATGTTGTCGCTTTTTTTAATTAAATTCAATCAAAATTTTTGTTTATTATTATTTTTATTATTACTATTTATTCGCTAATAAAATACATAGATAATAACACAGGTCAACAAAAAAAATATTTTTTTTTAGTCTTTATTTTAATTAAATTTTAATGACTCTTTATATCGAAAAATAACTGAAACCTTCGTTTATTTTTAAAAAACTTTGCTTTTGTACATTTTACAACGATCAATATATATTTATTTATTTTTATGACCATATAAGGAGAAGCGTGTTTTATTAAGTAAGGGAGGGGACGAGCGGGTGGATAGCAAGTGGCATTTCACTTACGTGGTTCATAGTCGGTATGCGCATGCGCATTGCACCGATACAACGCATTTTGTGTGACGGCAGATCCAGAAATGGCGTCAAGAAGTTGTAAACACGAGGTAGACTCATTCTTCTATATTTACGGCGAATTTATCAAAACAACAGATAAAAAATTTGTTTTGGCTAGAAATTTAAAGCTTTTTGAAGCCTATATCAAAGATCAAATCGGTAATATTTGAACCACAACTCATTAACTCAAAAGACTTAAATGACTTAGTTAGAGATCTGAACCTGCCCAAAAGTAAAGCAGAAATCCTAGCTTCTCGGTTGAAACAGTGGAATTTGATTGAGACAAATGTATCAATAAGTGATCAAAGAATTTTTTTGCTATTTCACTAAAGAAGACGGACTTTGTTATTGTAATGATGTGAAAGGATTGTTTGAAGAAATCGGAATCTCACGCATTTCTTCTGACTGGCGTCTTTTCATAGACAGTTCTACAAATAGTTTAAAAGTTGCCCTTCTACGTAATCGAAATAAATTTCCATGTCTTCCTTTGGATCATTCCGTAATGCTCAAAGAAAATTCTCAAAACAGAGTAGACAGTTACAAAGAGCTTACTGCAACTATGCTTGATAACTTTAAACTCATGGGTTCCAGAATATCCCTTAAAGTACATATGTTACATACTCACTTGGACCAATTTAAAGATAACATGGGAGCCTATTCGGAAGAACAAGGTGAACGTTTTCATCAAGACGTGATGGACTTTGAACGTCGTTATTAGGGGCAATACAATGAGAGTATGATTTATTTGACTATATTTGGGGGCTAATACGAGAAAGTCCATACAATCACAGAAGAAATACGAAAAATAATCATATCTAAACTTTTTTATATATTCTGTTACAGTAAGTTGTTTGTTTCGAATGGTTTTCTTGTAAATAAAACTGATTCAAATTCATAACAAAAGTTTGTATTACTTTTACATACAATAAAGATCTGAAAAAAGGGAAATTTTCTTAAAATTCCGTAATTTCATTCTGATAGCTACAAAAGCAAACTATTTTTTCTTTAATTAATAATGTGGAAGAAATAAAAGTCAGATATGCAGAAGCCAGACTCAAAATTCCTGTTATCCGGTGTTATTAATAATAAAAAAAAATTATGTGAAGTGTGAATTTTCACACATTTCTGGGTTTTGCAGGTATTTAGTAACTGAACGATGATTATTTGGGATGCCAAAACAAATTTTATGTCAAAATATTTTTTTATGAATTTTAATTCGAATGCCTAATACCATTATTTAAGTTTCTAAATATATGCAGTATTTTTTTTATATAGCAAAGTTCATTAAGATTTTGAAAATTGCACCTATGGCTTCCATTGGTTGCTTACATCATAAGTCCCGCCCTTTGATTTCGTCAAACATAGAATTAAATTATAATTTCAACACTTTCCACTGGTTATTAAATTTACGCTTTTAAAAATTAAATGCAACATTTACCAAATATAACTAGAATTTTAACAAAATGATTTAAACAAAATAAAAATGCAAAAAAAAAAAAACAAAAAATAAAATCAACAGGATTCGAACCCTAGTTTGCAAGTTGTTATATTATTAAGCGTACGACAAATCCAACCACGCCACGAGAGTTACTGTTCTGGTATGTTCCACAACGTATTAAATAGTTAACATATTTTACTTAAAAACACAAAAAATGCGTTATTTTCCGAAAATATAATCTGATCAAAAATTCCTGTTGTACTATTCCGGTTCACACCAATGTACATTACTTAGAATTTTTTCAGATTTTTAGTTTAAACCATCTGGGCTACAGGGTGTGGGGCAAAAAAATTTTTGCACAATTTTGGCAAAAATCGCTTCATACAAATTTATTTTGCAAAAATAAAAATTTGATCGTTAATCCACGTACCAAGGGCTTTCATTTGATACCCTACTTAGAATTTAAAAAAAATATTTTTGTTTTCGATGAGCACATATTTGTTTATATTTTTAGGGGGGTATGTTTTTTAGATGTTTTAGTATTTTTCCTATGTGCGGGTCAAAGAGTTGTATAAGCATGCCAAATTTCAACTCTCTAGGTTTAGCCGTTTGGCTACAATTTTTACCGAACAGACAGACAGACGACAAAATGACGGTATAAGGGTTTTTTGGTCATACCTACAAAACCCTAATAATAATAAACAAAAATTCTAATTTAATTTAATTTAAAAAAAGGAACAATATTCAAACATATAGGTCCAGTTGCAAATGTTTTGCCCAGCACTGTAGGTATTTTTATACGTTTTTAATGTAAATAATAAGATATATTTCAAGATTTACTTTGGACTTTCTCAAGAACGTCCGTGTGCTGATCATCATTAAGATTTACAGCCTGTTTCTTTGGTTTAAGCGGAACTAGATTTTGAATTCTAGTAACTGTTAACGTTTGAATCATTTTGTTTAGCAAAAGCCAACTTCAAACTTTAAAAAATTAGATCGTGACAACTTAAAAAAATTAAAATTCCATTTGGTTTCGCTTAAAGGTTTGGAATAGCCTATATATAGTTTAATATATGTAACAATAAATTTGTTTCTATTTAGGTATTTGTGAGGAGATGACATATGAGGAAATTGCCGAACGTTATCCGGACGACTTCAAGGCTCGTGATTTGAACAAGTTCGCGTACAGATACCCCCGCGGTGAGAGTTACGAGGACTTGGTGGCCAGGCTGGAGCCGGTCATCATGGAACTGGAGCGACAGGGTAATGTTCTAGTGGTCAGCCATCAGGCAGTCATCAGGTGTTTGCTTGCTTACTTCTTGGATAAGAGTGCTGGTAAGTTAATTTTGGAATGTTTATTTTTGGAGGAAGTGAAAGATTTGTCAAATAAAGTTTAATGCTCGTATTCACCAAAAGCCAATAAGAGTTATGGAACCCATAAATGAAGCAATAGAGTAAATTTGTATTCACCAACCCTCAATAGCGCTACTGCTTCCATAAATCTGTCTTTAAGTTATAGAATTGAAAATTATATATATAACATCCCTAATTTCTGTGTATCCTCGTAACGCTAAGTTCCTAGGTGCTAGCGGGGCTTGAGGTGTGTGGTATTTCACTCTCCACCAGTCAGAGCGACGTTCTCCGACAACAGCTCACTTAGGGTAAGCACATAGTGAAGCAGAGAGCAAAGCAGCGATGAAAGCGGAGAGTAAAACAGCGAAAGAATGTCGCGCTTATAAAAGAGTGTCTACACATAGTGACGCGTTTAAAATCGAGCAGAAAGTTCACAAAATTATAATGGATTTTTTACTAACAGAAAACTCTTCCCTGAAAATTTGGTATTTACTAAAAAATAAAAATAAACACACTACAAGGTGCAATGTTCACAGAATAAATAAAAGTAGATACATGGTGAATTTCATCATTTCTATATGCAACTCCGCGAACATCCAGAAAAGTTTCATTCTTATTTTCGCATGAGTATTTCAACGTTTGATTATATTTTGGAAAAAATTCAAAATTGGTAAAAAATGGACAAATTTCAATCGGAACATACTATAAATACCTCTTATAAATGAGAACTACTTGTAAATGCCTCAATGTCCATTTTTAACAACTATTTTAGCAATGATGATGGCAGAGAAATCAAAATTGTTTGAACGCGTCGCTTTGCTCGACTATAACAACGATATAACCTCGCTGCAGTACGCTCCACTATGCGCGTGTTAACAGGAATTCATTTATTTAATTTCGCCGCTTTGCTCTCTGCTTCACTATGTGTTTAGCCTCAGCGAGAATATAGCTCTTAGCTCTCCAGTCAGTATATACCTTGGCTTAATTAAAGAATGTTGTGTCAATTAACGTTATGCCCGCGGGCCGTGTCTGGCCCGATACTTATTTTTAAACGACACGCCTTGAGCGGCTTTTTAGGATTTCCTAGGTATAATCAGAAACAGCTATACCATTGAGGTCCAGCATATGGCCCACGGGCTGAACCCGGCCCGATATTAATTTTTAAACGACACGCATTAATCGGCTTTTTAGGATTTCCTAGGTATGATCAGAAACAATACCATTCATGTCCAGCATATGGCCCGCGGGCCGTATCCGGTCCGATACTAATTTTTAAACGACACGCACTGAGCGGCTTTTTAGGATTTCCTAGATATAATCAGAAACAGCTATACCATTGATGTCCAGCATATGGCCCGCGGGCCGTACCCGGCCCGATATTAATTTTTAAACGACACGCATTAAGCCGCTTTTTAGGACTTCCTAGGTATAATCAAGAAACGTTTTTGTTTTGTTAATATACCCAGAATCATGCAAATTTCAATAATTGATTCCTGCTTATATTGATTTTTATCCGATATCAGTTTGCCAACGTTGTTGGCAACGGGTCTGCTAGTCGCCCAATAACTTTCTTATAGATGTATAATTTCTTCAAAGTTAAATATTGTATCATTTATTAGTTAAAAAAAAGGTTTAAAACATAAAAAATAACTATATCAACTTGTTAAATCTCCCTATAGTTATTTATTGAAATATTTGGGTTGGTGAATATGGCCATAAGCCTCCTTTTTCATCAAAAAATTATTAATGCGTCACAATAGCTGCATATGGTGTCACTGTTATACAGTCGTCCAACCAACTATTCAAAGGAAAGTCCTGTCTTCTCGCTGTATTTTTCAGAACTATTTTCCGTCAGCTAACGTACCAATATAATTATAAACAAAATTTTTGGGAACCATAAAATATTATGATTTTTCTTTTATTCTTGTTTTCCCATAACATCCATACGGGTGTATTCTGTAAAAAATGCGTTAAAATTAGCGTCAGGTTAATATTTTTATTTTAACTCCATGTCTAACGTCATTATCCAAAAATGCTATTCTATAAGAGCATTTGTTAAGGTAAGCGTTAATACAATATTTGTTAACGCGAGGCGCTAACTCACCCTGTAGAGAGGCTAATATTAACTGCACGCGCATGCGCTGTTACGTTGTGTTTTAACAGGAGTATTAATTTAGTCAAATGCCAAGAGAATCTTAACCTAATATTTCGGTGTTGAATTAAATATTCAGTGGCGAAATTTATTTTAAAAATGGAACAGAAATGTTTGGTCCTGTGATACTCATTATAACTGGTTCCCACAGTGTATTAAATAAAAATATAAATTTATTCAACTTTTGTTTAGTCAATTTATATACTACATTGTATTATAACAGTTTATCTAATTTTTTAATAATATGTGAATTATATGTTCATTCTATTTTTAAAAAGGTGTTCGGTGATATTAATTATTAAACTTGATTTATTACGCTATTTCTACCCTGGAATAACACTGTTGTGATTGTCATTATCAATCTCATCAATTGTTTCTTCAAATAATACACCATTAAAATGTACTGCGATATTTTGAAACACGGCGGAGGCATAAGTGAAGTTTTGTAGCTTAGAGGATTATAATTTTAAGTTCTGTGTCTCAACAAAAACCAAAACTGCTCTCCAATACTCCATTTACATCCTTTCTATACAATTACTTGAACTTGCGTCTGGGTTACTTGTATAACAAAAATTATGAAGCGTCATTCTTATCTCTACTGTAAAGAATTCACTATAAAAAGTAATAGAAAGTTGATTAAAATTCCTACCGTCTTGTGTTTTATTCATTTTTTTTAAATAACATGACATTTACTTAAATAGGATCAGCCACTTTTAACTAAATACTAGCGTTAACTTTTAAAGCCACCGTTTCGGTAGGCGATTATTGTAGAACGTTAACTGGCTATTTTAACGCCGCCGCGCTATAATTTTAACACATATATGTTTAGCGAATAGCATTTAGGTTAAAAATGGTGTTAAAACAATTAACGTCAGTTTCTGACGCTAAGATTTTAACATCATGCTTAGAGAATAGACCCGATTGGGTTCTAATGAGTAATTGTGCCAAATTTAGTCAGATCAATCAAAGGGCCTAGGTGTGTATAGCGAACAAACAAACAAATAATTTTCCTTCTTTATGTATTTAAAAAGATAAATCTATTGTTTTATTTAATTGTAGTATTTTCCATTTTTTCCCTCTGGCTAGTGCTGGCTTCTATCAAAGAGGACATAGGTAAAAGGCCCGCGTAGGTAAAAGTTTGGCAAAGCTTGCTGTAGATCAGTGTTTCTCAACAGGTGGTCCGCGGACCACTGGTGGTACTTAGCAAAATTTTAGTGGTCCGCCAAAGGCTTATAAATTATTATTTATTTAGATTTTTTGTTAATTTTTTTATGATCTTTTGTTCATATTCAGTGATTTTATATTACTAAGATATATGAAGGGTACAGGGAAAAAACAGGCAAGTCATTTTTTTTTTTTTTTAATAACGAGGAAAACGAATTTTTAATTATAAAACGTTATATATGTTTTTCATATAAAGTAAAAAATTTGAATTGAGTGGAATCTTAGAGTTTGTGGTGTAGTGAACTAAATGAAATGACGTTTGAAGCCTTCAGTAACAATAACATCAAATTAAGCCAGAAAAATTATCCGGACTCCCATTTCTTTTAGGAAAAAACCAGATAAGTCATCTGAAACAATGAGAAAACCAGGCGTATTAGCTCCCTGAAAATGTATTGCTTTTCACCAATATGGTGATTATTAATAATTTATTATTAATAATTACTATTTTTTTGAAATAATGCAATAAAAACTCACAGGTTATCAATCATGTGTCAATTTCTGGAAAAACTCACAGTTCTTTGGCCACAAAATTTCATGAGACTCATTATATCCTGATGCTTAGCCTTTGAAATAAGTAAAGGACCTGTGGAAATAAGAGAAGTCTTGTCATTTTTATACGAAAGTTAATGGAAATACTGCAGGATAAAAATTACCTGTGTAACACTGCAGAGGTATCTCAAATTCTCCGTTTTCCAATGTTGAAGCATTTTTGGTAGGCTTTTTTATTACGCTGGACAACATGGAACTATTGTATGTTGTCCGCCAGTTCAGAAGACGAGGATGAGTGAATGAGGCCAATATTTCCTTAATGTGCTGGGTTTTAAATGGACATTTCAGGACATATTTCTCATCTAGTAGCCCTTTCCAGTCAAACACGATTTCTCGGCTGACAGTGACTACAGTAAATGGCGATGGTTTGGTTCTTGAATTTTTTTTCATCATGAAATCCCCATTTCGTGTGAACTTATCCTTAATTTCTTACCTACTTCTGAAATGCGGCCAGTTATTTTGCTTTTCTTTGTCTCCTTACGCAAATTAATGTCTTCGTTCAATGTTGTTGACATCGTAACAGCCCAAAACAACTTATAAAGCACTGACAATAACGACATAAGTACAATAACGACGTGAATCACGGCGATTGCACTACACAGAATAAACACTTGCACTGTCAGCTGTTAGTAGGCTGACTTACCTGTTTTTTTCCCTGTACCGCTTGACTTGCCTGGATCTTTCCCTGTGCACCAAAACTTTGAAGGCTAATAAACCCGTGACTTACATGTTTTTTCACCGGTTTCATGCCTCCAAAAGATCTATCTTTCCATTCTGAATAGAAATACAACACAAACTCAATTTTTTTAAAAAGTGACTTGCCTGTTTTTTTCCTGTACCCTTCATATGTAGAGTTTATATGTACAATTTGTTTAATATAGTCGGATTGCTGATAGGTGACTGTTCGTTGCTACAAGTATCGATATACAATACTATATGCTTTCTCTGTCTATATCATTATAATTATTTGCATACCCATAGTAACCTTCCAAATTATTTTAATAAAAAAACAAAGCATTAGAAAGAAACGGCATGATTCGTAGATATCTTTACTAATTAGAGCGCGAAAATAAATTCACAGCAGTACTCAATCAAACAAAATTATTAATTTCAAGGTAATAATTATAAATAAGGAAAAACTTATACTCATACGTAAATTTTGGATTATAATTTGTTGTTTAATTAAATTAAATTTTTATGTTTTCCTAAGTACAAAGTAATAAAATATTAAGTAAAAATATGTTTATTCTTATAATATATTGCTACAAGTTGTATTTAAATGTTTATTTTTATTTTAAAAAAATTAGTCACTGTAATGCATGATATCGTCGTCATCTGAACTATCGCTATCATTTCTTGTATTTATTATTATTGGAATATAATCATCAACAATCCTTTCCCTTTCCCACCATTCATTTATTAAATTTTCAATTTTTTTAACAGATTTTGCCCAAGTTTCACAACTAATTTGATCACAGGCTACTTGCCACATTTTCAAAACTTCGTTATCACTATATCCGTTTTGACCAATATGTCTTTCATAATAATTTTTTGTTATACCCCAAATTAGCTCAATGGGGTTAAACTGGCAGTGATAAGGAGGTAATCTTAGTACTTCATTACCATACGTTTGTACCAATGTATCAATAAAATAAACTGGTTCAGATTTTAATTTCCTTCGTTTTCTCGTGATTTTGATAGTGAGAAGTTCAAATTTATTACATTTTATAATTCTACGAATTGTTGATTCCGAAATCTTCAAGGCAGCTGCTACTCTTTGATGGACACAAGATAGAGAAATAAGTGGCCCATTGTTCTCTTTTTCGGAATTAAAATATTCCAGAAGATTTTAAAATAAAGTATGTGAATTTAATAATTGGCCGCAAGCTCTATCAATTAATATTATTAACAGACACTGACAGCTAAGATAAATAACAAAAAACATTTTCAAAATCGCTGAAAAATGGTAACTAGATTATTATATGAATGCACTACTTGATGCATACATGTAACAGTCACCTATCAGCAATCCGACTATAGTGCATTTATCATTAGGGGTCCGCGGTAGAAAATTAAATATTTTACTTGTTCGCGATACGTTTTCAGTTGAGAAACACTGCTGTAGATTGTAATTAGTCTTTCAAAATTTAAATATTGATTTTTTAAATTTTTTATGTGTGTAGATCAGGCTCGAAATGTACACCCTTATTACTGAGTCGCGACACAACGATTTAAAAGCACTGCTATACAGTGAATTTATTTTTTAATGCAACATGTACTATGTCATTACCATGGATACAGTTTTTGACAGCAATATAAATTGTGTTCATTTTCATTTGCAACATAGACAATTAGTGTGTATACTTTTGCTCATTGCTGATTTAAAAATTAATCAACATGTATACAGATGAAGAAAAAATAATTATGGCAACTTGGTATAACTCCCAAATGAGTTTAAGAGAAGTTTCTGCTGTATTTAGTGCAACTTATCCAGATCGGCCAATACCAAATCCCTTTACAATTTCAAGACTAGTTAATAAATTTCATCGCGAAGGTTGTCTTAAGTCAAAAAATAAGAAAAAAAGAACAAAATCCCACGTGCTTACAGAAGAGAAGCAGTTGGAAATATTATTACAAGTGGAAGAAAACAATCAAAATACTTTAAGATCAATTGCACAAACCGTTGGTGTCAGTATTGGATCTGTTTTTAACTTCTTAAAAAAAGAAATGTTTCGATCATACAAATTTTAAAATCATCAAGATTTGTTAGAAAGGGACGCAGCAGTACGTATGGATTTTTGTTTTGAAATGTTTGAAAAAATTAATTCCGACCCAACAATGCTTCAAATAATTTTATTTACTGACGAAGCAACGTTTACTCTAAATGGTGAAGTGCACAGACAAAATTTTAGGTACTGGAGTCGAGAAAATTTACATTTGTTTCATTCCTCCCGAACTCAAAGGCCGCAAAAATTAAATGTTTGGGCAGGGATATAGAAACCAATATTATAGGGCCTTTGACTGTGACGTCATTTCTTATTTATCTTGAACAGACATTATGGCCCAGTTTTTGAAAGCTTAGTAAACTATAATACCCTTTTCACACTAGATCTTTAAGACGAAGTTCACCGATGTTTAAGATCGGTATGCTTTCACACTTGATGTTTAAATCTCTGGTGCTGTCATCAGCTACAGTAATTTTGTCCTTAAGTTGCCGTCATGAAATTACCAGTTTTGAACTGTCTGCGCAGACGCACATTTTGAATTATTATAAACAAATATGGATATTTCATTTCATTCTACAATAAAGACACTACAATAAAGAATATATTACACCTGTATTAACATGTAAGTCGATACATTTTATCTCAATTATTGTAGCTCTGTATTTTATTAAACACATTATTAAAATAAATAATTTTATTATAACAATAAGTATAAACTTCTTATAACGTCGATATAATACAGTATTCTTGTTTATGATAATATAAAATGTTGACAGCACAAATTCAAGGAGTATTTTTTTATAATAGAAATTAAGTTGGCAATGCGGACGAAGTTTAAGACGCAGATATCTGTCTTAAACCATAGAAAAAAGTTCTTTGGTCTTAAACATCGCTTGTATTTAGACGAGGCCATACGGTTTCACAATAGCGTTTAAAGATACATTCACTTTAACATCCGATCTTAAAGTTCTAGTGTGAAAAGGGTATAAGCAAATGATCAACTATGGTCACAATATAACAATCCCATAACTAACCATAGCAACCATTTTCTAACTATTTGGTTGTAGTTAACTTAACTTTCAGAAACCGGCTCTATATTGTTCAGTTGCACAATAATGTTGAAGTGTTGTTCCAGTGAAATATTACATTTCGAGTCCGAGCAAGTGTAGATTATATATTAAATTTTTCAAAATTTTTCAGAGGAACTCCCATATCTGACGGTGCCATTGCACACAGTGATCAAGCTAACACCTGTCGCTTACGGATGCCGAGTGGAACACATCAAAATTCCAGTTGACTGTGTCAACACACACCGTTCCAAGCCAGCTGTAAGTAAATCAATTTTTTTATATATTCAATTATTGTTATTTAAGTATTTTTGGTGTAAGATGTAGTTTTTCTTTTCCCTTTTCTCCTTGGTACGTTGGGTTTTCAGATGGTGATGGTTATTTTGACTAATATATTTAGACCGTACCTGGGATGTATTGAGCCCGTTTGATATGAGAACGCATGATTTTATGTCTGTTTGATGTTACGTATGGTTATATTTTGGTGTAATGTGAAGTGCATGGGGAATGTTCTATGTTATGATAAAGAATTTTAAATTTTGGCTTCGAATTGAAAAATAAATAAATACAAAATAATATATGTTCGGAAATATATATTTAGTTAGTTAAAATTTTTGGTGCACAGCAGCTATGGCTATCTGCGCCGAAATAAATATTTCAAAAATGTATTCATATATGGGAAGTAACAACGAAACAGGACATCGTCATTATTTTCTTTATTAATAGAGAGAAAAAAAAAAAAAAATATGTAACTAAGTTATAGGAGAACAAGGAGGATTTATAGAAGTTTTTTTTAACAAGTGTTTCTTAAGCTAGAGCACAAAGTTACATTTTTTTAGGATTTTGTAGGTATGACCAAAAAACCCTTATACCGTCATTTTGTCGTCTGTCTGTTCGGTAAAAATTGTAGCCAAACGGCTAAACTTAGAGAGTTGAAATTTGGCATGCTTATACAACTCTTTGCCCCGCACATAGGAAAAATACTAAATCATCTAAAAAACATATCCCCCTAAAAATATAAACAAATATATGCTCATCGAAAAAAAATAATAAATATTTTTTAACAACTCTGTGTAGGGTATCAAATGAAAGCCCTTGATACGTGGATTAACGATCAAAATTTTATTTTTGCAAAATAAATTATTTTGACGCGATTTTTGCCAAAATTGTGCAAAACATTTTTTGTCCCATACCCTGTAGCCCAGATGGTTTAAACTAAAAATCTGAAAAAATTCTAAGTAATGTACATTGGTATGAACCGGAATAGTATAACAGGAATTTTTGATCAGATTATGCTTTCGGAAAATAACTCATTTTTTGTGTTTTTAACTAAAATATGTAAAATATTTAATCCGGTATTTAACATAGTAAACGAGTGAACATCCGTAGTCCAGTGATAACGTTCTCGCTTCGTAAGTTGCAAACTACTGTTCGATTCCCGTCAATTTTTATTTTTTCTGTTTTTTTTTGCATTTTTATTTTGTTTAAATTATTTTGTCAAAATTCTAGTTATATTTTGGTAAATGTTGCATTTAATTTTTAAAAGCGTAAATTTAATAACCAGTGGGAAGTGTTGAAATTATAATTTAATTCTATGTTTGAATGTATACGGAAACAGAGGGGCGGAGTTTATGACTTAAACAACCAATGGAAGCCGTAGGCGCAATTTTCAAAATATTAATGAACCTTTCTATATAAAAATAAAAATACTGCAAATATTTAGAAACCCTAATAATGGTATTAGGCATTCGAATTAAAATTAATAAAAAAATATTTTAACATAAAATTTGTTTTGGCATCCCAAATAATCATCAATTACAAAAATTCCTGTTGTACTATTCCGGTTCACACCAATATACATTTCTTAGAATTTTTTCAAAATTTTGACAAAAATCGAATCAAAATAATTTATTTTGCAAAAATAAAATTTTGATCGTTAAACCACGTACTAAGGGCTTTCATTTGATACCTTATTCAGAATTTTTAAAAAATATTTTTTTTTTCTCTGAGCACATACAGTCTGTTCCAAACGGTTAAGCGGAACTAGATTTTGCAATCTAGTTACTTTCATCGTTTAAATCGTGCCTTTCGGCCGTTTTGTTTAAGCTTTGTAAATCATACTTACAATAAACATTTTTTGGTTAAGGTTAATATCATTTTAAAATGTCATTTTCTTTATATTTTGATTTTTTGTGTCATTCTTAATACAAATTTCCCATTTATTTATTTTTTTGACATATGTCATTCGTTTCCATGGTTTCATTGTTGGAATTTTAAATTTTGACGTGAAAAACGTGAAAAATGAAATAACCCAAGCAAGGTCCCTTCTCGTGACAACCTAAAAGAACTAAATTCCCATTTAGTTCCGCTTAACTGTTTGGAACAGACTGTATTTGTTTATATTTTTAGGGGGGGTATGTTTTTTAGATGTTTTAGTATTTTTCCTATGTGCGGGTCAAAAAGTTGTACAAGCATGCCAAATTTCAATTCTTTAGGTTTAGCCGTTTGGCTACAATTTTTACCGAACAGACAGACAGACACACGACAAAATGACGGTATAAGGGTTTTTTGGTCATACCTACAAAACCCTAAAAAAATGAAGTATAGGTTTCGTGCAACGTAAACATGCATTCGTTTTGCCTAAAGAATTTAAACCAACTATTGTTGAATCAGTTTTAATTTTTTTTAATATTTGATTATAAAGACCCCGGTCTGCCTTAATTTTGAAATTTTGTTTAATTTTCAATTTTACAATTTCCTAAACTTTATCAAAGTTCACATCTCCGTCACTTATGGCCGATTGCTAAAGTAAGAATTATCGCTAACTCAAGTTAAAATCATTTGTTTTTGTATGTTGTAACATATAAAAAAAATCAGCTGTGGCCACCATAGGACCGACCGCCATCGTAAAGTACTTATATAAAATACATACTAGCAGCAAAGTAGAAATAACTTGGCCTAATATTTTCTTACAGAGATATTATTTATCATGGCCATGGAAACGTTACAATTTTACAGAAATTATTCGAAATTTTTCGTTTTATCAAACAACGTCTCAAATAAAAGTTATTAATTATTGCTTTTATAGCAACTTTTGTTCAATAATTTTTTTCGAAATATTTTTCTGTAGTGAAATATTCACAAAAATCTTAAAATCGACACGAGTAAACTCCAATTTTTAGTCAACCGATATTTACTAAAAGTTGATCAACTTGTGCCATTGATGGCAGAAGCTTAAATATGAAGTTTCATAAAAATCCATTCAGCCGAATTTGCTCCGCACGTGTACACAGACAGACGGACGGACGGACAGACAGACAGACGGACAGACGGACAGACGGACAGACGGACCGACAGACATCATGCTAAAATAGTCAAAACGTTATGTAGGGACCTCAATTCGTGGAGATCCATTGAAATCTCGAAATGTCAAAATCGGTATGATCACAATACCTCCCTTATATATGTTGGCGGTCGGTAATAGATACTTGGAAAAAAATTCGAAAAATGTTTCAAAATTTTTTCGTTTTATCAAAAAATGTCTCAAATAAAAGGTGTTAGTTATTACTTTTGTTAAATAACTTTTGTTAAATAACTTTTGTTAAATACATTTTTTCAAAATATTTTTCTGTTGTTAAATATTCACAAAATTCTTAAAATCGACACGAGTAAACTCCCATTTCTAGTCAACCGATTTTTACCAAAAGTTGATCCATTGATTGACTCGTGCCATTGATGTCGAAAGCTTAAATATGAAGTTTCATAAAAATCCTTTTAGCCGAATTTGCTCTTCACGTGTACACAGACAGACGGACGGACAGACGGACGGACGGACGGACGGACGGACGGACGGACGGACGGACGGACAGACGGACGGACGGACGGACAGACGGACGGACGGACGGACGGACGGACGGACGGACAGACGGACGGACGGACAGACGGACGGACGGACGGACGGACAGACGGACGGACGGACGGACGGACGGACGGACGGACGGACGGACAGACAAACCGACAGACATCATACTAAAAATAGTCAAAACGTTATGTAGGGACCTCAATTCGTGGAGATCCATCGAAATCTGGAAATGTCAAAATCGGTATGACCACAATACCTCCCTTGTATATGTTGGCGGTCGCTAAAAAAGAGATATTCGTAAGATTAGTTTGACAATAGCACACTGGCTGTAGTATTGCTGATATCACCTTGAATATCGTCTATTGTTTTGAATGCAATATGTCATTAAAACATTTTAATACCTTGGTTGCTTATTCACTATTATAAAATTAATTTTAAATTTATCAGCTAACACTAAATATAGATTTTTTGGAACTATGTAGGGAGATCTTGAAAACTTATACAGTGAGTATAGTCTTGTGATATGTCAGTATTTCATACCAAATATATTCCTGTCTGATTGTTGATGCATTTGTAAATTTTTATTCAATGCACGAATGAATATTGCATATTAATACAAGGTTTACATAACACATTTCCAAACATGTTCATAGAACACTTCAGATTTTTATTAAGTCCATGTTATAACTTTATCAATTTTGAAAGAAAATAAATCTTTATACAGTGAATTTATTTTTTAATGCAACATGTACTATATCATTACCATGAATACAGTTTTTGACACCAATATAAATCGTGTTCATTTTCATTTGCAACATAGAAAAATCCATATTTACTAGCAAAATCAAAATATTTTATTGAAAATACAAATAAAAAAGAAAATAATAAATAAATAACTAATAAAAACTTATAATAAATGTTCAAAAATTTCTCCGTTTACTTGCATACAAAATGTTAAGCGATCATAAAAATGATTCAAAACATTCAGCAATTGCTCTTGAGGTATATTGTTGGATGCTTGAACAATTGTGTCTTGCAGTTCAGCAACATCCCTAAGTTCTCCATTATAGACTTTGGCCTTTAAATATCCCCTATAAAAAAAATCATTGGGTGCCAAATCCGGAGATCTCGGTGGCCAATACATCGACCCTGCTCTTCCAATCCAGCTATTTGGGAAAGTTCTATGTAAATATTCTTTAGCTATTCTAGAATAATGGACTTGTGCGCCATCATGTTGAAACCATACTTGTCCATTAATATTCAGGTTTCGCAACGCAGGTAATATTTGGTTTTGCAAAACGGCTAGATATTTTGCGTCATTAAGGTTACCGTCAATAAAAAAAGGCCTTATAATATTGGTTCCTATTATCCCTGCCCAAACATTTAATTTTTGCGGCCTTTGAGTACAGGAGGAATGAAACAAATGTAAATTTTCTCGACTCCAGTACCTAAAATTTTGTCTGTGCACTTCACCATTTAGAGTAAACGTTGCTTCGTCAGTAAATAAAATTCTTTGATGCATTGTTGGGTCGGAATTAATTTTTTCTAACATTTCAAAACAAAAATTCATACATAGTGCTGCGTTCCTTTCTAACAATTCTTGATGATTTTGAAATTTGTATGATCGAAACTTTTTAAGAAGTTAAAAACAGATCCAATACTGACACCAACCGTTTGTGCAATTGATCTTAAAGAATTTTGATTGTTTTCTTCCACTTGTAATAATATTTCCAACTGCTTCTCTTCTGTAAGAACGTGGGATGTTGTTCTTTTTTTGTTATGTTTTGACTTAAGACATCCTTCGCGATGAAATTTATTAACTAGTCTTGAAATTGTAGAGGGATTTGGTATTGGCCGATCTGGATGAGTTGCACTAAATACAGGAGAAACTTCTCTTAAACTCATAGTAATACCAAGTTACCATCATTATTTTTTTTCATCTGTATACATGTTGATTAATTTTTGAATCAGCAATGAGCAAAAGTATACACACTAATACAATGTTCTGTAACTGTACACCTAACTACCGCAGTCGCGGTTACGGTAAAGTCGTGGTAAGTTGTGGTTACCCAGTGGTTACCTGAAAACGAGTTTTAGTTACGGAACGGTAGTCACACTTCACAGTTGATAAAACAGACAACTGAACTGTCATTTTATGGACGTTATAGGTTATAGATATTCTCGTATAAACTTATTAATAAAAATATTTGTTTTGTTAGTACTTGTTTACAATGGCACTTTATATAAGAACATATATGATTTTTCCCGATATTATTTTTCACGACATCGATCAATATTACTAAAAATCAGTTACTTACACTCATTCTTACTGTTTTAATTATAGACTATAGTAAAATAATATTATAATTTACTACTTGCATTACAAAGAAACGATTAATTCCCTCCACTTAACTCTCGTCTTATTGTAATTGTTTTGAAATTCCCGCCTTTTGTAGTTTAGATTAGATCTGAAGTTTGTAGTGGGAGGAACTAACCACACTAACCGCGATATTTCTACGGTTAGTTTGGTTACAAAAAAGTAACCAAAATTTTCAGTAACCGCGTTCCGAAACCTAACAATTTTCCTGAAAAGGTTAATGTCGTACACTTTCGGAACGGGAAACTTCAACCGCGGTTACTTTCGTCGAGTAATGGAACATTGTATAATTGTCTATGTTGCAAATGAAAATGAACACGATTTATATTGCTGCCAAAAACTGTATCCCAGGTAAAGACATAGTACATGGTGCATTAAAAAATTAATTCACTGTATATTGGATTTTCTTTGTGTCTTAGCTTTCAGCCGGTCCGCGAAATATTTATCCTATTTTCACCAGTCCGCGGGGGCATATAGGTTGAAGAACACTGGTCTACAACTGTCCTTGTATAAATATGCAAAATGAATAAAACAAGAAAATGCATGTAGATATTTTGCTTGAAATGCATTCAAAGAATCAATCTTTAAGCATTGAATGAGACGGATGCCAGTATGTTTTGTGTGTGTGTATGCTGTATAAATTGTGTATATTTTCAGCTATTTCAGCTGCGAGATTCCTGAAAGCCGCTGCTTATTAGTGATTAACTTTAGTTTTTCCTTCATATAAATATGCTATTTTCCTTGCTTGTTTCAGGAGTCTGCAAAAACAGAAAAAAACAATTTAGTTCAACCACCTGAAGAAACTGTGCAACCTATTAAAGTAGAAGCTAGTTAAATTTTTTAACCAATGTACTTGTTACCATAGAAATTGTTGTTTTATCTACAATAAGAAATTCAGTTAACGTCTTATCTAATAACGTTAAACATTTATTTGTTATATATTACGTTAACTTGATTTTTTAACTATACTTTTTATTGTGAAATTCAATTTTAATTTATCATATTTAATGCTACATTCGCAATGTCAAAATTACGAATTAAAATTCATTAAATTAACGTATGTTATACATAACTGTACATTAACATTCCCAACCTTCTTAATTAATATTTACTTCTAAATTAAAATTAAAAGATTGCAAACTCCAAACTTTTACGCTTAATTTCTAATTGCCGCATGCGCATGACCCTTCTGTTCTGTTTCTATTCATACCTTTCTGTTTTCTATGACCATATATAAATTTCTCCTTCATTGTAATTTTTTTCAAAACTATGTAACGCTCAAAACCTCATAAAATAGCTGTTAAATATCGATGGATAAAGTAGATATCCATAGAAGTTTACTGGTACAACGCTAAATTTCAGTTTTATAATTTTAATTTCGTATTTTACATTGTGCATGCTATTTCTACGTACAAATCTAACGTTAAATATTAATTTAGCGTTAATTTTAATTTATAATTTTGACATTGTGAATGCAGCGTAAGATTATCAAATTAATGAAAACTTCTTAAAATGTTTCTAAATTTGAAAATTATAGAAAATATAGGTCTGTTCGTATAGTCATTTCCAATTTATTATAATTTTTTTTTTATCCTTAAATATTTTTCTTCAAAAAATAAGTTATTTTAAAAGATTTAATGTGCGCTAGTTATGAAATAGTAGATTCATGAACTTGAATTATTTTTTTTAATGCGATTTTTGCCACAATTATTTCCAAAAAAATGTCCACCTAAACTGGTGGATCTAAAAAAAATTGAGTAATGCACATTTTTTAAAATGTAATGTGTGTTAGCTATGAAATAGTAGATTCGTGAACATAAATTATTTGTTTTAATGCGATTTTTGCCACAAATATTACAAAAAAAAAAAAAAAACAAAAATAAAAGCAAATATTACCAAAAAAATGTAGTCCATGCTGTTACCTAAAGTGGTGGATCTAAAAAAAATGAAGTAATGCACATTGATGTGATCGTAATAGTACGCTAGGATTTTTTCATCTAGCTGCTCACTCTGACCTGGAAAAAAAATCGGCTGAAATTGATGAAAAACATTTGACGAGCAAGGGGGGGGTTAAAATAACTTGACAAGTGGGTGACAGAAATTTGAAAAATGCAGTATTAGTCTTATGGGAAATGGGAGCGGTGTTGCCAAATATTGCAAAAGTGTCAAATATGTCAATGAACCCATAATATGTGTATTTTATTATTATTATTTTTTTTATTGATAACACTGGTCAACACAATTTTTGCCGACTTACATCTAAGACTTGTTTCTTACTAATTTGGTGCTACTGAAATCAAATATCACATCAGTTTTTGCGTATCACATCAGATTTTTGCTCTACAACAAATACATATTTTCGGCCAAATAATGCTTCTGTCGTTTAATTTTAGACGTCGATACTGTAATTGGTACAAATTTGGCGAACAATAAGGACTAAATAATTAAAAAATATTCTTAAAATTTTATTTATAGTGAAAGAAAGAAAATGATAACAGTTTTAATTACATTTTAATGCATTGGAGTGTTAAAATAAAAATACAAAATAATTTAAGGATTAAATGTTCATTTGTAAGATCTTCTGGAGTGCACCATTCCCGATAAGTCTCTTTTAATACTCCAACAGTAGTCAGCCATCATGAGAGTATCCCACCTTCCTTGATAACGTCTCCCCATCTCTTTTAAATCCTGATGGAAACGTTCACCCTGTTCATCACTAACATCTCCAAGATTGACAGGAAATTTGTCAAGATGACTGTTTAAAAAATGAAGTTTCACGCTCATATTACCCCAAATGATGATAATTTTCAACGACCTCCACATAGTTTTCGGCTTTTTTATTCCCAAGAAAATTTTTGATGAGCGCCACGAAAGACTGCCATGCATTCTTCTCCATATCATCCATATGTACAGTGAAATGTGGATCATTCACTAATTTTCTAATTTGTGGTCCGTCAAAAATGCCAGCTTTTTAACTTCTCATTACTGAGACTTTGAAATGTTTCAGATATATATTTGAAACAGTCACCATCTTTGTTCAACGCTTTTACAAACTGCTTCATTAGAACCAGTTTAATATGAAGAGGAAGGAAAATACCCTAAAAAAAAAGGTCCTCACCTCCCAAATCCAAGTGAAGAGCAAAAAAAAGGTCCTCAAATACAAGTTACAATGCGGGACAAAATGTTAGAATGCGGGACTTTTGCGGGACACCCGATCAAAATGCGGGACGAATGGTCATCCTATATAGATTACACCAATGTACATACACTTGGTTTTCTTTTCATGTTAACTCCAACTGATTCACATAAAATGCATCGATCGGAAGCAGGATACATACGTTTTTAATAGGGTTATTTAAAATTGTACGAGGTACTATATTAACAAAACCCACAGCATAAGACATTACTGTTTTTTGGTGTGGCAATTAGACAACCAGATGGGCTGCACTAAAAAAAGAACGATCCCGTGTTCAGTTTGCAACTACATTGACATTATTAAGAAGTTTTCATAAATTTAATATCATCTTAAATACGATTAAAACGGGTACATTTTTAATTGATATTTTTAAAGTTAATTTGACGTTGAATTCTTATAATTTTGAATTGTTTATTGCATGATGGTTACCTGTGGCATGTGCAATAGTTCTTGCCTTGAGAATTTATTCAAGTTTTTATTAAATGTATTTTATTTATCGTTGGGTAATATTTTTATATTAGGATTTTTGAAATTTTAAAACTAGTTAATTATATACTTATCATTCATATTATAATATAAATAATTTGACATGATGTACAATACGTAGGTTCTATGTAAATTAATAAATGTTACGTACAAAATACAACTAAAGCTGCTTTCCAGGTTATGCGTTACTTACACCATGCTTTAAACCCTTGAACACCAACTCAATTTCAAAATTATCTTGATTGGAAATTATACGCTATCTTCTTTTATAAATTTGTCAAATATAAATTTTGATTACAGTGGTTAACAAAAATGAACTTATTTTTTGTGACATAGACAAAACCATGGTGTATCCCACGTAAAATTTAACCTAAATCAGAAAATGACCTCAGATTTTTTCTATCACTCATCATTTTTTGCTATGCTATGAGATATTGTTGGTTTCTAACGAAATATAGCAATAGACGTATTATTATTAATTTTAACTTAACTTTTAATTCAATTTAATTTTAAAAAAAAAGTTCTAAAACCGGTCTAGCCGTTCTCGAGAAAATAATTTTTAAATTACCTATACAATACCTATTAAAAACCTACATATACCGAAATAGGTAAGGTAGGTGCACCAAATATTATTTTTTTAAATCGGTCCAGCCATTGTCATATAATATTGGATCATTTATCATTTATTTATTCAGAAATCACTCTTACGGCAGTATAATGTGTAAGAAAGAGAACAATAGCGACTTTACAATGTCGTAGAAAAAGAACATACGAGCTATGTCGTTGATGGATCGTAAGGTTATAAATATGATATTCTATCTCTTTCTAGCACATAAAAATTAGAAAGAGACCAAAGTCAAGTTCAATTATTTTATTACCAGTTTGCACAATTTTCTTGTCTTTATTTAAACAGTGTTTAATTTAGATAATGTAAAATAGTTACTATGTTTCTGAATACATAAATAAATTAAGCACTGTCTAAATTTTAAACAATGCTTAATTTAGACAGTGTTGTCTCTGAATAGTCCAGTAAATGGTTAAAAGATGAATAACAAATTTAGGATTTTATAATTTTTGTATAAAAACACTAGCTTCTATTCCCATAGTACAGAATAATGCTTGAATTATTTCCAGACTAATATGAATGATAAGTATATGTTTTAAAATAATTGATAATGCATTTCGTTTTATTCCGATTGAGTACTGCTTTGTTGATTTCTTACATACGAATTAAATCTTCTTATGTTTTATTATAGAGCTTTTACTGATTATTATTTGCAGTTTTAGTCGACTACAAAAAGTGTCCGAGTTTAGTAGTTATTAATGATATAGAAAAGTGGGTTCAAACCCCGGATCTCCAATTTTATCTTCCGATGCTGTGTAGCCGGAGACGAGTCAGCTTTAAGTATTTAAAACTTAAATTGATTTCCTGTTTACACAAGAGTGAAAGTAACGGTCGAATTGTCATATTGACCACGTTGCTCTCATATTCTGTTTGTAAGTTGCTAGGTTAAGTAGCTCTGCGCCTAATTGTTGAAAACCTATTTATATTAAACATACAATTCGATTTTTTTAAGTCTGTTCAATGACAAATGAACGAAACAACAACCAACTTATTTATATATTTCTGCCTCCCACATGATTTCCTTGAGTATTCTTTGTAACACCAGCAGGACCGTTACAAGTTCTCTTGCAGCCATAATAAATTAATATTCATTTACTAGGTTGGGGGACTTAATATATGATTATATTTAAATGTCATATAAATAAAATTAAAAATACGTAACCGCTTGTCAGCTTGGCTCTGCGCTAAACCAATCTGAAACAAGGTCAAACAACTGCTATCTCCTTATCCACTGCTTTCTTAATTAAAATTACAAGCTTGATTGTATGCTGAACCAGTCGGAAGCAAGTCAAACAACTTCTATCTATTTATATGATGCATTCCTAATTGAAATGAACTGTAGTTCTTATTGCACTTATTTTCATGTGTTTAAATTAATTTTAAAATAACGGTATTGTAGAAATGGATATACTTTTCTCCCCATTCTTTCGAGTGTACTTTTATTTATATTATATCTTTGTTAATGCTCTTTATCTTATTAGCGAGCATCACCTATATCTCACAAAAAGATTAGTACCCCACGTTGGGCGCCAATTTTATGCCACGGCCTGGCGTTCGCAATCTTTTTGTGCACGCTAGTGTCCACTGGGGGTGCATTCGAGTTGTACAGAGTAAAGCGAGCGCTGAGCGAACAGTTGACGGTGACGTCATGAATAGAGCACTAACGGAGCGAGCGTTCTTGTGACGTGATGTTTATAAAATCTAACCCTACAATTTTAGACGGCGTTTTTACTGTCAGATTAGTTCACGTCAGTCATGAATCAAAATTATGTACCTCGGTTTTTCGTTGATTTCTTTTTCAATGATGAAGAAATAAAATTAATTAAAAATTAAATAATAATTAATGAATTAATTTAATGAATTTTTTCCATTTTAATTTTATGCACGGTGTATTTTAATAATTTTTTTGCTGTTTACAGAACGTCACAAATACATAAAATGGTCGTACTCTGTAGCTATAGACAAATAACAATATTATTTGTCTAAGGCTATTATTTTTATTTTATTTATAATTTAATTTTAAACTTTAATTTCTTTCCCGCCGTTCCCCCATTTTTTTACGTCATACTCCATATGCTCGGTCTTAAAACCCCGAACACATAGAGCGCACTCTAAATGCTCGCTCGATCGCAAAACGAATGCATTTGAGTGTACTCCGAGCGTCAAATCGAACACGTTTGAGTGTACAGAACGTGCTCGGAACGCTCGGAGCGTCAAATCGAATGTACCCTGGAGAGGTTGTGCGGTTCAGATGGACGAATAAAATTTAGTTTTAGGGCTCCATGTGATCTGGAAATTAAATTAATCGGGCAGTACGGAACACTACGTCTTAACGTAACAAACTGCCGCAAGCTCTCGTATTTTGGTATTCATGGGACGTATTTGAGCTGTTCCAATTCTAACCTAGTAAAAGTCTAAAGTGTTGAGGCGTGTTTTTTTATTCAACTCAAGATCTGCGATGCATCGCCGAACTCTGACATCACAGCTGTTAACATATTATTGCAGAACTGCCTGGAATAAAACGTTTTACTGCTGGCTACAAACAATTTAAATCTAATAAAGTACATACAGTGTACCTAATATCATAACAATAACTTACTGTCCTCAATTGCATTTACAGAATATGATGTTTCTATATATTTTGCAAAAATATTATAGAAACACCCGCATTTTTTAAAGTTGTACCCGTTTTGTCCAAAACTAGTTTTCTGCACAGTTTCTTTTCATCTTGCATTAGCTATAACAGGTCATTTTTGCATCTGAATAAAAAATTCTTTTACAATTGTCCAAAACAAGACGTTTATAAAATAACATCGCTAATTTGTAACGAGCAGTACGCATGCGTGCAGTCAGAGCAGTCACTTTCAAAAGAGTTTCAAATCTGCTGAGCATTTGCAGCTATATCTGTTCAGCAGTTATAATAAAAATATTTCTTTACATCTGTGTTTGAATAAAAAATGAATAAAAGAACGACTCTGCGCAGATATACAACTTCGATGCATATCTGCGGAATAAAATAACACGCCCTTGTCATGAATCAAAAGGAGCGGACGCCCAGCCAGATTGGCCACATGGTTTAACCCGCTACGGCGCAAATAGACATTGTTGCTGTGTGCCAAAAATATTAACCAACTAAAGGGTGACACGGAATCAACGGTGCTAAACAATCACTAGCGCTGGTAAACTAAACAATCGCTAACATCTGGTAGAACGGCGGAAAGAGTTGTAAGCGCTCAGTATCTTCAGAAGTTGCTCAACTTTTAACTCTATTCCGCTACGGTCTCTGCGTTCAACCTGTCTATGTAGCCTCTTGCCTGTTCCTACCGAGAACATAACCATTCTCGGACGCTGTAGTCTTCATAAATGCAAATAAGAATAATAAACCGTAACAATATTTAGATGTTCATTTTATAAAGCTTACTTTAAACGAAAACCAAAAGTTTTCGGACAAGAAATCACGTATTATAAAGTTAAAACAATCTTTTGTATATTTTAATGACGATGTGTATTATCAATTAGAAAAGTATAAGCAGAATTTGATTGGATGATAGATAATGGAAAGCAAACTGTGATGTACATGTAAATGTTTGTAGCAAAATTATAGTGTACCAATCCTTTTCTGTTTATAATTTTAAAAATATTTAAAAGGTTGCACAATGACTGTTAATGAATTTGCAGTTGGGCGGCTAAGTTTTGCTTTTAATCTTACTAGTAAACAATATAGAACTGTAAATTTCTAAAACTGTCATAGGGCAACTGTACAGGATGTTCTAGGAGGAAATCGTACTTCAAGTGTGAATACGTTCATTAATTTTAAGCAAAAGAAGTATCTCAACATACGATTCGAAAAAGTTTCCGAGTTATTGCTTTTTGAAAGAAAAATGCATGACATTTCATAATTAATGTTTATTATTTGAGTAATTCAAATATAAGGTAGTAATAAGTAAATAAATTACTGTAATTGTTCATAAAAAAATTTCTCGTAATTCGTCTTGTTTTTCTCGAATTTTTACGCGTAACCCGCTGCGGTCCGTCTCGCCACAGCACAGTGTGCGATAGCGGACGGAATTGTGCGAATCTATTTGAAAGAACCTGGTGCAAATATCAGAAGAAAAAAAGCACATCTTTAAAAAGAGCATGTAATTCTCCAAATCTCTTCTTTTTAAACAGTTTATCAGATCAATTCTGTAAAAAGTTACTATGTAGTAACGTTACTACGAGATAAAATATTATAAAAAGTATAATGACTTTCATTCATGATAGTAACTGACCTTACAGTTACAGAATTGGTATGTATATCATTTTTGTTATTACCTCTTCAAATAACAGCCAATCCATTTTAAACACAAATAGTCGCAAGAGATTTCGCTTGGAAACAGAAAGTATACTCGAGGATCTTGAGGAGAAATTAGTTCGCCTATGACGGGTAAAAAGAGCATATGGTTCAACCGCCGAAATTAATTAAAATTAAATTATGCTATTCGTGTGGAAATTGAGAATGAAGTATGTGTTTCAGTCGCTCTTGTCACTGTTTTCGTAGCAGCACTGCATGTTCAAAAAAGTACATAGGGGAGATGTGGGGACGGTGGCACAATTGGTACAGTGGAACATTTGAAATATCTTTGAAATATAAAATATTTTCATGTCTGTTTGGGTATATATAGGCCCCTCTGGTACTGAGAAATTATACTATCCACATTCATTTCATTTTGAGTCTATAAATTGAAGTCCTGCCATTTATAATGAAAATGTTGATTTGAGATTGACAAACTAAAGTTTATCGTAACAAGAATTTTTTTATTTGAACGACACACAACTAAATTAGTAAGAAAATTTGTATTACATGTTGTAAATTGATCATTTGTCTACAGTGTAAAGCAATTACTAATGTTCTAAACTATATCATTTATTATATTTGATAAAATGTTCGTGAAAATAGGATTAGGCTAACAGTGGCACACGTGTTATGTGGATACAGTGGTACAGTGAGCCACTGTACCCACGTACGTGGGTACGAGTTAGAAGAACAATTCCAAACTGCGCAAAATAAAAAAGATCAGAAAATTAAAAGATATTCTTGTAAGTTCAGACACGTCTGATACTGATGTCAATATTGATGAGAATTCAAACTCAGATGATAATGTTGACTTATGCCTTTTGCAATATGCCTTAATATTTGAAGGACACGGAAAGAATAAAATGAAGAGCCATTCTATAGGGTAAATCATAGAAATAACGACTGACGATATTTTTGTAACATATCTCCGACGGCTGACTCTACTCTTTAAATTTATTAAAACAAATAAAAATTACACATTTAAAAAATCAGAGCTGATAAAAGTTTTACCATCTCCTGCTCTGTCTGATAGCACAAAACACCGTTTAGACGCTTTGATTTTTACAGTAAATTTAATGAAATATAATTAACATTAAAATAAAAACTATCAAAACTTACTGCTTCCAAGGAACTTACCAAAGTTTATTTTTTATGTTAATAATAAATTTAAATTTATATATTCATTTTTATATGGTTCCAAAAAAATTGATTTTTTATTAATTTTTCAGTACCTTCAGATGATTTATTTTGAAAGACATTGAATTGAAGTTTAAATAAAAATTATTAATACATATACAGATTTTTTGGATACCTATTATATTTACTGTTCCACTGTATCCCTAATGCTGTTTCACTGTACCCTCACGTATAGGTACAGTGGAACAATTACAGAGGTCAACAAAAATATTAATTATAAATGGCACGTGATAAGGACATTAATTTTTAACAGGTTATTTAAACAACGACATTATAAGTATTAAGTGGCGAAAAGATTTATTTAAAAAATTCAAAATTGAAAATGTACAGAAAACCAAAATGTGTGCCACCGTCCCCACATATCCCCTACGTTTATCTGAATATCTTCAAATATAACAAACGATTTTATTGGTGGCTTACATAGAATTGTGTGAAATAGATAAATATTTGTTTTTTGGCGCCCGTAGGCAGGGCATAACCAGCTTTTTTTCGAGCCCTGGGTAAGAAATTTTTAATGAAGACCTAAAAAAAAGGTCCTCATTTCTAAATTTCAAGTGAAGACCTAAAAAAAAATGGGTCCTCACTTCTAAATATCAAGTGAAGATCTAAAAAAAAAGGTCCTCACTTCTAAAATTATTTGGCATTTGGCGCCCTTTTGAGTCTCACGTCAGTGTCCTCTCGCAGCGGCGTCCGAATGCCCGCTTCCGCCGGCCCTGTATTTGTTTATTGATTCTTTGTCGATCAATCGGTATCAGAATTTTTCTCAGCTATAAAACCTTGTGTTGTATTGAGACACATTGCGGCCCGGCACTGCCCTAATGTGCGTTACAACATTTTTGTGATGCGATGCGCTGTGAAGCCCCGATCCGACACTAGTGTGCGCGAGCCTTTAAAGTAACCAAAACAAGCAGATCTGGTTTGTCCTTACAAAAGTGAACGCAATATAAGAAAATAAAATTTTTCTTTATTATAATTTTTGACTATTTAATCTCAGCGCTATTTAAAATAAGTCAAGTCAACGCGCAACAGGTTTTAACACTGTATAGCTGTTGTTTCCAACGCCTACTCCTTAAAATGTTGTGACTAAGATGAACAATTTCAATAAAAGTTTAATCGTCTTGCATTTTTCTTTCAATGAGCCATAATTCTGTAACTTTTTCGAATCCGACCGATGTTGACATAACTTTTTATGCTTAAAATTAATGAAGAAATACACCAAATAAATTTGGACAGATTCCTTCTGGGATACCTGTATTTTAATTCGTTGCTGGCAACTATTGATATAGCTTTTATTTCTTATTCTTCCTAATTTTAATATAAATGTTGTAAAAAAAAACTAATAGGGTATTTCTTTCTATCCTATCTTCTATTTTAGATGGAATTTGTAGAATAGATTATATATTTTTTCAGAATAAAGTGTGGATTTTATTATATAGTGTCTTATTTTTGAATGTAGTTTTTTGTTATTTCATACAGTTCCAAAAGAGTCTACGTATTTACAGTAGGTATTTAGAAATTTAGCTTTACCAAACTCTTGATTGCTTGTATTGTTGACTATTGTTTTCTATAGTAGTAAAATTTAAGTATTTATTTGAACAAATTTGCTGTAGCAAATGCGTAATTTTATACAATTTTTAAATGTTTTTTATTGATGCTTAATAACTAAAAAGTATTTAGATGATTTAATTTCACTTAAGTTGCATTGGATTATGAACTAACACCTATAATCAGTGGGATTCAATGTTTTTAATAGTTTGCACTCAGAATTTTTAGGGTTTCGTATGTATGACCCTTATAACGTCCTGTAGCGTTTCTGATTTTCCTCGAGAATTCTCGATAAAATCGAGAAATTTCAGAAATATTTAGTAAATGTAGCAATACATTCAAATTAGAAGTCTTTAATTTCGTTTAATATCTCTTTATCTCTAAGTTATTACAAATAATTTTAAATAATCATCGATATACATATACAGGGTTAGTGGGGTGGAATGGGCCGAACTTCAGGAATGTATTGTACATGTAAAAAAAAACTCTAATGTTGTGCGATTGACATGTCAGACAACAAACTGACATGTCAAAATTGCGATTGACATGTCAAAATTGCGATTGACATGTCAAAATTGTGATTGACATGTCAAATATTTTGAAAGGTACCACTTCAGAATTACCACCCTAAGATGATATTTTAAATATACAACAGGGGTACTCAACCTTTTCATACCTACCGCCCACTTTAGCATCTCTATTGGTAGAAAAATTTTCATACCGCCCACCTGTTGTATAATAATAATAAATTACCAAATACTTTCGCAAAATTTAGCTGCAAAAATCTTTATAAAACAACTTATTACTACTTACAACTTTAAAACGTCAATTAAATTTTTAAAAAAACGGAAAGTAGCCAGGATTGAACAAAACCCCTACCGCCCACCAAAAAATTCCTACCGCCCACTAGTGGGCGGTAGGGACTAGGTTGAGTACCACTGATATACAACATAAAAAATGAAGTTTCCCTGTTAGTTTCGTATTACAAAATGAGTCAGATAATATGAAGTCAAAATTTATTCATTAAAATTACTCAGTAGAAAACTTTTTATATTTTTCCGAACTATAGATCTTTTTGAGTATTATCTGTCTCATTTTGTAATACGAAACTAAGAGGGAAATTTCATTTTTTATGTTGTATATCTAAAATATCATCTTAGGGTGGTAATTCTGAAGTGGCACCTTTCAAATATTTGACATGTCAATAACAATTTTGACATTTCAATTGCAATTTTGACAAGTCAATTTGTTATCTGACATATGTAGTTTTTGGTTTTCAGTAGAAAACCAGGTTGAGTACCACTAATATACAACATAAAAAATGAAGTTTCCCTCTTAGTTTCGTATTACAAAATGAGACAGATAACATGAAGTCAAAATTTATTCATTAAAATTACTCAGTAGAAAACTTTTTATATATTTCCGAACTATAGATCTTTTTGAGTATTATCTGTCTCATTTTGTAATACGAAACTAGGAGGGAAATTTCATTTTTTATGTTGCATATCTAAAATATCATCTTAGGGTGGTAATTCTGAAGTGGCACCTTTCAAATATTTGACATGTCAATAACAATTTTGACATTTCAATTGCAATTTTGACATGTCAATTTGTTATCTGACATATGTAGTTTTTGGTTGAATATAACCTCGATATAATAAAACTTAACCACAAATTTAAAAGCCAGATTTACAAGTTCACATGTTTCCATAAAAGTCTATTTACACCAAAACAGTCACCAAAGTAACCAGATCTAGTTTCGTATTACAAAATTAGACAAATTATAGGTGTTTTTGCTTTGAAGCATTTTATAAAAATTTGCGCAGTTTTCTTTATAATTTACTTTAATCAGTAATATTGCTTTTAATGTGTCTACATCAAATTGAGTCTTGTCACTTGTCCAAAAACTGTTCATCAAGGAAAATACCCCTTCGGTAGATTCAAGTTTTGCAAAAATAATTTTAGGTGAAATATATTAAAAATATATTTCACCTATAAAAATATTGGAAATAAGTACCTTTTCTAAAATTTGGGACAAAAAACGCGAATTCGGGGCGAATATTGCCTCTGAAAAAATTCGGGACACAAGGCGGAAATTCGGGACTGTCAAATTCAGTACGTATGGTCACCTTAGCATAAGTGACAGGACAGTGTGTAAGTGAGTGTCGATAAGTTACAGAATAAACCTCCTGAATTTGATAGTGGTATCAAATCTTTGTAAAATAGTAGAATGTGATCCAGTGCCATTTATATTACTGATGACCTTGACTATACAATCTATGGCACACTCGGCATTATGTTGTGCGTGAGCTATAAATAGGCCTCAAAAATTCGTAGTAGCCATGTTGGTTGCATACATTACGGCGCTAATTATTTTCATAATTACAAAATTATGTGTGAGCCTTTTCAAATAAAATTATATTGTTTTTATTCTGATGAATTATACAAGACAACACGATATGCGATCCAAATTATCACGGACCGACGCTGTAGTACTTTAAAAATTTATCGGTTAGTGGTAGGGTTACCAAATGTCTCTCGTGACATAGTAGGATATATCTACTAAAAATAGTAGTTTAGTAGGACAGAGTAGGACAGTTTTTTTTTTAAATTTTTATTATGTTACGAAATATTTAGATACCTGACAATTAAGGTCAAATCCCATAACAAGGCCTTTTTTTCATAATAAGGCCTTTTTTTCATAATGAGGCCTTTTTTAAAATTTGTTTAATAATATTATAAAAACATTTTATTATAGATTATATATTATTAAACAATTTTTCACTAAGGCTTCATTATAAAAAAAGGCCTTATTATGGGATCCAACCCTATTAATTATCGTTTAATTTTTGAAATAAAATTATAAAATAAATTATAGGTCATTTTTATAAATTTCTTAATAACATATAATTAACAAGAAACAATCAATAAATAATAAGTAATACTACTAATATGAAAATTTAATTATATATTTATTGGTTCACATCTTTCTTTATATTTAATAAAATCACATTTTAGAAATAAAAATATAAAATAAATCATAGGATATTTTTTAAAATTTTCTTTATATATAATTAATAAGAAACAACCAATAAATAATTAACAATCAATTTTAAATATATATATGGAAATAAAAATATAATTAAATATGTTTATTGGTTGACGTTCACATTTTCTTTTTTTTTTTTTTAATAAAATCATATTTTTTAGATGTATCTGCTTTTTTTAATAAAGCTTTATCCTTAATGACATCATAGAAAAATTCTAAACATGTTTTATTTTTATAATTAAATTTCACGAACATTAAATTTTTAACTGTATCAATTGACAATCGATATCGCTCGTCTGACCATTGTGCTTCCATTAAACTAAAAATTCTTTCTACAACAGCATTATTATGCGCTGAAATAGCAAACATCAACTGGAATATTATTAAAAATTCGGAAAATTGTTCCTCATGTTTTACACTTTGAAAAAAATGTAACCACTTATCATTAACTGTTTTGGCATTTAAATTTAAGGCGTCTTCAAAAGTAAAAATACTGTTAAGTAGGACATTTCCGATATTTTTTAACAGTAGGTAGGACGTAGGACAAGGAGGTAAAGGTAAAGGACAAGGTACTAAAGTAGGACGGTTGGTAAATACCTACTATTTTTACGGCCGTTCAAAAATTACGAAAAACGAGTGAGAATATATATATTTTTTTGGCATTCCATATAAATTTAATTTGTAAACGTCAGAATTTCAATTGTTTTCTGAATTTTGTTTATAGTAAAAATAAAATATTTAAAATGACAATTTATAATTAAACTATTATCATCAGCTCGGTATCATGGTACAAAAATAAGGTAACAAACAAAGTATCTGAAATACAGATACAAAATACTTAAATTTAAATATCTAGATACAGATACAGATACATATTTTAAAAAGTATCTAATTTGTATCTAGATACTTGAAAAAGTATCTAGTTACTGTATCTAGATCAGTGGTTCTCAACCTTTTTTAGGTGAAGGCACCCCTATGCAAAATGTGAGATCTTCGCGGCACCCTACTATTAAATATGTCACTATTTCGTCAATTTAAAGTATAATCAATCAAAAGTATAATTGTGATGTTGGAAAAAAAACAATAATATTCCAATTACATAATATGTATTTAAAGATCATTCGAAAATTTATAAACGATAAATATTTCTTCGATTCCGAGAATAGCGGCGAATTTATTTTGAAAAGCTCGCGGCACCCTGGTTGAGAACCACTGATCTAGATACTTGTAACTAGATACATTACAACACTGGTTAAAAACCGCTCATGCACTTTAGCTCTCATCCACCACAAAGTCTTTCAGTATGACTTTTTAAGTATCCTATCTGTTAAGGTATCTTACCAATATTTCATAGTAACAAAGATTTGGCGTATTTTATTTTGAAAATTTAGTCATGTTCATATCCACTTAATGAAATCTATGTTAGGAGTTGAAAATGCAACTGCTTTTTTTAACAGCAATTTTTGTAAAATTATCCACAGTTTTAACAAAACAGCTGCTATTTAGTGTAATATTGTTCACATTTTATTTTTACTTAACAAGAGCAAATTCGACTTACTCATTATCTTTTTCAATGAAATTTAATTTAAAAAAAAATAAAATACACGCAAAGTGTTTAAAAATATAAGACGAATTTGCCCAATACAAAACAAAAGTCAGTTATTACGACACAAGTAGCAAATTAGAGAACGTATTGTTTAATTTTAATTATTAATCGATTACTTATTTTTCAGATTCCCGGAACACTCGAAGAAAAATTCCGTACCAAGAACAAAAACGATATTATGGACATAACTAGCTGATGCAAGATGATGTAAGATGTTTTCGAACATCTTAAAAACGTCCATTTTAAAGGCATTGACATCGTGCCTGTACATAGCAGCAAGAGGATATTCCTTAATAAATGTGATGTTTTTTTTATTTATATACTGTGTTGTAGATTTTAGGTTATGTTTAATTAACACCATAATTACTGACAGTGAAGTAAAGAAGTGTTAAAAACAAACATTTTACAATTTTATAGGTTATGTTTATAAATAATATAATTTATTTACTTTTCCGATATGCAAATTCTGAACTTTGTACAATAAAATGAAGTTCAGTGAGTACTAATAAACTTAAGTACCAATAATAAAAATTGTATGTGTTTTAATTTTGTATTTATTTAATTTTCAAAAAAAGTGTATCGGAAATAAACTGAATTCTAATATTAAGAGGTTCGTGTTACTTCTGAGTTTCCTACGTTTAAACGAAAGTCAGTTTTTAAGACGCTAGTATTGAAAGTAATAATATTAATTATGTGTTGCTTTCTCATATTTAATTTATGAAAAATATCTATCGGAAACAATCTGCGTACACCAATTTTTCAAAAAGATTTGTTTCCAAATTGTTCCAAATTTTAGTCAACGGGTTGTAATTCACTGTTTCAGTAATTAATAAAAACTCAAGAGTGTTTTTTATTAGTTTATTCCTTGAGTATGACTCTAAATTACCCAGATTTTTACGATTGTACATGACGTTAAGTACCGTATGTTATTATTGGTTTAGCTAATATATTTATCTGTGTATGTTATATGTAAATATATTATTATAAATTAAAAACTATATTAATATAATGAATTTATGGAATACTGTATTTAAATAAATATATCATATTTTTATTGGTGTCTTTTTAACTCCTCCTTTTTCTTCTTTCATATAAGGCCTCCATCTTGATATCTTAATAGACGAATTCCGAAGTGACGTCAGCAACACTAGCGCCAGTGAGCTTCTCTCAAACTAGTCTTACAAATATTTCATTTGTATTGTCAACTGACAATAACTGAAGCGCCTCTAGTGAGATTTTGAGAAACTGACGGTTGTAGGATAGTCGAGTTTGTGACATGCATGGGAATATGTTCTTAGAAGTGGAAAGACAGTTAAAGACCATTTTAGAGTGTGTTCCCGTGTGTTTCAATAAATATCACATGAAGATACCATTGAACCTGTCAAAAATATCCTACCAAAGTCAGCCATGATGTGAATGCAGTAGCGCCTCTATCGGTAGTGTCAGATGCCAATATTGATGTCGGGTTGCTAACGTAAGAGTTTTTTCTAACTTAAGTTAAAATCGTTTGTTTTTGTATGTTGTAGCATACAAAAACAAATGATTTTATCTTGAGTTAGGGATAATTCTTACTTTAGCAACCGGCCATGAATAACTTTATTTCAACGAAGATGTCGTACAGGGAGTGAAATTAAAATATGTGAAAATAGAAAATCATTCTATTCAAGAATTAAAAAGGTGATTAGATAGGCAAGTAATAAACAAATGGCGCGCAAATAGTTTTGCTTATGTCTAAAGTAATTCATAGATAAAAAAAAAAAAAAAAAAAAAATGCATATTTTAGACAAATTAAAGTGACACCCGCAAAATGGTGAATTTGTAAGAAAGAAGTTCCAAATCGACTTAAATCACAACCGCCAAATAGTCCAGATTTTAATGTATTTGATCTTGGTTTTTTCCAAATCCTGTACAATCCTTACAACATACAGCTTCACCGAATACAATCGACGAACTGATTGAATGCGTACGAAATGCATTTAATGCATTAAACATACAAACCTCCAACATTGCAAACTTGTGTAGAAGTAACCATGTTAGCAAAATGAGGGAATCCCTGTAAGATTCCGTACATTAATAAGGCAAAACTTCATCGTAAGGGACGATTACAAACAACTTGTTAAATTAAAACTTTTTGTATTCTTTGTTTTATAATAAAGTCTGTTCCAAATGGTTAGGCGGAACTAGATTTTGCAGTCTAGTTACTTTCCGTTTTGTTTAAGCTTTGTAAATCATACTTACAATAAACATTTTTTTGTTAAGGTTAATATCATTTTAAAATGTCATTTTCTTTATATTTTGATTTTTTGTGTCTTTCTTAATACAAATTTCCCATTTATTTATTTATTTTTTTATTAAAATATGTAAAAAATAATTTAATGTCATTCGTTTCCATGGTTTCATTGTTGGAATTTTAAATTTTGACATTCCAACGTGAAAAAAGAAATAACCCAAGCAAGGTCTCTTCTCGTGACAACCTAAAAGAACGAAATTCCCATTTAGTTCCGCCTAACCGTTTGAAACAGACTGTATGTCTCATTTTGTAATATGTAACTAAAAGGGAAACTTCATTTTTTAAGTTGCATATTTATAATATCAATTTACGGTAGTAATTCTGAAATGGCAACTTTCAAAATATTTGACAGGTCAGTCACAATTTTGACATATTACTTTGGTATCATATTACTTTTGTAAGAACAAACTAAAAGGAAATTTGGTTTTCAATAGTTTGCATCTTTGAAGCTGTATGTCATGTTGGTATTAAAAAATGTCACTTTTTTAAAATGTGGATCCATTTGACATATGTCATAATGAAAAATGATATCTTAATAGACCATATTAGTAATACGTCACAAAATGGGATTCAGTGCTGCCGTCTCGCGGTTGGATTCCTTTTATTTGAATTTAGCATGTTGTTTTTTTGTTAAATTGTATTTTGGAAATATAAATTAAGTTTTCAAAGTAAGAGAGTGCTTCACATCAAAACTACAAGTCAATATTTATTTATTAAAATTCTTATTTTATACATTATAATTTAATATGTCATTATTTTTGCAGAACAATATTATTTTGCAGGTTAATTTTGAAAAATTTACGTTAATAATCGTTATTATGGCAAGTAACATAGCAATAAGTGTGTGTGCCATATCTAAATGGTTTAAAGGAATAATATGTTGTTTTTAATTTTCCATTATTTTTTCATTTTCATCTGTCAAAAAACGCAAAAATTTGCAAATAATGTAGATGTAATTGTTACAATTTGAAGCAAAACAATACACCAATATGCATTCTAAAACAAAATATTAATGATTACATAGTGTTAATTAAATAAATACTAAAGATATTCCGATTTTCATATTATTTAAAAACGTAACCTATAAATATATCTTCGAATCCTTATTTATATATTTATAAAATCATTATTCTATAATATAAAGTGTCTGGACTGTATATATTAGTATATATTTATCAAAAATACATATTTTTTGCTCCAAAATTGAAAATATTTATAAAATTAAGGTAACAAAAGTAATGTCCCATGTATGTTAAACTTCAAAAGGACTCAGCTCTCAGATGGCAGCACATGTATGTGACGACACACTAATATGGTCTATTATAATGATCATAACCTTATCAACCTAAAGTCGGTTTTACAGCGTAAGGAATATTTTTAATAGACCATATTAGTAACTACGTCACAAATTGGAATTCAGTGCTGCCGTCTCGCGGTTGGATTCCTTTTATTTGAATTTTCTATAATATAAAGTATCTGGACTGTATATATTAGTATATATTTATCAAAAATACATATTTTATGCTCCAAAATTGAAAATATTTATAAAATTAAGGTAACAAAAGTAATGTCCCATGTATTTTAAACTTCAAAAGGAATCAGCTCTCAGATGGCAGCACATGTATGTGACGACACACTAATATGGTCTATTGACATTTAAAGTCAGTAACACATCATAAAAGTAACCAAAATAACCAGATCTAGTGTGTTCTTACAAAAGTGAACAGCTTATAATACAATTATAATACAATAAATAAATAATAAGTTATTACAATAAATCAGCGCTTTTTATTTAAAAAAATTATATCCAGATCTTAACTTATATGAAATTTAAAATATTTAGGTTACAAGTGCATAGCAAATTCTTGTTCAATAGTTGATAAAATAATTTTCAAATTAATTTTAATACTTTTAAATACCCGTCGAAAATAGGTGTCTGTTTGTCGTTCCGGCGCGTTCTATGACAAAAAAACACTGCAATAAATTATTTCCAAATAAAATCCATACAAGAGCATTTTATAAATACTTTTGGTTGAATTTAGCTCTTTTTAACAATTCGTCTTCTTTTAAAACGTAGTAATATATTTCATTACAACTGAAATCAAAATTTACCACGTAATGTAGAATAGCCTCTACAGTATCACATGTACATAGCGAATTACGCTCGTCGGTCCGCTGAATTTCCATCAGCGAGAAAATGCGTTTGACGTTTGCATTGTGGCCTGGAATAGAAAAAACGTATTCAAATTTGTTTTAGAATATTTAAATACTGTTCTGTAAATTCCTTATCCATCTTGGATAAAATTACTATCCATTTTTCTGAGGCGGTTTTAGACTTCCAGTCTTTATTTTCTGCAATTTCTAGTTCAACAATTTTTCACAATGTTGATATTTGGTTGAATAAATAACTCTCATTTATTTCAATATTATTATTGTTGAAGTAATTTAATGTTTGTTGTACATTTTTCCATTCTGGTTTTTCTTTTTAAACCATCCATGAAAATATTAAAAAATGTTCAAGAGGTTTTATCCACTTATTTAAATATACAATAAATTTTTCATAGAAATTAGTAACTTCCATTTTAAAATTATTAATTTCATTTTTAGTAAGTATTAGTAGATTCTTCACGTTCTTTCAAAATTGTCTCTACACGTTTTGGTAAAAAACACTATATGCATCTTTCTTCAAACATAGCTGCTGTATCTTTTAATACACCGAAAACTTCCATTATAGATTTGTTTTTTCCCTCAATTTGTAATAATCAGTCAAATTGACCGATTCGGCCTGGCTATGAACGAACCAGAAGTATACCTCACTTAATAGGTCATTAAAAAACTTTAATTTTAAGTTTTTGGCGCTTTACTTTCTTTACCGTCGGACAAATTTAAATTCGTTCCAATGATGTGCGTTCCCGCGACGACTCCTGACTGATTTAATAAATTATTAAAATACACAAAACCGGGACAAATATGTGTCTCGAGAGACTGTCTCGGGACATAGACCTCAAAACCGGGACAATCCCGGTTTTCCGGGACGTCTGAGAGCCCTAAGGTCACATGATTCCATAAAAGTCTATTTACACCACAACAATCACCAAAGTAACCAGATCTATCATAGTTTGTCAAAATGCGATGATAAGAATTATTTAGGCCGGCCCACCGGGAAAATCCTGACGTCCCGATGGTCTTATCCGTGCGTTACGGGCGACGCTGTCTTCTTACAGTAAATGTATTAAAAATATCAAAATATTTAGGATATTTCGTTGGTCCGCGATAATGAAATGGTTATGAACCACTGATATAGATTGCTCCCTAACTGAAAATGAAGGTATCTTAGCGACATGACAAACAGTTGTTATGTCGTTTAAGCACGCGTTACAGCGGAAATGATTCAACATCATGCTAATAAACACTGCACAAACTTATATTCGTTTTATTGTTAAATTCATATCTTTGGTGCTAAATCTAAAATTATTATTATGACTTCCTGAAGTCAATTATCAAGAAAATATATGGTACATCTGAGTGTATTTTGCCTAGTCTTACTATAAGTACTGTCACAAAGTTTCCAATAGAATTCTTCTTAAAGATATTTTAATTTTCTTCTAGTACATAATAACAGTACCACCTCTGTAACTGTGAACTTCCTGGACGTGCCTCTAACGTTGCAAATTACCGAATCTTCCCCATACCCTTGTTCAACGAGAATCTGGATGAATTCCAAATCTGGACTCATTCAGTAAACAAAACTGTAGCCCCATCATTATCACACCAATATTGAAAATTATGACACCAGTCTAATCTTGCTCTGCGATTGCCTCTAGAGAGGGGTTGATATCTGATTGATCGTCGAGATAGAATATTAGCTTTTTGGAGACGATTTCTTTCAGTATCGCGACCAACGGTTAAGTTATGCGTTCGCTGTAACTCCCTTACCAATTCGGGTGCTGTAATAATAGGTTGTCTTCTAGCATTTAAGACCAAAAATCTGTCTTGACCTGCTGTTGTACAGCGACCACGTCCCGGATGTTAGTCGGCCATCTGATGACACTTTGAGAATTTCCTATCCGCTCGGTACATCAACTTGCCTGAAGCCAGCTTGGAAAAGTCTCACCGCACGATTCATCTCGTGGATAGTTAAATGATGTCGCTCCATTTTTAAAAAAGTATGCCACTACTTAAAAACAATGTAATTATTAATATAAACGTTTAATCGAATTAAAATGAAACATGTTATCAACCTACGGATCATGTACTGAATAAAATTTATCAAATTTGTATTTGTTTTGTCTTGTTGGTTATTGTTTTTACTTGTTTTCCATATCCAACTCTTCATAATTGCCTACTTTAATTGAAATACAACATTAAATGTATAATAAGCAATGAGAGACTTCGAAGACTTAATTTGCCCAAACTGGAAAACCGCAGAAGTCGTGGTGATCTTATAACTACCTACCGTGTACTCCATCGGAATTTTGATGCTGATCCTACTGGTTTGTTTGTACTTAATGTAGATTCTCGTTCACGTAGACATTCGTTAAAGTTATGTCACGAAAAGTTCGGGCGAAGTTTCTTTCGAACCGAGTGTTTAATGACTGGAATAATCTACCTGGAAGTGTAGTGTCTACCCCAAGTGTGAACAATTTCTAACAGTTGCTACTATCCCCATAAACTGAAATTTTCTGTTTTTATATTTGTTATAGTTTGACTTTCGTTGTTTATCAAATTGTTTTGTTTCTTTCAACTTTCCTGTATCACAATGTGAAATATTGTAATTTTTCTATAAGAACTTTACAAGCCATTGGCTTCAGTTCTTTTTAAATAAATAATAATAATAATAATATTTTCATATTTTTTTCAATATCCCTGGACTTTTCCGATGTGTGTATTTACGCTTATTTGGTGTTACAATCTTTGGTGCCATTTAAATAAATGGTGAATGGAGAATCCGTAAGATGGAAGATATCCGAAAGCTTAACTCAAGGCCGAGTATCACACAAGAACTGAGAGCTAGAAGATTACAGTGGAAAGGACACGTGATGAGGATGAGGAAGGACAGAATTCTTAGGAAGATATGGAAGGGAAGATTGAATACTCGCTGACCAATGGGAAGACCTCGCAAGAGATGGATAGATCAGCTAATAGAAGATCTAATAAGTATTAAGTATAACGGTCGACTCAGCCTCAATTCTATAATACGTAAAATAGGTACCTGTTTATACAGGGATAATAGGACTGGTCAAAACGCCACACTGACCACGTAGATTTTATATCTATGACCGGCGGACTAGAAACGGAGAACTTCTCTGCCTACCTAGGCGTTGGAAACCTATTATTATTTTTTTTTTTAACTACTGTTTATTGCTTTTTAAAACTTAAAATTGATTTTCCGTGTTAACACTAATTATTTTAAGTAATTTTGTTGGAGTATTAAAGAGCGATATAATTATTGTTTGTTGTAAGGGCGATTATGTGCTGGCCACATCATATTTTTTGTGTATATCCAGTTATATAACGATCAGATATTATATATCTAGCGAACAGGAACATTATGATGAAATGAAACGAGAAAAACGATCGATTGTAAAGAAATTACTTGCGCAAACGTTCCTATTACGTCCGGCAGCTTTTTATTTGTTGCATTTGTTATGATGAGCACACTCCATGAATATCTGTAAACGCTATAAGCACCTACTTTCCTTTTAGATTAAACAATTTGTTCAATATTATGGCTGTTTTACATTATATTTTTCTCCAAAGCAGTACGGAGTTTTTATATAGTATTGACGTAAAAAGTATAATGTATAATACAATACTTCCTTCAAATTTTTTATTTCTATTTCACTATCTAGGGTTCTTAGGTAGGTATAGAGATACCAATAAAAATTAATTAACCGATTAATTGATCATTTAATTAATCGAAGTTAATAAATTCGTAGAAAATAATCTATTAATTGATTAATAAATTTAAAAAAAACATACATCGGCAGAGTAGTTGAAAGAGTTATTGTTGAAAGATCATAGGATCAAAAAATGTAAAGAATAGTTCGACAGGAGCCGCTTACTTCTTCTTCTTCATGGCGCTATAACTCGTCCTGGGTTTTGGCCTCCGCCATTGAAGTGAAGTGTGAATTTTCACACATTTTAGAGTTTTGTATGTATTTAATAAGAGTGTAAGAAACCAACATAATACTGGATTTCTAGGTATATTTATCACATCAAAGCAGTGATGGGCGCGTAAATTACATGATGTAAGTTACCTCTTTGTTGACGCGTAAACAATTGATGTAAAGTAAACACAAAAACTCTTGTAAACAATGTAAACAACGTAAACCAATGTAAACAATGATTTAGACATGCGCACTTACTTGGAATTACGGAAACCCATTATCAAAACATTATTATAAATAGTAAAATTTTAATAGAACAATTTTAAAAGAAAAAGTAAGTATATAAAATTAGAACAAGCCAATATACATATTAATAAAAATCGAATATGTATCATTATATATGGTGTTACAAGTTAGTAAATATGAATACGAAAGATACAAAAAAAAATTAAGAAAATCGATTATATTTTTTTATAACAAAATAAATTAAACTTCAACTTAAAGATAACTAGCCTATATTTTTTAATAACAAAAAGATTTATTACAGATTTTGCATAACGCCCTATATTTATTTCATTTTCTTTAATTAATAAAACTCCTAGTTCTTCATAGATATTCCTTCGGTTTCTTCCCACTATTTTTTAAATAAATTTATTGTTTTAAACTGAATTTACTTGTTCATTATCATCATTTTCTTCATCAGTTTTTAGCATCAGTTCATTTTTATTTGTATTAAATAACTAAAACTAACCTCATTATTTGACAGTTTACATAGTTTACATTGTTGACAAGTTTACCAATTGTTTACATAAATTTACACGTAAACATAAACTTTAATTGTTTACGTGTAAACTAAATGTTAAATATGTAATTCGCTATGTAACACAGTAAATAAGTAAGCGCTCGTAGCGTAGTGCGTTTCGTCGTTTATTTGTAATTTGCAAACTAGAGTTCGATTCCTGTCAATTTAAATTTTTCTGTTTTTTTTGCATTTTTATTTTGTTTAAATTATTTTGTCAAAATTCTAGTTATATTTTGGTAAATGTTTCATTTAATTTTTAAAAGCATAAATTTAATAACCAGTGGGAAGTGTTGAAATTATAATTTAATTCTATGTTTGAATGTATACGAAATCAGATAGAGGGTCTTATGATTAAAGCAACCAATGGAAGCCATAGGCGCAATTTTCCAAATCTTAATGAACCTTGCTATATAAAAAATATTGCACATATTTAGAAACTTAAATAATGGTATTAGGCATTCGAATTAAAATTCATAAAAAAATACTTTAACATAAAATTTGTTTTGGCGTCCCAAATAATCATCATTCACTTACTAAATACCTGCGAAACCCTGAAATGTGTGAAAATTCACACTTCACATCAATTTTTTAATATACGTCTTAAGAGCTTTCTTTTGATACCACACAATAAATTTTAAAAAATATATATTTTATGAACGGCACAATAAAATCGACAGGTTTTGGAAAACTAATCTGATCAAAAATTCCTGTTGAACTACTTCGGTTCCCATCAATGTCCATTAAGGAGATTTTTTTCAGGTTTTTAGATTAACCATTTTGGCAAAAATCCCATAAAAAAATTATTTTTCAAAAATAAAAATTTGTTTGTTGATCCACGCATTAAGAGGTTTCATTTGGTATGCCACTCAAAATTAAAATATATATATATATATATTAAATATTTAACTGTTTATATTATCTCGAGATATGTTTTTTTTAACTCTCAGTATTTTTTCTGTATGTGGGTCAAAGAGTTGTACAAGCGTGCCAAATTTTTATTCTCCATCTGACTTTCCTCTCCGATCTTCTTTCTTCTTGCCTCCAGTTCTCTCGCCCATCTTTCTCCCTTGCCTTTTGCCTTCCTCACTCATCAGTTCCTTTATCCAGAGCCGGCCAGAGCTCGGTGCGAACGGTGCGACCCCACAAAGCCCCGCGCGAACCGATTTTTTTTTTTTTTTTCTTTATAGAATGACTAAATCGATTCTTTTCATAGTTGCAGTTTACCTTACATATGAAAATATTTGGATTTATTTCTACTAAATATGTATAAACTATGCAGCCAATACCGACATTTGTGTTTTTAAAATGTCGGTAATTTGTGATACTTATTTGTGATATAAAGGTGTCTCAAAACAAATTTTATATTTATTTAGCTTACTGCGTGAACGCAACGTATCCGAGAGGCGCAGGGGTTATGTCAATCGGTAGCCTGGCTCTTGGGAATGCAGTCGCTATGGAGCGTTTCTTGGGAGCAGACCGCGCGTTATGCGTGCGAGAGGTTTACAAAAACGATGATTCGGCGACTGTAGCGCGTAGATAATTCTGCAGTATTCGAGGTTTTCGCCACTTAAATGATGCGCCAAGCATTCCTCTCATTCGACATTGGGTTAAAAAGTTTGAAGAGACTGGTACAACGCTGGATAAATCAAAATCCGGGCGACCTAGGTCATCAAGAACGGTAGAAAACGTGGAGAATGTTAATCAGTCTGTTCGTGACGCACCGAACCTTTCAATTCGGAAGCGCGCAAGTGCTTTAAATGTGCATAGATCATCATTACATCGCATTATGCACAAAGACCTAAAGCTGCACCCCTACAAAATTCAATTGGTGCAAGAATTAAAGCCCCAAGATGCCAGTCAGAGGCTTAATTTCGTAAATCAGGTGATTGAGCGATTTTCAACGTTTATCAACATTTTGTTTTCGGATGAAGCTCATTTTCATCTTAATGGCCACGTAAATAAGCAGAACTGCCGCTACTGGAGTGCAACGAATCCGAAACGCAAACATCAGAAACCCCTACATTCGCCTAAAGTGACCGTATGGGCTGCGATGTCGGCGCGAGGAATTATCGGCCCTTACTTTTTTGAAGACGAAAGGGGGCGTGCAGTTACAGTGAATTCAGAGCGTTATGTGGAGATGTTAGACAACTTCTTGGTACCTGAACTGCAAAACTTTCCTGGCTATAACCAAAGAACATGGTTCCAACAGGACGGAGCAACTTCACACACGTCCAATATGTCTCTGCCACGTGTTCGTGAAATTTTCTCAGGCAAATTGATCTCCCGGAGAGGTGACATAAATTGGCCTCCACGCAGTCCAGATTTAACCCCTATGGACTTTTTACTATGGGGTTATCTAAAATCTAAAGTTTACGCCAATAAACCGACTTCACTGGCGCATTTGAAAGAAAATATCCGTCACGAAATGGCAGCCATCCCTGAGTCCACCTGCCGAGACGTCATAAGTAATTTTACTGTTCGATTAAATGAGTGCCGAGAACGCGAGGGTCTACATTTAGACGATATTATTTTTAAGAAATAAATCCCCAAAAAGTGTATTTTAATAATTAATAAACATTTTTTCTATTTACGGCTTACTTTTTTTTTAATCGATCCACTAAATATAAAATTTCTTTTGAGACACCTTGTATATAAAACTTCGTGACCAATAATTCTAATTTTGTCAAGAATTCACACAACCTGTTGAGATGTGAATATACAAAAGATGACTGAAGACGGTCTGCTTAAATGGTGCAAAGAATTAAATTTGTGTTTAAAAGACGACATTGATTGTACAGACCTTTTTTGTGAAATTAAAATGTGTCGTCGGGTATTGTCGCTTAGAAATACAATTTTAGAAATTTTAGAATGTATTTACAAGAACAATTAATCTGAATTGTATCCCAACTGTTTCGAAATTAAGACTGACAATTCCAGTAACAGCATCAGCAGAGAGATCGTTTTCAAAACTGAAAATAATAAAAAATTATTTACGAATTTGTATAAGTCAGGGGCGATTCTCTTCATTGGCAATTTTGTCAATCGAGTCCGAGTTGGCAGGAAAACTAAATTATGACGAGATAATTAACAATTTTTCAATTAAACATGCCAGAAGGGATTAGTCATCATTACTGGTACGACCTTCAAGGCCCTTGAAGGCCATAGCCGTCTTAATCGTCTTCCGCCATTCCTTCCGATTTTGTGCTATTGTCCTCCTGTTGCGTGCACCGATAGACCGAGCATCCAGTGTTACACAATCAACCCACCTAAGCTTTGGGCTACCTCAATTCTACTACCTACTGGCACAATGGCACAATACGAAAATCTCTTTGTACATGGTTTATTTCATTGACTCCAGTCCATCCTAGTCGATTTAGTTAAACTTTTTTCTTCATACCGATTAAACAGTTTGAAATTATATCCGCATCGCAATAATGCACTTTTGCATATGGTCTAAAACGTTCTATGGGTATCTGGGTCGCGTCATGATTTCAGTACTGTTTTCAGAATGAGATTTCATAACAATAGGTTTTCTATGGACAGTGGTCGTTATGAAATAGGTATTTATAGATCTTTTTAGCTATTTATATTATTTTGTAAAATATTAATTATAATTATTCATAAATTATTGGTGTAACTAATATGTACTAATAATAAGTGCAATATTGCAAAATACAAATATTTTGAATGTGTGTTTTTTTTTAGAAGAAGAAGGCCGCGCACTAGGTTCTTTGACCGGGCCCCGCTTTTTCTCGAGCCGGCCCTGCCTTTATTTCTTCCTGCCAAGCTGCCATCTCCTTACAACTCTTAACTAAATACTCCAAGGCAGGGCCGCCCCTAGCATTTGCGGGGCCTGGGGCAAAACTGGGATTGCGGGGCCCCAAAACAGGATTTGCGGGGCCCCATCTATATATATATATATATTGAATAACGATATTTTCTTTAATATTATTAGCTATTAACAAAGTACACATACTTATATTCAATGAAACTATAAATTTTTTCCAACTATTTATAAAACTTGGAATTATATTTTTAATGTATTTTATTATTTTATTACTTGACGGTCGAAGCGCGGGGCCCTTAAAGGCGCGGGGCCTGGGGCAGGTGCCCCACTTGCCCCCGCCTAGGGGCGGCCCTGCTCCAAGGTTTCCTCTACTTCCTTGCACATCCTCTGGCTTTGCCCAGTACCTTTTGTTCCCCTCTTCGCCGCATGTCAACCACGCTATTCTCTTGATTCTACTGATTCATGAAGATAGGGAAACTCCAACCATAACCAAGAAGAAGCGAGTCATGAAGAAAATTATGTACGAAAAAAGGATGTTATAACAATTTCAGTCTATTGGCATCTGACACTACCGATAGAGGCGCTACTGCATTCACATCATGGCTGACTTTGGTAGGATATTTTTGCAGGTTCAATGGTAAATTCATGTGATATTTATTGAAACACACGGGAACACACTCTAAAATGGTCTTTAACTGTCTTTCCACTTCTAAGAACATATTCCCATGCTTGTCACAAACTCGACTATCCTACAACCGTCAGTTTCTCAAAATCTCACTAGAGGCGCTTCAGTTATTGTAAGTTGACAATAGAGCCCCCTAAAAAAAAATTGGGCGCCTTCTTCATAGGCAACCGTTTTCCCACGAACCAAAACAATTTTCATTTGGAATTATTTGTTACTGATAAACTTTTATAAAATTAATGTGAATGTGTTTTTTTATCAAACTTTGTAACTATTTATATTGTACGATATTGGGCTATCACTAGATAAGCCATTAATTTGTTGTTTAATAAATAATATAAAAAGTAAAAATATATACCAATAACTGTATGTCCTCTTTATTAAAAAAATGTTTATATTTTTCACCTAATGAACCTTACTAATGGTCTATTAACAATAAAAATTACAAATACACAAACAGAAATTTAAATAAATGTTCTTTCAATACACTTTCAACTTATTATAGTTTTAATTGATAAAAATAAAATAAAACACCATCCACAGAAGAGATTTTAAACTAATTCCAAATTCCTCCGCAATTATTATAAAAGCGTTGTTGTTCCTCGTTTTGATTGGTCAAGCTTTTATCCAAATCTCGGATTAAAAATTTCAAAATTCTCATTAAATATTCTACGCGTTTATAAAACTAAAATAAAAGTTATTAACTTAAAATGTTTGGTATATAAATTGGGTTTAGCTTTTATGTGAATAAAGAGTTAGTGTGTGGCCGCGTCATGATAGAAATACCGCGAACCCTGTGTATGTTGCAGCTTGCTAGCCAGAAAGAACGATTTAAACTAGAAAAACGAACACATGACATTTCATCATAATTACTTTGAATATATGCAATAGGTTTTGAAACGTTAAAATAAGTATATTTTAGCAAATATAAAATTGTTTTATAATGAAATATCTTGTTAGAATTGGTTGTAAAGAGTTTTAAATCGTGGTTTTACATAAAAATGTTTTATTGCTGTGTGTGTTGGTCCTAATGGCTGCTTGGCTGTCCGCTGTACCGTTGTATATTTCTAGACTCTAGACTTGTAAGGGAGTGCCCGCTTCATTTCTAGCGTTTTACAGTGAAAAATAAAGTGTATTACTCTGTTTCGTATAAAAAAAGTGGTGATGTTTGCTTATAATTTCAGTGTTCTTTTATTTGAAAGTAATGATCAGATCAAATAGCTCAAAGAAAAATGATTTGGAACCAAAACCTGGCACTTCAAGTGTAGATAAAAGTAAGCTAACAATTGCTACGTCAGTTTTATTAATATCTAGTTTAGTTCAACAAGTTTATACAAGTAAAAATAATGTTTTAACCTATAATTCATGTGTTTCAGGTAAATGTTTTTTAGTTAAAGGTCCAAAACCTTTACAAAAATTCAGATTTTACTTAGATATCAAAAATCATGGGATCACTAATAAATTAGAACAAAAAATTAAACATCTCGGTGGGGTAAGTTTTGTTTTTAATTAGTATTTTCTATTTCTTAGAAAACTTGTTATTGTTTTTATTACGTCACATGATATGCATTGTTTTGGCGGCTTACCATACATTTCCTGCTTAAAGATAACAAGTATTTGTCTGGCGCACTGTATAGGTAAATGTCCGTTTCTTTTCATGCCAAGCATAAAACCGTTCGTCGTTCGCTTGCCCCGGTGCAATATGTCCAACGATAGGTCACGTAAATCGATACAGCTAAGCGCGCTTTAAAAACTCCAAACTACATCATTTCATCATAAAAACTCAATATTTGTTGTTGTTTTCAATTGTAACAGTTTTAAAAACTTAAAAACATGATAATACTTGTTTAAACAACACTTATATAAGTGTTTCAGTTGTTTATATCATTGTTTGTTATTAATAAAACAATATTATAACTTTTTAGTTGTTTTTAATTGTTATTTTTTAACAAAAACTTTGTTGTGATTGTTTTAATTAATTTTAGTCCAGTTGGCAACAATGTAATGTACGCCATCTTGTTTAACTTGACAGCTCCTATTTATGTTGATTTACAAATGACCGATTTTAGTGTATTTATTGCAAGTTTTTATCTTTTTTGATGATGGCATTTAGTTTTTATGACTTAAATCTGTTAAATATCTTTCTTTAGGAGTTTTCAAGTTAGTGTTATGTAATTATAAATTGAAATATTGAGTGAAAAGCGTTGTTTACCCATTTAGTAGATATGTCATCATCTAGTGATTGGAATATCTGTCAAATGGTGAATTGATTGTAAGTGTATACATTATTTTACATACAAAATATATTCAAATACGTCCCTATATATCAAATTTTTTTATTATTCAGCCTCTAAACCTTGTTTTAGAGTTATAATTTTAGTAGGTCACAATTTTTTTAGTATTCGGAAAGTATGTTACGATACTATATATGTCAATGGTTCTTTTAGTAATAAACAAGCCTTTTTCAAAATGTAACATTGTAATCATGTACTGTAAAATTTTTTATGATTTATTTAGAGTAGTTTTATATTTCGTATGGTATATTTTATCATTTTCATATATTCGAAATGTATATTGTACCGATAGACTAATAATGTTATTTTAATATATTTATATTTATTTTAATATAATATTATGTTAAAGTTCAATAAGTTAAACGTTTTTATTGGTTTTTATTTTGCCAAATATAACATATTTATGATTTTCTCATGAGGTGAAAGTAACGTGTATGCACTGCAGAATTTATTACTGAAAATTTGTTAATATAAGATTCATATTGAATTATCAGAATTTTTTCTTGTGTTTTGAAACATCTTATAAGTGTTCTTTTCTTCCTAGTAGTTTTCAGACCAGTTTATAGTCTTCTGTCATTCTGTGAATTTTTTTGGCGTGTTCCATCTTCTCATTTATCTTCCTATATTTCTCTGTTGAGAATTATTAGTTTTGTTATGCTCATAATTTTTCTTAGGATGTTCTAGCTTTCTTCTTTCTTTCGGTTGCCATTCTGTTTTTGAATTATAGAATACAACTGTTTATTTTAAAAGCCAAATTTGTAAAAATGCTTTAAGTATTGTACAAGGTGTCTCAAAAGAAATTTTATATTTATTTAGCTTACTGTGTGAACGCAACGTATCCGAGGGGCGCGGGGGTTATGTCAATCGGTAGCCTGGCTCTTGGGAATTCAGTCGCTATGGAGTGTTTCTCGGGAGCAGACCGCGCGTTATGCGTGCGAGAGTTTTACAAAAACGGTGATTCGGCGACTGTAGCGCGTAGAAAATTCTGCAGTATTCGAGGTTTTCGCCACTTAAATGATGCGCCAAGCATTCCTCTCATTCGACATTGGGTTAAAAAGTTTGAAGAGACTGGTACAACGCTGGATAAATCAAAATCCGGGCAACCTAGGTCATCAAGAACGGTAGAAAACGTGGAGAATGTTAATCAGTCTGTTCGTGACGACCCGAACCTTTCAATTCGGAAGCGCGCAAGTGCTTTAAATGTACATAGATCATCATTACATCGCATTATGCACAAAGACCTAAAGCTGCACCCCTACAAAATTCAATTGGTGCAAGAATTAAAGCCCCAAGATGCCAGTCAGAGGCAATTTTCTCAGGCAAATTGATCTCCCGGAGAGGTGACATAAATTGGCCTCCACGCAGTCCAGATTTAACCCCTATGAACTTTTTCCTATGGGGTTATCTTAAATCTAAAGTTTACGCCAATAAACCGACTTCACTGGCGCATTTGAAAGAAAATATCCGTCACGAAATGGCAGCCATCCCTGAGTCCACCTGCCGAGACGTCATAAGTAATTTTACTGTTCGATTAAATGAGTGCCGAGAACGCGAGGGTCTACATTTAGACGATATTATTTTTCAGAAATAAATCCCCAAAAAGTGTATTTTAATAATTAATAAATATTTTTTTTATATACGGCTTACTTTTTTTTTAATCGATCCACTAAATATAAAATTTCTTTTGAGACACCTTGTATTAATGTCGTTATGTAATTTATACTATCACAGATTGCCACAGTATTGCACAGATTGCCGCATGCTCTAAACTTGGGACGATTGTGCAGCACAAACTGCACTGCACAATATTTGCCGAACGATATTCGTGCGGCACCACGGATCATACAGAAACCTTATGTCGAACGTTTCTTGTGTAAATTATGCAGAATGTGTAGATTATTAGCTTATGCCAAACGCACCTTCAGTATTTCCAAATATATAACGATATTTGTATACGCAGTTAATTTAAAATCCAGCTTTTCGGTTTATTATTATTATTCAAGAATCAAGAAGACAATTCCTTAAAATCTGTAAACTGTTTAAATATAATTCTTTATTTCCCCTAGGCCTTGCGGCGTTTAGGGTTTTAGCTACTACATTAGAATAGAAATAATCATAATAATATAATTTATGAATTTCTTTCTTCTTCATTCTTCCTCCGGTGTCCCTCTCTTTCTTCCTATTGTCTTTTCGGCTTCCGTCTCCGGTCTCCTTCCTTCTTGACTCCAGTTCTTCCTCTTTTCTTTCGTCTTTTTTTCGCTTCTCGTCCCTCTCCTCTTTCCTCTTCCGTTGCCTCTCTCTTCCTTACTGTTCTCAGTTTTGCCTTACCTCTCTGCATTCCTTCCTTCTTTCCTCGAGTACTCTCGCCCATCTTTCTCCCTTTCCTTCTTCACTCAACAGCTCCTTTATCTCTTCCTCCCATTTTATCATCTTTCCACACCTTTTTGTTACATGTTCCAAGGATTCTTCCTCCTCCCTACATATTCTGCATAGCCTATCCTCTGGTTTTGCCTAATACCTGTTACTCCGTTCTGCATTTCCACATTTTAATCTGACAATCCTTCTAACTCTGCCCCATGCCTTTCCTCTCCTCCCTTCCAAATATTTAGGTATTCCTACCGTCCTTATTTCTCTATACCTTTTCACATTCCTGGAATTGTCTATCCTTACTGTTCTCTCCTGCTCCTGTACCTCCTTATCTCTCCTCCTCAATTCTTCTACTATGTTTCTTCCTCCGTTTCTCTTTCGCTCAGCTTCCCTTGTGTCCATCCCACATCTCCAATAGTACTCTTTCCTTGTTTCTCCCCATTCCGACCGTTTACCCTTTTGTTCTTCATTCAATCTTTCTTCCCAGCATTCTCTTAATATCTACCTTCTTTCGTCCTTTCTGATTTTCTCCTCATACTTCGTCGCCCTCGCCCCGGCTCCCACTCTCAGCTTTTCCCTCCTTATTTAAAATTCATCTTTTCGATTTATATTTAACGCATTACTCTAGAACAGGGGTCGGCAACCTGCGGCTCTTTTAGAAAATTTTGTGGCGCTTTGAAAATTGGCTTGTTTTTATTTTATTATAATTTATTTTTTAATTTTCAATTTTCTGCCTGTACTATACAGGTTTTGTATTGTTCAGGATGTTTTACGGTGCAATTTCCGCCCGGTAATTGCCCGAGTTACTGCATATTCCCTTTTAGAAGAACAAATTTGTTTCGAAAAAAAAAGTTCCGAAATTCACATTCTTCAAAATGTAGATAAAGTTGTTTTCGAAGCTTGAAACCGTTTTCCAGAATCGTTCAATCATTTAAAAAATTATGCTTTTGGACTACTGACAATTTTCGAATCTATATATTACTGTGAGCAAGTCTTTTCACATATGAAATTAATAAAGAGCCAGTTAAGAAGTAATCTTACTGACCTGAAACTAGAGTGCTGCCTTAAGTTAAAGATTACTGAATATTCACCAAATATTGAAGTCTTATTGAACACTATGCAGAAGCAATCGTCCCATTAAAAAAAAAATATTATATTGTAATATACTGGCAAGTGCAATAGGTATCACAAACTAAATGTATAAGTAATTAGTAATTTATTGTACTACTTGATTATTTTAAAACAAATAAACAATTTTTTACGTTTTTTTTCTTTTTTTAAATATAGCATATATTTTTTAGCGGCTCTTCCATGTTATTGTGTTTGTTTTTCAATATAGATTTAGCTCTTTGTCACCGAAAAGTTGCCGACCCCTGCTCTAGAACTGTTGATACGATTTTCATGCGGCCTTTTTAGGGTTTTGTAGGTATGACCAAAAAACCCTTATACCGTCATTTTGTCGTCTGTCTGTCTGTCTGTCTGTCTGTCTGTTCGGTAAAAATTGTAGCCAAACGGCTAAACCTAGAGAGTTGAAATTTGGCATGCTTATACAACTCTTTGACCCGCACATAGGAAAAATACTAAAACATCTAAAAAACATATCCCCCTAAAAATATAAACAAATATGTGCTCATCCAAAAAAAAAATATTTTTTTAAAATTCTGAGTAGGGTATCAAATGAAAGCCCTTAGTACGTGGATTAACGATCAAAATTTTATTTTTGCAAAATAAATTATTTTGATGCGATTTTTGCCAAAATTGTGCAAAAAATATTTTGTCCCACACCCTGTAGCCCAGATGGTTTAAACTAAAAATCTGAAAAAATTCTAAGTAATGTACATTGGTGTGAACCGGAATAGTACAACAGGAATTTTTGATCAGATTATGTTTTCGGAAAATAACGCATTTTTTGTGTTTTTAACTAAAATATGTTAAATATTTAATTCGCTATGTAACACTTCACATCAGAAACTCTGGTAGCTCAGATGGTTTCGTAATGTACTTTATAATTTGCAGTGCGAACGTTGCAGAGTTCAAATCCTGTTAATTTTACTTTTTTCTGTTTTTTTTTTTTGCATTTCTATTTTGTTTAAATTATTTTGTCAAAATTCTAGTTATATTTTGGTAAATGTATTTATTTTTTAAAAGCGTAAATTTAATAACCAGTGGGAAGTGTTGAAATTATAATTTAATTCTGTTTGACGAAATCAGAGGGCGGGACTTATGATATAAGCAACCAATGGAAGCCATAGGCGCAATTTTAAAAATCTTACTGAACCTTGCTGTATAAATAAAATACTGTACATATTTAGAAACTTAAATAATGGTATTAGGCATTCGAATTAAAATTCATAAAAAAATATTTTGACATAAAATTTGTTTTGGCATCCCAAATAATCATAATTCAGTTACTAAATACCTGCAAAACCCAGAAATGTGTGAAGATTCACACTTCACATAATTTTTCTATCAGTAGCTACATCATGGTCAGATTTTAGGCTGCTTAATTAAAATCGGTTCAGTAATTTAAAAGTTGTAATGAAATTTGTGCGCGCGGATTATTCATGTTTTCCGTTAACAAGGGTTTCTTCAGCGTCAAGATTGGTACACGATATATACACTTCTGAATTGCAAGAATTTTTAAAATCTGTTCAGTATTTCCAAAGACATAATGATGTTTGTGCGCGTGGTAATACAAAATGCATCTTTTCGGTTTATATTTAAAACATTTTCTTGAAATTATCAGTGACCGGAAGTATATTGTATAGGTGGGCCACATGAAATCGTTCAATGGGCCGCATTAGTCTAACGGGCAGTCGGTTGCCGACCCCTACTTTAAATTATTAATTATTCATTTGCAAACTCATTTTACTGCGGAATCCCAAATTTTATCTGCGGGAATGTAGAGTGTACATCTGGTCAATAACAATACAACGGTGTTCAAATGTTTCGAATAAGGATATTAATAATCTATTTATCTTCATTGAATTCTTGGTTTTCACTATTTGTTTATATATATTATTAGTTATTTATTTATATATATTTTTTTCAGAGTGTTGAATTTTTTCTGACTCGGGAGGTGACCCATGTAATAAGTGATCGAGAATGTGCAGCGACAAGTACAACAGTGTCTCCTCGTACACCTGGTATCTCATCTGTCGAATCTCTCATTACAAATGAGTCACCAAAACCTCAAACGTCTACTCCCCGAGCTGGATCTACCAGACTCGTAAGTATATTTTTTTTCTTACGACTACTATGGAACTGTCTCATTTCAACATTGTTAGTTGACAGGAAATTAATTTCGCATGTTACACTCATGCGCTCGCAGGCGATGCGGGAATAATAAATGTTCCCCAATGCGTATGTGCGTTGTGCGGGAAAGAACAAATTTGCAGGCTGCGCGCGCATTAATGGCTGTTAACCATATTTATATTGTATTTTCTTGATTATTTATTTATTTATTGAAAAATGGTAATCGGAGGAAAAGCATAGTGAGCAACACGCCATAATACATATTCCGCACTCGAATGATTTGCTTCACTCGCCTGCGGCTCATTTGCAAACTTCGTTTTCGTGCGGAATATATGGCATTCCGCGCTAGTTGCACAATATACTATTATTTAACATGTTTTAAATTATAATTTCGAACCACGTTAAGCAATTTCTTTTTGTATTGACGTCCTTTTCTCTCTTCTTTTCTGTCTTCTGGTAGACTGGTTAGAGGTCGTAACTAGTGATGCGCTAAGTCGCGTATTTAGGAATCGAGTAACTCCTACTCGTTAAGAAACTGATCGATTCTGGACTCTTCAAGAATTCGGGTTAAAACTTGAGTCGGGATTGGAGTCTAGAATTCGAGTTGGAATTCGAGTCTAGAAGTAGAGGAGATTCGAGTCATAATTCAATTTCTGACTCATATTCCAGTTCTGAGTCCGAAATTCAATATTAATAAGTCACTTTTGAAAGAAGGGATGACGTGTCGTAATAAAAATCCAAGAATATTTGTTTCTATCATTTTAGTATGTATAATATAATTCATAAATACTTTAAGGCCCGGTCTTTCCACCTTCAGATAAAGTTCCAGGTAATTATCTGACAGATAAGGTTATTTGTAACTTCATCTGCTGAATAAATGTCAGTACCAGTCAGTGAATCCAATACGTGTCTCATTATCCGTTAGATAACTATCCGATAGATACATTTGTATAGAAAGAAGGGAAGACATTTACTCAGCAGATGAAGTTACAAATAACCTTATCTGTCAGATAATTACCTGGAACTTTATCTGAAGATGGAAAAACCGGGCCTAAATGTTTATTTCATACAGTGAATTTATTTTTTAATGCAACATGTACTATTTCATTACCATGGATACAGTTTTAGACAGCAATATAAATCGTGTTCATTTTCATTTGCAACATAGACAATTAGTATGTATACTTTTGCTCATTGCGGATTTAAAAATTCAACATGTATACAGATGAAGAAAAAATAATGATTGTAACTTGGTATAACTCCCAAATGAGTTTAAGAGAAGTTTCTGCTGTATTTAGTGCAACTTATCCAGATCGGCCAATACCAAATCCCTCTACAATTTCAAGACTAGTTAGTAAATTTCATCGCGAAGGATGTCTAAAGTCAAAATATAATAAAAAAAAGAATAACATCCCACGTGCTTACAGAAGAGAAACAGTTGGAAATATTATTACAAGTGGAAGAAAACAATCAAAATACTTTAATATCAATTGCACAAACCGTTGGTGTCAGTATTGGATCTGTTTTGAACTTCTTAAAAAAAGAAAAGTTTCGATCATACAAATTTCAAAATCATCAAGAATTGTTAGAAAGGGACGCAGCAGTACGTATGGATTTTTGTTTTGAAATGATTGAAAAATTAATTCCGACCCAACAATGCTTCAAAGAATTTTATTTACGAGAAAATTTACATTTGTTTCATTCCTCCCGAACTCAAAGACCGCAAAAATTAAATGTTTGGGCAGGGATAATAGGAATCAATATTATAGGGCCTTTTTTTTTATTGACGGTAACCTTAATGCCGCAAAATATCTAGCCCTTTTGCAAAATCAAATATTACCTACGTTGCGAAACCTGAATATTAATGAACAAGTATGGTTTCAACATGATGGCGCACAAGTCCATTATTCTAGAATAGCTAAAGAAGAGATCTCCGGATTTGGCACCCAATGATTTTTTTTATTGGGGATATTTAAAGGCCAAAGTATATAATGGAGAACTTAGGGATGTTGCTGAACTGCAAGACAAAATTGTTCAAGCATCCAACAATATACCTCAAGAACAATTGTTGAATGTTTTGAATCATATTTATGATCGCTTAACATTTTGTATGCAAGTAAACGGAGAAACTTCTGAACATTTATTATAAGTTTTTATTAGTTATTTATTTATTATTATTATTTTTTTTTTAATTTGTATTTTCAATAAAATATTTTGATTTAGCTAGAAAATATGCTTTTTTTTTATGTTGCAAATGAAAATGAACACGATTTATATTGCAGTCAAAAACTGTATCCATGGTAATGACATAGTACATGTTGCTATTAAAAAATAAATTCACTGTATAACAGTAATGTATCTCAAATTACCTATGCAACATTCGTAAAAAATACGAAATATGGTTTACTATAACTTTAATTTGATGGAATCATAAGCAAAAATAAATTTCAGTTTGCTAATACGAATAAGGCACATTTGTAGATAATATGAACTTTTGTATGAGATCATTTGTAACAAACAATAAACATCAAATTAAATTTTATATGAAAGATAAATAATAAAATATGCCACGTTTATGGAAAAAATAACTAAACAAAAACTTAGAAACGTCTTACTGATTACGGATTTATTGTTATGGTTGTACTAAAGAAAATGTTGTCAAAACATTATTCATGTTTGCTAAATGCTTAAATAGGTGGCATTTTTGAGTATGAAAGTCTAAAAATTCAATTAAAAGCCCGTAATTAAACAACTCCAACTTAAAAAAACTCTTTGACCAACATATAGGAAAATTTTTAACCAGTTCAAAAAAATACGTCACGAGATAAATATGTATTTAATGAAAAAAATGTTTTTTTAATTTTGATTGGGGTATCCCCTGAAACCTCTTAATGCGTGTGCCTCTTAACCTTTTTATTTTTGAAAAATCAATTTTTTTATTGGTCTTTTGACAGAAATAAGAACTAGAGATAACATCCTAGAGCCACTAGACTACGAACATGCCTTCGTAGTCTAGTGGCTCTAGAACGAGAACTCGAAATTCTTAGGTTGACGGGTTCGATTCCCGGTGAGGCAGTATTTTGATATTTAATTTCTACAGAAATATTAAAGGATTCTACACACCAAAGCGGCCGCGGTAGCGGTAGCGTTAGCGATACGACTAGCGATCAGGTCTCCTCACACTAACGCGGTGGGAGTGGCGGTAGCGGTAGCGTTCAGTTAGTGAATCACGGTATATAGTTGTATGATAATATTGATTGCGAGAATACAATAGAATAATTAATTGTATGTAGAGGAAAAATAATAATCTACTTACAGTCTGTTTCAAACGGTTAGGCGGAACTAAATGGGAATTTCGTTCTTTTAGGTTGTCACGAAAAGGGACCTTGCTTGGGTTATTTCATTTTTCACGTTGGAATGTCAAAATTTAAAATTCCACCAATGAAATCATGGAAACGAATGACATATGTCAAACTTAAATTAATTTTCTTACATATTTTAATGACAAAAAACAAATAAATGGGTTATTTGTATTAAGAATGACACAAAAAATCAAAATATAAAGAAAATGACATTTTAAAATGATATTAACCTTAACCAAAAAATGTTTGTTGCAAGTATGATTTACTAAGCTTAAACAAAACGGCTGAAAAGCATGATTTAAACGATGAAAGTAACTAGATTGCAAAATCTAGTTCCGCCTAACCGTTTGGAACAGACTTTACTATCAATTTCCAAAACTTTTCCTATTTCGTGCCACACTTTATTTGTTTTCCTAATATTCTTGTAATCAGGATGTGCTAAGTCATACAAAATTAAATGATCCTTTCCTGATCTATGATTTTTTCTGTTAAATTATTTATTTTCGACATTATTTTCTTAAATATATTCACTCTGTGGTATATAAACAATGAATATCGCGCGGCCTAACGCAACTTGTCGAGTTCGGCCGCCAGTGTTTGGTGATCGCTAGACTGAACGCTGCATTCGGTGTCGTTCTCAGATAGCTGAACGCTTGTATTTGCGTGGTCTCATTGTATTATATAGGTTGCGTTAGGCCGCCGCCGTAAGGCTACCGCGCCCGCTTTGGTGTGTGGAATCCTTTATATGTGTATAAATATAAATTTTACGATATTGTTTAAACAAAAAAAAAAGGAAACAATACAATACTGGGTCCAATGTACTGATTAATAAAGTGTCGGAAGATTAGTATCGATACTAAAATCGCGATATTGAATGAAAAATATCGATACTGGTATCGTATCAATAGTATCGAAACATCCCTAATCACTATAGCATGGGATCACAAAATAAAGCATATAGTTTGAGAATTGGAGTGGTAAAGTACATATTTTAAAAATGCTTCGTAATATAATGTTATTTATTTTGTTACAGAAAACTCGTGCAGATGCCATGCTTGAGAAAGTTCGTTCCCAATCAGTTACTGCTGTCAGAGATCCTTTAAAAAATGCCAAACTATGGGATATTCCTATCTGGACTGTGAATAAGGTAAAACAATTCATTCATTTTTATTAAGTTATTGCCTCATAGGCAGCGCTAGCGGGGGGTCCGGGAACCCCCTATATTGGTCTGCCCCTCCCCAGAAATGCTTGAAGAAAAATATGTACGCAACAAGGATTAGTTGTTTAAGGAGGTCATCACTTATATTGTAGAAGTGAAGACCTTTTTAGGGTTTTGTAGGTATGACCAAAAAACCCTTATACCGTCATTTTGTCGTCTGTCTGTCTGTCTGTCTGCCTGTCTGTCTGTCTGTCTGTCTGTCTGTCTGTCTGTTCGGTAAAAATTGTAGCCAAACTGCTAAACCTGGAGAGTTGAAATTTGGCATGCTTGTACAACTTTTTGACCTGCACATAGGAAAAATACTAAAACATCTAAAAAACATATCCTCCTAAAAATATAAACAAATATGTGCTCAACGAAAAAAAAAAAAATATATATATATATTTTTTTATAATTCTGAGTAGGGTATCAAATGAAAGCCCTTAGTACGTGGATTAACGATCAAAATTTTATTTTTGCAAAATAAATTATTTTGACGCGATTTTTGTCAAAATTGTGCAAAAAAATTTTTGTCCCACACCCTGTAGCTCAGATGGTTTAAACTAAAAATCTGAAAAAATTCTAAGTAATGTATATTGGTGTGAACCGGAATAGTACAACAGGAATTTTTGATCAGATTATGTTTTCGGAAAATAATGCATTTTTTGTGTTTTTAACCAAAATATGTTAAATATTTAATTCGCTATGTAACCAAGTTGATGCGTCAGCGCTCATAGCGATGTGCGTTTAGTCATTGGTTTTCTAATTTCTCAAACAGGTAACTTGCAAACTAGAGTTCGAATCCTGTCAATTTAAATTTTTTTGTTTTTTTTTTTGCAGTTTTCTTTTGTTTAAATTATTTTGTCAAAATTCTAGTTATATTTTGGTAAATTTTGCATTTAATTTTTAAAAGCGTAAATTTAATAACCAGTGGGAAGTGTTGAAGTTATAATTTAATTCTGTTTGATGTATACGAAATCAGAGGGCGGGGCTAATGATTTAAGCAACCAATAGAAGCCATAGGTGCAATTTTCAAAATCTTAATGAACCTTGCTATGTAAAAAAAATACTGCACATATTTAGAAACTTAAATAATGGTATTAGGCATTCGAATTAAAATTCATAAAAAAATATTTTGACATAAAATTTGTTTTGGCATCCCAAATAATCATCATTCAGTTATTAAATACCTGCAAAACCCTGAAATGTGTGAAAATTCACACTTCACATCAATTTTTTTTAAGGTCATCACTTTTTTCGCCTGTCCATTAATATTAATATGAAATACGAATTATTTTTAATTCCGAAAGAGGGTCCCGAGGCTAAAATGTTAAAGAACCACTGCTCTAGGTGATGTTTTGTAAATTGTATATTTTATTTTTCAGATATTTTCGTGGTTAGAAAAAGTATCAGCAGATATAACAGTCAAGACATCATCGAGTACAAGTAAAGCGGTCCGCCAGTTCTGTATCAAGGCTCCATATATCAAGTTTGAACCTATACGGCGAGATGGACGGCCTGTGTATAAGACCTTAGAGCATTGGCCGATATTAGACCTGGACGCTCCGTTTGGAAAACCCGCCTTCTCTATGAAGAGAGATAAGGAAGAAGAGGACGAGGGGAGGATGACACGAAAATCCAGAGCCAGGCTCTCTGTAAGTTAAATACACCAAGTTCTGTTTTTACCGATCGTCACATATAGAGAGGGAGTTATTGAAATTATGTGGGCAATATACATATAATATGAGTGAAACGGTTGGCGGATTTATATGAATATAATATTGATATACTTCATTTGTACTTAATGAGTTCATAATCCGCGAGCGGGTTTCGGGTATGAACTTCCCCATGTCCACTGGTTGCAATGATTATTAGGAAGAAGTTGAAGGGTTGTTGATTAAACTTGATATTTTAACTAATTTGCCTTAATTATGGGTTTAATATATACATTATTTATAGACTAAACTTATAATTATGAGCACAACAGCTAATCCAAGTGTGTGACACATTAACAAAGCACTCAGAATCCTGAGAGGCTCTGTTACACACGAAACTAATTTATCCACTGGACACCACAATACTCACCAATAACTCCGAAAACTATTTGTATCTCATAAGTCTCTGAATATTGTTTCTCCATATTTTTGACTGCACATTATTCTACTTCCGAATTACTTTGTTACTTTAACTTGACCGAACACTCTTAAAAATATGTTATCCCATGTAAAATATCACCTAACAACCCTTTTGAACTGTCCAACTTATATTATCTTAAAACTCATGTGACAATTTATTGGTAATAATTCAGATAAGTATCTCATTAGAATAATAACCCAAAACTAATGTTTATTTTAAAGACAAAGATTGTAAACAAAGACTGTAATTTCTTGAGTCTAAATAAATTATTATTATTATTATTATTATTAGTCTAAAATTGTAGTGTTAGATTTTACGTCACAATCCATGCTCGCTCCGTGTTCGAGTTGCTCCGTCAGTGTTCTATTCATGACGTCATCATCAACTGTTCACACAGCGCTCGCTCTACCCTGTACAATTCGAATGTACCCATATACGTATCATTAAATTGTCTACATAATATAACACGATATTATTTTTTTCAACAATAATTTCAGTGTTAAAAGTATTTTTTTTTTAAGTATTTGTGCTGTGACGGTCGGTTCTGTGGTTGTCACAGCTGATTAAATTTTATTGTTTATAGATTGTGTTCTTTATCTTCTAGTACTTGTTTGCGTTTTGTGGTATTTAATTTTGTTATTGTTTTGTAGGTTCGAGGAAGTATAAAAGATGCAGAAGAAAAACCTGATAAAAATGAAAAAGTGTGCTACTGCGAAATATGCCATGCAGAATATAGAGATCTCAATGAACATCTCCAATCAGACTCCCACCAGAACTTCGTACGCAATGATGCCAACTTCTTAGGATTAGAATCTCTGATAGGTAAGTCCACAGCGGTACCTCACAACAACCCAAAATATATCGCAGACTGGTGAAAATATTTAAAAAAAAATGAAATGTAGAAACGCTTACAGAATAGACCTTGGTAAATTAATTCAATAAAGTACAAAAGGCGCTTAGTATTCAAGAAGAGCAAAGTAATTAGTAAAGTTTATAACACTTTGGCAGTTGAATCATGTATAAAATATATAAATAATGTTTCATTTCGTAGACTTCGGTGTCCGGAGAATAACTTGATTATATTAAGTATAGGGGAAAAATTTTAAGATTGTAGCGCCACGCGGATTTTTTTGAAACCATTCTAAATCAGATACCACTTGACATTTACTAGTAAATAATAGCGAAAAGTGTATCAAAAAACGACAAAAAATAAATAATTGTTTGGGATTTTCTGATTTTGTGAAGTGACAACACTTGTAAACATCTAAAATACTACATTTTGTGATCTGGTTTTAAGTTATAGCGATTTTCCATTGTCGATTATTTTAACTATATTGGGGGAAATAATTCCCGTGTTGTTTACCAAGGGGTAGAAATCTACAATGCTGGGCATATAATATTGTGTGGAGTCACTGAAAAAAACAGAGAGTTCATAAAGATTTATGCATTATGCCTAGAGACTTGTGCATTACAAACCCACACACAATAACAGGAATTTTCAAGATATGCGATAATAAATACAAAATTGAAAATATTTTTTGTAGTCACTTTCATTAAAATGTAATGAGCAAACTTTGATATAAGGGCTCACTTTTTTTCCAATTTTTAAATTGTTTATCTAAACATCGCGTCGATTCCTAACCTCTTGCTTTCCCAATTTTGTTTCGAACCGTACGGTGTCTGATATTAGTGGAAACAAATGAAACGATATTTCCGGGTTTCTTCTTTTCAATGAATTGCACATAGGCACACAACAATATGTATTATACATTTTTCTATGATTATAATAAAACTTTAAAAACAAACTTCATACAAAACCAATACACAAAACGAAATGTTACAACTGATGTACACAAGTTCATGAAACGCTCACCAGATGGTAGGGTGCTTAGCTGCAAATCCCTATATTAATAAAATAATGTTTAATATAGGAGAGAGTGGTAATGTTGAGGCGTTCCTTCGTCTGAACGGCAGCCCTAAGGATGGGTTGAGGCGATCTCTTCGTAACGGGCGGAGCCCGAATGGAAAGATGAACGGTATGGACGAGTACTGTCGCCCTCTCACCAGGAACAAGATGTACAACACCAGATATGGTTCCAATCACTCGGCTCTCAGTCCTACTGGCAGTGACAGTGGACACCATCTTAGAAGTAGAGGACAGATTTGGATGCCCAGCAATTTATTAGGTGAGTACAAAATGTTTAACTATTTCATGACATTTCCTAGTGTGATTTGAAATGAATTTTATTAGCAAACAGCTTTTTTGTCAGTTAATACATATCATCTGCAAATAACTTAATATTTTAGCGGCAATATAGTTTATCTGTTGAATTTATATATATTAAGAATATAGCTGGTCCAGTGGCGGCTGAGACAGGGAGGCGCTGGGACAGTGACCTCCTAAAAATTTTTAGTAAAAAAGCTAAATTTAATACTTTATTTATACTTCTTTAAAATTGCATTAAAGTAGCTAGATATATCTGCATATTTTTATTTTTATTATTTCTTATTCAAAGATTTTTCATATAAATGTTAGATTTAAAAAATTTAAATCAAGACAACTCTTCCGAGCGTTGTTGGACACTCCACGGAGTGTCCAAAGATACAGCGTTGCCACATGCAATATCTAATGTTCTTATCTACATATGTAGCAAAAATTTCCTAGTAACGGCAACAGCGGCGAAGGTTAGTGTTGCATGTATTAGTGAATTACGGCCGGTGTCCCGTAGCTTAGTTCGGTCGTTGTGATTTGTGACAAGTACTTAAACGTGAAAATGAATCGAATGAAGCACTTTAGTTTTATTAAAATATACTGTAAATTTTAATACAACTAACGTGCTTAACTATGAAACAAAATTATTAATAAAAAATCAGCTGTGGCCACCACAGGATCGACCGCCATTATAAAGTACTTGTATAAAATATATTCTAGCAGCAGAGTAGAAATAACTTGGCCTAATATTTTCTAACAGAGATATTATTTATCATGACCATGGAAACGTTACATATAAGTATGAAAATTTGAGACTGAAAAAATTTTACAAAAATTTACGACAAATTTTTCGAAATTTTTCGTTTCATCAAAAAACATCTCAAATAAAAGTTATTAGTTATTGCATTTATAGCAACTTTTGTTAAATACATTTTTTCGAAATATTTTTCTGTTGCTAAATATTCGCAAAAATCTTAAAATCGACACGAGTAAACACCCATTTTTAGTCAACCGATTTTTACCAAAAGTTGATCAACTCGTGCCATTGATAAATAATCAAAACGTTGTGTAGGGACCTCAATTCGTGGAGATCCATCGAAATCTCGAAATCGGTATGATCAAAATACCTCCCTTATATATGTTGGCGGTCGGTAAAAATATGGGTCCTCATCGGCCAAAATTGAATATTTCCCAACAGGATAAAAATGGAAATAGAACATTTAATAGAAAGTTTAGTGAAAAACAATATTTAAATACAAGTTGGTTGTGTGGATGTGATAAATAAAATGTTTTTTTTTTTTGTTTCCTGTTTTTGATTTGTTCATCAGACGCATATGAAATAAAGACAGTAAATAGTGTTAAAGATATTAAACATTGCAAAGATAAAGTTCTTAAACATAATGTGTCTCATAAACATATGCATTATTCGGTCAAATTTGCCATGCTGGGATCGGTAAATATACGATTTCAACTTGATACTGCGTATAAACTTTCAATTAAAGAACATAACTAAAAGGTTAAATCTAATATTTAAATACATGTGAATATGTGTAGGTATCTACTTAATTAATAACCAAATATGTTATGTTTCTGACTACAAAGCATTGTCTTAATAATATTGCAATTTTAATAATAATAATAATAATAATAATAATAATAATAATAGAAGTAATAACTACAAAAATGATAATAATATTGACCATAAATCTTAATAAAAGTGCCAGATTTGTCAGTTTTTCTAGTTGCAGAACATATTTGCAGGTATTTTTTATTTATTTACTTTTTTCTCGTATAACTATATTTTAATAGATATATATGGGAAAAAAGTGTCCCCCCAAATATTTTACTCACCAGCCGCTACTGAGCTGGTCCCAATATGGATCCTTAGGATACTCCATAGTGTACGTTTCTTCGTGAACTTATTGTTTTGTTAATTGCAACACACTGTTTGTGATCGCATAAATAACTTTTGAATTAATCATGCAGGGTGCATGGTTGCGCCCTACGTAAAGAGGTAGGGTACCTCTTTACGTAGGGCGCTAGAAAAGTTTTGAGACACGGCTGTATAAATAAACATATAGTAAAGGAGAATTTACTTGACAGATTGATCGATTGAGAACCGATAAAGAAATATATATCTATTTCACACAGTTTTATGTAAAATGTCAAGAACGTATTTCTGCTTCTTACTGTAACGTACGTTCATAGTTTTTGGTCTTTTTTGTTATAATATGGTAACTTCAACGTATGTCCCTTTGTATACACGCTTGGCATTCAGCTCTGGGCGGTCGCTAATGGTGTAGTGGAAGGGATTCCACGTGTATATCTGGACATAGTTTCTTAAAAACTTTTCAACTCGGTAATTTTAAAATCAATATAGATTATTTAAACATTCTGTTGTTTATATTTCATTTGTTCGCCCAAGTGTATGACTGTCAGCCCTTTTTAAAGTATTCGTAATTCAATTTCTTTTAAATTTACACTACAACCAGCTCCATTCAATTTGGTAAACATAGAATACACCAGTGAAGGTTGACCATGCATTTCAGTTACAGTCAGAATTTTAAAATTGAATTTTGTTGTTTATTAAACGTTATAGGTCAGTTGTTTATTATTTACTCACAATTATCAAAATATTTTCAAAAATGACTTTCATATTATATTTCCCCTAATCTTTCTAAAAGTTTTATTTAAAGAATATATGCATTTAATATGACAAAATTTACAAAAAAATAATCTTTTTTAGGTTATCGCACATATATTGTCTTGTCAAATTAACCTCCCACCACTAGATGGAAGACAGGCGTGTCAAGTGAAACAAATTGTATCTCTTTCACTATTTCTAGCTTTGTCTGTGAACAAATGATATGGCTCTATTCAAAAATGGAAATGTTATTGCTATAGTTCTCTCCCATTGAACCATCTGCTTTAATTAACCGTCATCTCTCAACTAAAGTCTCCTTTACTATAGCAAGTTTATTCTTGCATCCTTAAATAGAACATTTAAAACATAATAGATACGTTCATTGCAGGCGTGTGAGTGATTAGTAAATGTAGCACATTCCCCACTCCTTTTTACTATACACTGCTGAGCTGTTTAGTAATGAGCTCTTTACGTAACAGGTTGAGTTCATTACATAACAGGTTCAAGCAGCAATGGCCGACCGTTGCTAGGCAACGTAATAAATAAGTTGAACGCATATGTCAAATTATTGTTAGTTTGTGAAGGAAACCGGATTAAAATTAAATAACATAGTTAAAGTTATTGAATTTTGCAAATATATTTTTGAATGAGTTGGTCTTGGTCAGTTAATCAGTTGACACAAGTATTGTTATCTTAACTGAATTTATACATTCCGTATGACACGTACACGACCATTGCTAGGTAATAAATAGGTTGAAAGCAACTGTCAAATTATTGTTAAGCCGCATTCAGAGCTCTTAAATCAATAGCTTATGCACTGTATCTTATGGACTGTTCACTGTCACCAGACAGTTTGTCATATGATAAGACGTGAAACCGTTCAGACCTCCAAATTTAATACACTGTTTGTTGTGGATGTGCATAATTTTCTAAACTTATAGCTAGTGAGATGTTTTATGAGACAGACATATAAACACATTGGCTATCGCATTCTGTCAATGACACCATAGTTATCGAATGCTTGTACATAACCTAACATAATGTCATTAACAAATCTTGCTCAAAATTACAAAGACGGACAGTAAATATGATCAATTTAGGTAATTAGGTAGTTAAAAAACAGAATTATAAGAACGGTAATACATACTAAATATTTTACGAAGCAAAATAGTTGGTTTCAAAATTCACAGATGGCGGACTATTCGTAACATATTAATTTCTAATTTGCTATGAACGGTACGTGCAACGTTAAAAAGAATGCATAGAAACATAACTTACAGCCAGTGATGGGCGTTTACACGTTAATTGTTTACGTTTACGTGTAAACTTATGTAAACAATTGGTAAACTTGTCAACAATGTAAACAATGTAAACTTTGTAAACTGTCAAATAATGAGGTTAGTTTTAGTTATTTAATATGAATAATAGAGAGTTAATGAACAAGTATATTCAGTTCAAAACAATAAATTTATTAAAAAAAATTGTGGGAAGAAACCGAAGGAATAGTTCTGAAGAACTAGGTTTTGTTTTAATTAAAGAAAATGAAACAAAACGTAGGGCGTTATGCAAAATTTGCAATGAATCTTTTCGTTATTAAAAAATATAGGCTGATTTTCTTTAAGGCGAAATTTAATGTTTTGTTAATAAAATTATTAGACTGAATTTTTTAAAGAAAAAAGTTTTTTATTTTTCATATTCATATTTACTCATTTGTATGTAACACCTGTATAATGATGCAAATTCGATTTTTATTAATATGTATATTGGCTTGTCCTAATTTTATATACTTACATTTTCATTTAAAATCGTTTCATTAAAATTTTATTATTTATAAAAATGTATTGATAATGAGGTTCTGTAAATCAAAACAAGTGCGCATGTCTAAATCATTGTTTACATTGTTTACGTTGTTTACAAGCGTTTTTGTGTTTACTTTACATCATTGTATACGCGTCAACAATGAGGTAACTTACACCATGTAACTTAAGCGCCCATCACTGCTTACAGCTAACAAAGCACAGTCTACAACCTCTTAATTTAAAGAGCTCTGAATGCGGCTTTAATTTTTAAAGGGAACTGAATAAAAATTAAATAAGTAATAAAGTTATAGTCGTGGAAAAAATATAGTATGAAACTTGCATGGAATAGTTATTTTTCACTCGTATGAATTGCGCTACTCGCCTGCGGCTCGTCGCGGAACTTACATACTCGTCTGAAATGACCATCATTCCTTGCTTGTTGCATAATATACTATTACAACCTTTTGAAGGTGTGAGTGATATTATCTGTCTCATTTTGTAATACGGAACTAACAGGAAAAGTTCATTTTTTATGTTTTATATTGACAATACATTTATAATATTATCATAGTGTTGTTTCACATGGATACGCCAAAGTCTGTTTACAACACAACAGTCACCAAAGTAACCAGATCTAGTTTCGTATTACAAATTGAGACAGATAATAGAACAATCTACCGATTTCGAAAAAAATAAAATAAAAAGCCATTTCTGGTACTTTCACCCGTTCTCATTTCCACTTTTCAGTCAATATGTACATACATACAATAGTTATTAATTTAATTTATATATTTAATTTCCAGGTACAACAGCTGAGGATGAGCCTTGTCCTAATAAACCAAAAGAGGGCGCCCGACAAGAGAGAAAGAATAATAGACTGAGCGAAGATGACACAACACAAAGTAAAGATAACGATAAGGAGCAGAAGACGAAAGAGAAGAGTAAAGAGAGTAAAGAGAGCAAAGAGAGCAAAGAGAGTGAAGATAAGAAAACATCGGAACACGGGAAGAGTAAACGTACCTGTATCAAGACCAAGAGGATATCAGCCGATGAGAGATTAGTGGCTGATAATAAGACTTACTATAAGGTTGAGGTTATGACCACGAAACTACGATCTAGTGGATTAGGTATGTAGTTTTACTTTAATTAAATACAGGTATACATTCAAGTAAGTAGAATGTCATATAACCGCTTGTAGTCGCAACGCAATGCTGCGCTCTGTTAATACATATTTTACACTTTTTTTTAAAATTTTTATTTATTTTTTAATGTTTTTAGGGTTTTGTAGGTATGACCAAAAAACACTTATACCGTCATTTTGTCGTCTGTCTGTTCGGTAAAAATTGTAGCCAAACAGACTAAATCTAGAGAGTTGAAATTTGGCATGCTTATACAACCCTTTGACCCGCACATAGGAAAAATACTAAAACATCTAAAAAACATATCTCCCTAAAAATATAAACAAATATATGCTCATCGAAAAAACAATATATTTTTTACTTGCCCGACCTTAATATATAAGGGGCAAGTATTGTAATCGCGAAAATTTTCGATGTCGAGATTTTGACGGATGACCACGTTTCATGGTCCAGGGAATCCAAAAAACCTATTTTCGAAGTGCCGTCCGTATGTGTGTGTGTGTGTGTGTGTGTGTGTGTCTGTCTGTGTGTATACACGATTACTCAAAAACGGTTTAACTTAAAGAGTTCGTTCTGGTACTAAAAAATTCTCCTATTAAATAGGAAGAACCCTATTGTTTTTTATGAAAATCGGTTGACTAGAAATGGGAGTTTACTCGTGTCGATTTTAATATTTTTGCGAATATTTAGCAACAGAAAAATATTTCGAAAAAATTTATTGAACAAAAGTTACTATAAATGCAATAACTAATAACTTTTATTTGAGACGTTTTTTGATAAAACGAAAAATTTCCAAAATTTTTTGTAAAATTATTTAAAATTTTTCCAAGTCTCAATTTTTTCATACTTATATGTAACGTTTCCATGGTCATGATAATTAATTCGTAACTAGTAAAGCAAGCCTTGGACAAAAATTTGTATAGAACGTAATTTGATGTATTTTTGAAGATTTATCTAAATATATAAATTTTTTTTTTTTTTTAGTTTATTTTTTTTTAAATATTTTTTTTATGGGAGGGCAAGTCTAGCGGAGGTTTCCTTTCGCCACTGGTTTAAATTCTGAGTAGGGTATCAAATGAAAGCCCTTGGTACGTGGATTAACGATCAAATTTTTATTTTTGCAAAATAAATTATTTTGAAGCGATTTTTGCCAAAATTGTGCAAAAAAATTTTGTTCCACACCCTGTAGCCCAGATGGTTTAAACTAAAAATCTGAAAAAATTCTAAGTAATATACATTGGTGTGAACCGGAATAGTACAACAGGAATTTTTGATCAAATTATGTTTTCGGAAAATAACGCATTTTTTGTGTTTTTAACTAAAATATGTTAAATATTTAATTCGCTATGTAACACAGTAGATAAGTAAGCGCTCGTAGCGTAGTGCGTTTCGTCGTTTGTTTGTAATTTGCAAATTAGAGTTCGATTCCTGTCAATTTTAATTTTTCTGTTTTTTTTTTGCATTTTTATTTTGTCAAAATTCTAGTTATATTTTGGTAAATGTTGCATTTAATTTTTAAAAGCGTAAATTTAATAACCAGTGGGAAGTGTTGAAATTATAATTTAATTCTATGTTTGAATGTATACGAAATCAGAGGGCGGGGCTTATGATTTAAGCAACCAATGGAAGCCATAGGCGCAATTTTCAAAATCTTAATGAACCTTGCTATATATAAAAAAAGATACTGTACATATTTAGAAACTAGTGGTATTCGAATTAAAATTCATAAAAAAATATTTTGACATAAAATTTGTTTTGGCATCCCAAATAATCATCATTCAGTTACTAAATACCTGCGAAACCCTGAAATGTGTGAAAATTCACACCACATCAATTTTTTACTTTTCGCACATTTAAAATTTATTCTTAAAGTCTGTTAAAACGTGTCAGCAGAACTAAATGGGAGCTTCTTTTTCTTAAGTTGTCATGACAAATGAGCTTGTCTATATTTTTTCTGCATATACTTACTAGGATCTGACTTATGTCGACGTAAATAAAGCATTTCCCTAAGGCCTGAAAATTTTTGAGGCTCGTGATACAAATGTATTAGAGCTATACTCGTTTTTACCGACCGCCAACATATATAAGGGAGGTATTGTGATCATACCGATTTTGACATTTCGAGATTTCGATGGACCTCCACGAATTGAGGTCCTACATAACGTTTTGATTATTTTTAGCATGATGTCTGTCGGTCTGTCTGTCCGTCTGTCGGTCTGTCCGTCTGTCTGTCTGTCCGTGTACACGTGCAGAGCAAATTCGGCTAAAAGGATTTTTATGAAACTTCATATTTAAGCTATTGACATATTAATGGCACGATTTGATCAACTTTTGGTAAAAATCGGTTAGTTAGAAATGAGAGTTCTTATGATTTATAGCATCAGTAATAATTTAATTTTATAATTGTAATATTATTACTGACGTTATCAATCATAAGAAAAATGACGCACCTAGAACTGACGAAGTGAGATATGTCTCTATGCCCTATTATAAAGGAGTATCTGAGAGAATTGGTAAGATACTAAAGAACGAAACTTCATGTACGAAACCCAAATCTGCCCTAAACAAAAACTGCGTCTACTCTATTCCCTGCCAGTGCGGGAAACAATATATTGGCGAGACTTGCAGACCTTTGCATGTAAGGGTAAACGAGCATAAGAAAAAAGTTTAGCAGGGCGAAATTTACAGTTCCAAACTGGCTGAACATGCTTGGGAAAATGAACACCCTTTCCAATGGAAAGGATGCTAAACCCTTAATGTATGAGGAAAACAAGTTCAAAAGAAAATTTAAAGAGTCTGCTTTAATCGAAAACTCTGGAGATGCTGTCAACCAAGCTAGCTTAGAATTTCCTCAATTCTGGCTTTCCATTATTCAAAACAATCCTTTTAATCCTGAAGTCATTAATCCGGCAACAAACAATTCATTACCACACAATAATGTGACAAACAACCTTAATCCGGTCGTTAATCCTCTACAGGTAGTCCCGTCCCTACCTATACCTGATCCCAACCACCCAACCAATAGCAACGCACCTATAACCTGCTCCCACTCTTACAATACTCGGTATAAAAACTCGAAGAAAACTGAAATGTTTATCACTTCGCGTGATCGGTGAAGACGGACACAGATTGTTGAGCAGTTTCCGAAACGTCCGAATTTATTATTTTTTATATATACTCATGAAGTATTATATCTTTTTGATACTAATACTCATTATATTGTACTATTCTAGCCTAGTACTATCAGCAATGGCAAACGTCCAAAATAACGGTGTCCGCAGCAATATTATAAATGTATTGCGTTGAATAAAAAGACTAAAGGAAGGAGTATTACATGCTAACTGGGAGGACCAAGGTGGTCTTTCAAAATGGCGGACGATAGTTTCCGGCTGTACTGTGACGTAGTGTACAGAAAGTAAAACAAAATTTAAAAGGGTGCGGGATAGTATATTGTTCAACTAGTGCGGAATGCCATATATTGCGCATGAGAATAAATTCAATCGAGTGTGGAATATGCATTATGCATGTATTGTTAATAAAATTACTCTTTGCGTATTGTAAGGTCAATTCCACAATCAGTTTTATGATATTGTTTTTTATTACTATTATATTTGGCTATAATATTATTATTTTTTTTTATTTACTAGGTACTCGAGAACATGAGTTAGCTTTAAAAACACATACACCTATTCCAGAAGAAGAGGAAGATGAGCCATCCCTGGTGGTGAAATTCAAGCGGGTGCGTCGTTCCGAGGTGTCCGTCTTGAATGATGAGGCTGAGAACTTCATGTTTCCCCGCAAGGAGGACTCCTCCTTCTCTGATTTGGACACGGACGATGGACCGAACACCACATGCAGTACACAGAAAAATGATACACTGGAGCTACCTTCCAGTGAAAGTGACATCAGTAAAACACCAGGTGAGTCTTGTTTTTTTTTTTTTTTTGTATAGCGTTCCTCAAATTTGGTATCATGTTTAGAATATTATCTTGTTGATGTGTGTTATACACTAGTGTTCACTAACTTAAGTCCGTAGTAAAATCTAACCGATACGCGGTAAAATCTGTCAACTGTGTGAAAATTTTGAAAATATATAGCTAATTATATTTTTAGAAAACCTTTTACGGCTATTAGAACTGGTATATAGAATTAGGTTAATATTCCGTATCATCCCACCAGCTTAAAAAGAGCATATTAGTGTGACGTCACATACATGTGCTGCCATCTGGCAACGGTTTCTTTTGGATTTTTTTGGGAGATTTAAAATGCATGTGTCATTCCTTTTGTTACCTTAATTTCATGAATATTTTGAGCAAAAGATTTATATCTTTGATAAGTATATACTAATATATACAGTTCAGATACCTTATAATATAAGGCTTATATTATAAAATAATGTTTATATAAACATATAAATAAGGATTCGAAGATATATTTATAGGATACCTTTTTAAATAATATGAAAATCGAAATATCTTTACTATTTATTTAATTTAAACTAAGTAATCATAAATATTTTGTTTCAGAATGTATAATGGTGTATTGTTTTGCTCCAAACTGGAACCATTACAGTCACATTCTTAATTGCATTTTTTTTTGTTTTTTTGACATATGAAAATGAAAATCAATAATAGATAAACTAAGAACAATATATTGTTCCTTCAAACTAATTAGAAATGGCCAACAGACTTATTGCTATGTTACTTGCCATAATAACAATTATTAACGTAAATTTTTCAAAATTAACCTGCAAAATAATATTGTTCTGCATAAATAATGACATATTAAATTATAATGTATAAAATAAGAGTTTTAATTAATAAATATTGACTTGTAGTTTTGATGTGAAGCATTTTCTTACTTTGAAAACTTAATTTATACTTCCAAAATACAATTTATAAAAAAAAAAAAAACAACATGCTAAATTCAAATAACAGGAAACCAACCGCGAAGCGGCAGCACTGAATCCCATTTTGTGACGTAGTTACTAATATGGTCTATTAGAACTACAGTGACTGTATAAAGACAGTGTGGCCATATGAACTGTAGCCGCCATGTTTATTCCAAATTTGTATTGGGTTATATAGAATAAATGTTAATATATCCTAATATATTATAATATTTCTTAAATTTTTAATAGTTTTACGTGTTTATGTTTATGTATATGTGAATATCAATTTATTGTTAGGAAAAAACATGTATATGATTCAACATTTATTAAGATAAATATTAAAATTGCCTACCGATGAAGGTATTTTTTTGAAATGTTTGCATAAAAGAAAACAAATGAAAAAAATTCTTAAAAAAGGACATGAAAGGAAATATAAGAGATATGTTTTTATTATTTTATAATTTTATTTGAGGACCTATAAAAACTAAAACATTTTTTTTTATAAAAACGGGAGTTTCAAATATTTTAAATTTAAGAAAACAAGTTCAAACAGGACATTAGAATTAGAATAAAAAGATAGGGAAAAAATGATGATAAGGTTCTATAAAAATTGGAGAACCCAACATTTCTCTAATTTTTGGGAAAACGCATGTTTATATAAAAAAAAATGATATTTTCATATTAAAAAAGAATAAGCAGAACATGTTATATACCCTGAGTTCAAAAAGAAATTACATAAGAGTTGGCTATGGAAAAATAAAATAATGTATACCAGTGTTTCTCAACAGGTGGTCCGCGAAAGTTTTCGTATGTTTTTTTGCAGTTTTTTTGTTTTTTTTTAGACACATTTTTTATGTAAATAATTTATATTTTGTTTATTTTCTGTAAACTTTCTGTGATTTTCTACAAATAAAATTTATTTAGTAGCACATTAAATATATTTGTTTTCTTGCAAAAAATTAACCAACAATTATTATTAGTGGTCCGCGTTAGAAAATTATATATTTTACTGGTCCGCGGTGCGTTTTTGGTTGAGAAACACTGATGTATACTACAAGCTTTATGTAACAATAAATAACTTATGACAACAAGAGTGATTTAATTAATTCCGACAGTAAATTAATTCTAAAGCTTTCTGTTGACATTACTTTTATTTTCCATAGCCAACCCTTATGCAATTTCTTTTTGAACTCATGGTATAAATGATATATTAATAAAGAAAACTGATGTATATATTACTAATTATGCATTTATTCAACTAAAATTATGGTCATGTGAAAAATAAAATGAAATCAGCATGGAATAACATTAAAATTAATGAAAGTAAATACTTCTTATAATTGTGAAGCCATCCATTGATTTACTGGCATAATGTTTTTTTATGTTCATTTAGCCTTTTTTTCCCAGCAATTTTAAACCTAAACATAACAAAACGTTTCATTATTTTTAATTTTAATTTGTGACAATTTAAAATATGTGCACAGTTTACATTATCTACATTACTCATTACTCATCACAAACACAACAATATTCACTATTAAACGTCTAAATATACGTATATTATTTGAAAATATCACTTAAATCTGTTGAAACACAAGCTAAACACATGTAAACCATATATAATCTGTAACAAAGTTGGAAGAAACATGGCGGACTTCAGCTCGACCAATAGAAAATGAGACCATCGTATGGCCACACTGTCTTTATACAGTCACTGTAATTAGAACTAGGCTGTATGTTTGGAATAGATTACATTGTAACGTTAGAAACGAGAAGGTGTGGCCGTAAGACTCTGGGGAACCAGTAGCAATCATTCATGTATCTGTAGTTGACAAAGAAATACGCGTTTCTAACATGACTATACGTCAGAATATAACTGATTTTTTTGGGACTCTTTATGAAGTTAATGTTTTTCAAAATATGTGTACTATAAATCTCGTTGGAAACAGGTAAAAATTCCTTATGGGTACCCGGTTATATACGTCTATCAAGTTTCAGCTTTTTATGTCCTAATTTTTTGCCAAGTAAACCTTACCTAATTATCTAGTTTATATGTAGGTGTACATTATTTTATTAATGTATTTCAAATAATTTAAATGTATTTGATATACAAAATTTATTTTAAATACTAGGAAATATTTGAAATAATGTACAGAGCGATCAAGAAATCTTGTCCGTTATGCAACACTTGACAGAAACATTTAGTTAACAAACTTATTTCCAAGGACATGTATAGGTACATAGGCGTACATTCTATTTTTATTACCTTATACGAATTGATTATTAAATGAACACTATTTTTCTCTACACGCCAATGAGTTGACAACAGGTATGAAGTTAGGAACACATATTTTCGTTGTTTCGGACCAACGAAGTAATCTGATTGGTTCTTTGTTAAATTGGGATTTTCAGCTGTGGATTAGAATACAGTTTTGATATTTTTAAACTCATTGTTTACTGTTATGTAACTGACAAGAAATTTTGATCGCACGATATTTAAATGTTTTCGAAATACAAGATTGTTTTGTAATACTAGGATATATTTGAAATAATAGGGAAATATTTGAAATAATGTATTTCAAATACTGACATTTTCAGATAACAAATATCTAATACAAATACGGAAAAAGTATTTGCAAATACAAATACCAACAGCATTTTTTTTTTGTATTTGAAATACAATATTTCAAATACCAAAAAGGAGTTGAAATACTTTTACAAATATTCCCAGCTCTGGGAACAAACAATAATAATAATAATAATAAATAACTTAAAATTAAATTTTCACGATAATTATTCCGATATTAAAAAAAAAAAAACGATATTTTACAGATCTGCGTCAAGTTTTGGGTGGAAAAGCGCTGTTATATACATAATAATAATAGGTTCCAATGTACGATTTTTTAAAACATTTAAATTCACACGAATAATGTTGACGCCACAAAGCTTGAAGATGGGGAGTTATACAAATATAATCAGTTGTAAGAGCGTGGTTTTATATTGATACGATGTAAATTAGACTATCTAATACTACAGTTTTTAAAATAAAGTATTTTATTTCAGCTAAATTCAAAGTGGAACCACCAGAAGATTCAGTTGAAGAATATCTAGACACCATCGCTTTAAAAGAACTCAAGAAAAAACTAACCGAAACACCAGCCCGTGAACTTCGAAACTGCACTCGTAAAGACACCCGCCGAAAATCTCTACGAAAGTGCGAAGTTGTAGATTACTGTGATGACTCTGCTCAAGACGGTAGCGTCATGGGGGATATCACGAGGAGACGGAGAAGAACTGAATGCGTGGATTATACTGAAGAGGATGAGGTTATCGAGAGGCCAAGAAGGAAAAGGGAACCTGTGGAATATATTGAGGAGGATAGTGAAGATGTTGGTAGGAGGAGAAGAAGGACTGAACCTGTTGAGTACAATGAGTTGGATGATGTGGAGGCTAGTGGTAGAAGAAGGAGAAGGAAAACAGAAACGGTATTTAGAATTTTTGCTTTATGTATTGAAAATTAATGATTTTCAAGTTTTTACAAACTGAAATATAAATACAAATACTGTTAAACTCCATTTACCGTAACTATGAAATGACGTCACAGTTGAAAAACTCACCTTGTTGCCAATTCGGCTACTAAGAGCTTTGGGCATTTTTACTTTTAAATTACAAATATATTTAAAAAGTATAAAATATAACCTCAATTTCTCACTAAACGTCAACCTGACGTCAAAATAACGATTGAACTATCCAATTTAAAACCGACAACATTGTATAAAATTACCAACATGACATAAATAAATGTACTAACTGAATTATGGATTGATGTTGATTAAAACATATCATAACGTTGGTACTTAAATAAACCAAGTGTGACGTCATCTCACGTTTATTGTGAATGTAGTTTATATCTTTAGCGAATAACGGGCAAATAATCAATAGATCTGGTTATTTTGGTTACCTTTATATTGTATTACTGGCTTTAACTGTAATTTAAAAAAATCCCTTACACTGTAAGATAGGCTTCAATTTTTAGTTATGATCATTATAATTAAGATATCATTTTCATTATGACGTATGTTAAATGGTGTGACCTATTAATAATTTGACATTTTTTTATTATTTTTGTAATACCAACATGACATACAATTTCAAAGGTGCAAACAATTTAAATCAAAATTTTCTCTTAGTTTGTTTTTACAAAAGTGAAAATAGTATTCAACTATATATAGAATGACATTTATTAAAAATTTTAATTTTTTACATATTTTGATGACAAAAATAAATAAATAAATAAATGGGTAATTTTTATTAAGAATGACAAAAAATTAAAATGCAATGAAAAGGATATTTTAAACCATTTTAAAATTAGGCTAGAAAATTCTCTTTTATTCGTATTCCTTCGATTTACCGAATTATTTATTCCGATTGATGCAGTATTCTTTAGCTGCATAGCGCTTTTGTTATAAGAATTAAGAAAAGGATTGGCGATTTCGTTGCTTCCAAACCGATATATTTTTTCATACAGAAACTCGAAACTTACCGTAAAGATGACAAGCCAGAGAAAGCGTGGGTATAATAATAATAATATTTATTAATCCTTTAAATGCAGGACTGCATGTAAGATATGTCAGTACATGAGTTTACAATTTTACACAGATCTTGATCAGTAATACAAGTTATGCAATTAATAAAACAACAAAATCATATATTAAATTACCCAAAATTAATGTTCCCCATTGGCATGACACAGTCCTTACAAACTTTCAAAAATTCATTCATTGAGTATACACAATGCTCTATAAGAAATACAACGTGTCTCAAAAGAAATTTTATATTTAGTGGATCAATTAAAAAAAAAGTAAGCCGTATATAGAAAAAATGTTTATTAATTATTAAAATACACTTTTTGGGGATTTATTTCTTAAAAATAATATCGTCTAAATGTAGACCCTCGCGTTCTCGGCACTCATTTAATCGAACAGTAAAATTACTTATGACGTCTCGGCAGGTGGTCTCAGGGATGGCTGCCATTTCGTGACGGATATTTTCTTTCAAATGCGCCAGTGAAGTCGGTTTATTGGCGTAAACTTTACATTTAAGATAACCCCATAGGAAAAAGTCCATAGGGGTTAAATCTGGACTGCGTGGAGGCCAATTTATGTCACCTCTCCGGGAGATCAATTTGCCTGAGAATTAAGCCTCTGACTGGCATTTTGGGGCTTTAATTCTTGCACCAATTGAATTTTGTAGGGGTGCAGCTTTAGGTCTTTGTGCATAATGCGATGTAATGATGATCTATGCACATTTAAAGCACTTGCGCGCTTCCGAATTGAAAGGTTCGGGTCGTCACGAACAGACTGATTAACATTCTCCACGTTTTCTACCGTTCTTGATGACCTAGGTCGCCCGGATTTTGATTTATCCAGCGTTGTACCAGTCTCTTCAAACTTTTTAACCCAATGTCGAATGAGAGGAATGCTTGGCGCATCATTTAAGTGGCGAAAACCTCAAATACTGCAGAATTTTCTACGCGCTACAGTCGCCGAATCACCGTTTTTGTAAAACTCTCGCACGCATAACGCGCGGTCTGCTCGCGAGAAACGCTCCACAGCGAGTGTATTCCCAAGAGCCAGGCTACCGATTGACATAATCCCCGCGCCCCTCGGATACGTTGCGTTCACGCAGTAAGCTAAATAAATATAAAATTTCTTTTGAGACACCTTGTACCTTAATCTTCCTCTTAAATACAGCAAACTGCGTTTCATTTCTGACATGAAATGGCAGTGAATATATTTTGATGATGAGTTGTATTATATAACTTTAGTAGAAAATAGAGTGAAAAATTACGACAAAAATACGAAAATTGGGGTACACATACATAATATATCGTGTTCATACACATCTATAAATTACTATAGAAACATTGAATTTTTAAAAGATCCGTTTTTAAAACTGTCAAAAATTATTTTTGCAATTTTCTCATTGAAATAGAGAATTTTGAAATAATTGCTTGCTGAACCATTATATGCTATTTCTGACAAAGTAAGACACTCAAAAATATTACTTACATGATAGGATAATTTTATATCTTGAAAATTAATTTATGTTTTCAACTTTGCGATTTAAATAAGGATAAAAATATTTGACCTATGAAAAAAATATATGATCTACAGAACAGTACCTATGAAAATAATAGTTTACCTATGTATTAAATAATTGATCTATGGTTTTAATTTTTGACCTATGGAATTAATTATTGAGCTATAGAAATATTTATCGACCTATGAAAATAATTATCAACCTATGTAAATATTTAATAGATCTATGGAAATAATCATATACCTACTGATATAATTATAGATCTATAAAATTTGATCTATAAAATTCATACTTGACCTATAAGTACTCTTGCTAGTTAGTAAGGGTTTGGTTAGAAGAAGCGAGCTACCCATCTTCTAGTTTAATGACAAAACACTATCTTAGGTTAGGTTAGGTTAGGTTAGGTTAGTAAGGGTTTGGTTAGAAGAAGCCGAGCGAAGCGAGCTACCCATCTTCTAGTTTAATGACAAAACACTATCTTAGATTAGGTTAGTTTAGTAAGGGTTTGGTTAGAAGAAGCCGAGCGAAGCGAGCTACCCATCTTCTAGTTTAATGACAAAACACTATCTTAGATTAGGTTACTTTAGTAAGGGTTTGGTTAGAAGAAGCCGAGCGAAGCGAGCTACCCATCTTCTAGTTTAATGACAAAACAAACTCTAGACATATGAATCATTCAAATAATTTTGGAACCTGTTAGTTTACAACTAATTTTAAGGTTATATTCACGTATTAGTTAGGTTATGTTTTATCATAACGCTACTAGTCAATAGATGTCACTATTCTCTATAGGTAGTTTATTATAGATCAACTGATAATTTTCTATAGGTCAACTATTAATTTACTATAGATCATTTTTTAATTATCTATAGGTAAATGATTGATTTTTCTATAGGTAAAAATATAAAATTTCATAGGTAATATTTGAATTATTAATAGATCATAAAATTAGGATCCTTTAAATAATTTTATGGTGCCAATGAAAATCGGCAATTTGAAATCATATCTTTCTGTAGGTTTTTGATAAACTTAGCAACAAAGACGGCCAGGAGGACCTACCCATCAAGCCTTTTAAAAATATTAAAATATTTGCCTGTGGTGAACATATTTTTTTTTAAAAAGGAAAAAATAATAAAGGATAAATTTGAAAAGAAATCATAACAATAGAAGTAGTGATTATTTAGGCAATTTTTGTAATGTATACATTTACTAAGACTCGGTGACCGAAGTATGGGAAGTCAAAAACATTTTTGACTGTAATCGCGTCAATATATAGTTTTTAAAACATATACGTCTGTTAATTTAAATATTGTTATATGTTTATTTAAGTACATTATACAGGAAGCTTTCGTTTAACGTTCCGGGTGCGCTCAGGGGGTGGGTGGGCTCACGGAGTTGCCCCCCATAATTAATTGTTTTTTATCTCAAATCCCGAAATATAAAAAGCAACCTTCGTAAACGATAGGTACATGGGTCAAAGAGTTTTTTTTTTTTTTTTTTTCGTTATTAAATACTCTTGCATTTAAAGTAAATTTTCTTCGTAAATCTTTAAAGGTAACGACGATATTTTCACAGCAAACTGAGCGTTATAATTTTCTACGAAAATGAAAACTGATAAATGATAATTTTGAGTTATCTATTGACCTGCGATATATGCTCTCACGAACTTTTTTGTAGTAATATTAAACCTTGTCATATATATTAGGGTTGTACATAGAAGGTAAAACATCGATGTTTAACATCGATGTTAACATCGGTGCTTACTATCGATGTTGAAAAAACATCGAAGGAAAAACATCGATGTATCGGAAACATCGATGTTTTATTAATATTAGAAAAAGCTATTTATTTATATTATATAGATTTTATTTAATAATGTAAAGATAAAATACGAAAAAAGTAACACATAATACACAAAAAGCATTTATTAGATTTTGAAATAGAAATATTCCTTTTTAATAGTAATTAATTTCACATTAATATTATTTTACCCAATATAATAATCCTAATTTGTACCTACAGTCTATTCCAAACGATTAGGCGGAACTAACCGCAATTTTCATTTTTGTAATTTGTCATTAGATATGTTTTTATATATTGAAGTTGACTTTTCCTGAACAAAATGATCAAAAGCTTCATTTAATCGGTAAAAGTAACTAGAATTGAAAATCTAGTTCCGCCTAAACCAAAGGAACAGACCTTACTATTTTTACATTTCTAAAATGAAATATTGGATTTTATTACAATACTAATATAGTAATCTTAATGTTAATTTTATATTATTTAACATAAAAATAACACTGTCATACAAAATTATTTTTATACTTTTTTAAGTTGAAATAAAGTCTGTTCCTTTGGTTTAGGCGGAACTAGATTTTCAATTCTAGTGACTTTTACCGATTAATTGAAGCTTTTGATCATTTTGTTCAGGAAAAGCCACAAACAAAAATCCAGGGATTGGAGGAATAACAACTGGGAAAGTGTCAACAAGACTCAAAAAGAAAAAGTGTGCTGGCGTCGTTGGTCGTTCGAATTGTTTGCAAAAATTAGAAGTTTCTTATTATATTTTCGTATTCTGCTAACTACTAACAAGAATAAGAACTAACACTATTAGTATTGTTATATCACAATAGATGGGCGCTTATATTTTGTGTACTAATTTTAATAAAAATTAAATTTTTAAGATTCCTGCGCTTCTAGCGGTAGTTTCTGAATTTCAAAGTTTAAACATCGACATCGGTAGTAGACATCGATGTTTTATCGATACTATCGCCAGCTGACCATCGATGGTAAAAACATCGATGTTTTTAAAGCAAACATCGATGTTTTCGATACATAGATGTTTTTTTCCCATCCCTAATATATATCTCTTACAGTTTAGCTGTCGTAACGATTTGAATGTTACGCAAGCAAGATTTTTTCTGACTGCAAACGCATTGTATATGTTAATTGAGTGCTTCCTGTATTATCTCTTTTAATTTATTTTAGTCTATATAAATATATTTCTCAAATTTTATCAGAATTATTAGTCACGACTTTAAAACAACATGAGCTGTACCATAAGATAACCCCATCTTAAGTTACATTTCTTATACATGTTTTATCTTTATCTTTTATTGTTACAGTCATGTGATTTGGTTGAAGAACAAGAGAGTGTTGTTGGTGATCTCCCAGGATCTACCCGACGTACACGACGTACAGAGCCCGTGGAATACACTGAAGATACGATGTCGCGGGACGGCACGAGTAGGGACAGCGCTGCGGTTAGTGTTTGCGACAGTGAGGGTCGGAAAAAGAAGAGGAGGACACAGGCAGAGGCTTTCATCGAGGATAATCAGAAGTATTTTAAATTTGAGACTCCAGGATCGAGGCTAAGGTAATATACATCTATCTATACAGAGTGTTTCAGGAGAAATCTGCCAAATTTCAAGGGTCTATTTCTTTATTAACACGATGGTCATGCTAGAATTTTTTTAAATAAGACATATTGTTGATATTTCAAATATTAGGTGTACCGGAAAGTTTTTTCGTTTATTTGACCATCCAGATCGGGGTTCATCCTTCAAGCATAAATTTCCTGATTTAATTTTTTTAAACCACTGTTGACATGTGCGTACACTTAGCTTATCACCATAAACAGTGCAAATGTTTTATGTAGCAACTGTAGCAGTTTTTTTTTATGGTACTCATACAACATTAAACAACTTATAAAATGATTTGATTGAAATTCTTTCGCCACTTTAAAATACAAGGGTTTAAAATGAAACGAAATCAATAATTTGGTACTTAAGGTTACAGAGTTCAACCAAAACGCAAAAGACGTCTGTTCATTTCACCGAACAAATCGTGATATTTCTCATACTGCACTAATAATAAAAACGAAAGAACTTTCTGGTACTCCTAAATGTTCAAAGTAGTTCCCTTCAACAATAATACACTTGGCTATTCTTTCCGTCCACTTCTTAAAAGCGCCCAACCAATCTTTTTTCGGAATACCTTCAAAATAATCATGAATTATGTACAACATCAATTTCTTCCTCAGTTTACATAAAATAATAATATGTAACGTTTTCAAAATTTTAATTATAGATTGCAAATTTCCAAAAATTTATTTAAGAAAGTTGCTATAATTAACAACTAGATAACTAACAACTTTTATTTGAGACATTTTTTGATAAAACGAAAAAAAAAAATCAAAAATTTTTCGAAATTTTTTAAATATCGATTTTTAGGGTTTTGTAGGTATGACCAAAAAACCCTTATACCGTCATTTTGTCGTCTGTCTGTCTGTCTGTCACTCTGTTCGGTAAAAATTAAGAATGACAAAAAATTAAAATGCAATAAAGAGGACATTTTATAATGACAATCAATTTAATCTAGAATTTGCAATGTGAGTATGATTTACAAAGCTTAAACAAAATGACTAAAAGTCCGAATTAATAGATAAAAATTAATTTGATGGACGATATGAGACATAAAATACCATTTACATCACAAGGAAGTGGGAAAATATATATATTTTTTTTTGCACAATAACTTCAGGTCACAAGCTGCTTTTACTCTCCAGCAAATCCATTTTAAAATTGGGCTGGAAAATTCTCTCTTATTCGTATTCCTTCGACTTCGACCAAATTATCATTTATTCAGATTGATACAGTATTCTTTAGCTGCATAGCGCTTTCGATATGAGAGTTAAGAAAATAGATTGGCGATTTCGCTGCTTCTAAACCGATATCTTTTTAGGGTTTTGTAGGTATGACCAAAAAACCCTTATACCGTCATTTTGTCGTCTGTCTGTCTGTCTGTCTGTCTGTTCGGTAAAAATTGTAGCCAAACGGCTAAACCTAGAGAGTTGAAGTTTGGCATGCTTATACAACTCTTTGACCCGCACATAGAAAATATACTAAAACATCTAAAAAACATATCCCCTTAAAAATATAAACAAATATGTGCTCATCGAAAACTAAAATATTTTTTTTAAATTCTGAGTAGGGTATCAAATGAAAGCCCTTAGTACGTGTATTAACGATCAAAATTTTATTTTTGCAAAATAAATTATTTTGATGCGATTTTTGCCAAAATTGTGCAAAAAAAAATTTTGTCCCACACCCTGTAGCCCAGATGGTTTAAACTAAAAATCTGAAAAAATTCTAAGTAATGTACATTGGTGTGAACTGGAATAGTACAACAGGAATTTTTGATCAGATTATGTTTTCGTAAAATAACGCATTTTTTGTGTTTTTAACTAAAATATGTTAAATATTTAATTTGCTATGTAACACACCAGATCAGTGGCTGTAGTAGCTCAGTTGGTTTTGTCATTCACTTTGTAATTTGCAGTTCGAACGTTGCAGAGTTCGAATCTTGTTAATTTTATTTTTTTCCTTTTTTTTATTTTGCATTTTTATTTTGTTTAAATTATTTTGTCAAAATTCTAGTTATATATTGGTAAATGTTGCATTTATTTTTTAAAAGCGTAAATTTAATAACCAGTGGGAAGTTTTGAAATTGTAGCGAACCGGTAACGTTTCTTTACAACGTACCATTTATTGTCCACTAGGTAGCGAGCCTGTGGTATTATATTATGTCTAATCTCAAACTGAAGTGAGATATCTGACTAAAGGAGATCGGGTAGTAGGCGTGAGTGTTATCCAGGGTTCATCATTACGATATGTGAATTAAATGATATGTATTTGTACTTACCAACCGACTGAACAGGTATCTTGTATTTAAGTTTGGATCTAAGCTGTTCACTAAAGTTCTTAAAGGTGAAGGGTTTACACTCGTTAACACGGTTTAAAATAAATGAATTAAATTTATTAACAGTAATATTTACAAATAGTTTAAAAGATTAAAAGTTTAATATGTATTTAAAGGAATTAATAAAATAAAACAAACAGAATTGAGTAGACCACCAGAAAATATCGACACAGTGCCTCTACGAATGCTACTACCTAGATGTTACTACTAACAAGCCCGAATACTATCTGATCTCCTCTTCAGAGAGTCGTGTGTTTTTATGAGAAGTTTCTAGGTATTTCGTGGAAAAGGGGTTTAGCTTTGTTCAAGGGGACGCTAGTGTTCAGAGTTATTAAGCAATAACTCTGAATAAATAAATCCTTGAACAAAGAACCATTTAAAAAATATATTTCTAAAGATACATAAAATTTCTAAAATTTTATTATTTGAATTCTCAAAAGTATACCCTTTTTAAAAATCCCAAATAAATACCTTTTGAAAGGAATTCTCCCGACGGGTGTTTGTGAAAGTTTCTGATGGACCACTCGATTCGTTACAAAATTATAATTTAATTCTGTTTGACGAAATCAGAGGGCGGGGCTTATGAGTTAAGCAACCAATGGAAGCCATAGGCGCAATTTTAAAAATCTTACTGAACCTTGCTATATAAATAAAATACTGCACATATTTAGAAACTTAAAATAATGGTATTAGGCATTCGAATTAAAATTCATAAAAAAATATTTTAACATAAAATTTGTTTTGGCATCCCGAATAATCATCATTCAGTTACTAAATACCTGCAAAACCCAGAAATGTGTGAAGATTCACATTCACATACATTTTTTTCATACTTATATGTAACGTTTCCATGGTCATGATAAATAATATCTCTGTTAGAAAATATTGAACCAAGTTATTTCTACTCTGCTGTTAGAATGTATTTTATACAAGTACTTTTTAATGGCGGTCGGTCGTGTGGTGGCCGCAGCAGATTTTTTTATACATATACCTCTCTTCTGTAGAAATCCCAAAATGAAAAAGTGCTTTTTTTTTTATTTTGCAGGTATCAAGGGTCAATATTTGGAAGTGCAATGAAATCACCTACGCGGAATAATGGCGAACAAGAGGAGGAGAAAGTGGAGGAGAAGGGCAGACCTGACTTTTCACTAGAGGATATTAAGTTTTGTTTTGAAACAGAACCCAAGAATGAGCCCTGGTATCAAACATTTACTAGACAGGATAGGGGAGAGGAACATTATATCAGCGTCAGTGATCCAGGTAGGTTGGTTTTTATTATTTACGATTTGAAACCAGATTCGTAGTTGTAACTAAAATATTCTTATATAGTCACTCATGTGACTATACCTTAGATCAGGGATTCCTAACGGGGTCCAGGTGGACCCCTTGGGGGTCTATGGAAGCTTAAAAAGGGTCTATTGTATTCCAGGGGTCTATTATTAAACTAATGCGCATTCAGAGTTAGGCCAGACACGGTTTCCTGCATGGGTAGATATTTATTTATGCTCGAGAAGGATTTTTATAATTGAGTATTATTTATTTGAGCTGTTGATTTTAAAAGTGAGATAAGTCCATTTTGTGAAAAATATGAGTTAATGTTACGTCTTATTACAAATTGAGATTAACTTCATGTTTTTAATCATTTACAATAAATATCGACTCAATATCAGTACAAATTTGTTACTGTTAGTTTATATGGTCAACAGTATTTCAAATGCATTGATTTTGAAAGTGAGACAAGTCCACTCGAATAAATTTTCTCGAACCGAAACCCGATTAATACCCCAGGATTATTATAAATTGATACAAAAATGTCGCAAGCATAATCCCTTTTTAGTACATGAAATGAAAAGTGAAGACTTTTACTCTACCAAACCTCTCGAAGAGGCACTTTTAAGAAGAAGGTAAAATACTGATGGAGAAATAGTTAACTCGTTGAATATTTCCTGGATAAGATTTTTGAGAAATGCGCCATATAAAATGTTTTATAAAACGTCAATAGAAAAAGATTCACAATTTAAAACTCTTGATTTATCACCCAAGCGCGGTAGGCCATGTAATTTCGGAAAAATAATATTACCTTCTTTATATGAAAAAACTAGGGCTATTACTATAGAAAAATATAAAGATATGATGGATTTATTACTTTATATACCACCCATTCATCATGAATACTTTAAAAATCTTAAAAGTCTAAACTAACAAAATAAAATTTATATGTATACAACTTATAATTGAATATTTTTTCATATTTTTTAAATTTTTTTCTGTAAAATTAAATTTTTGTTTTGTTTTTATTGTTATTTTTCTAAAAAAGAATAAAATTATATTGAATTAAAATAAATAATTAAATAAAATTTTCATTTGTTTGCTACTATAATTTCATTGCCTTTGAAAGTGAGACCAGTCCATTGAGGTACACCAAAACCACAACTTTTCAAATAACGCCGATAACACTTATAGTATAATAAAATTACATGCATTGAGAATACCAAAAAATGTAAAATAAGTCTATTACTCCTTACGAATATTTTTAATTCCATTCAAATGCAAAACATTAAAAATCTAGAAATAACGAAAAGTGGACTGTCTCACTTTCAAAATCAATTTGTTGAATATTTTTAATAAATATTAGTTTGTTAAATATTAATAAGTTACCAATATTGATGTAATTTGTAGCTTTTAAATGCTTTTAGCACACTCTTACTCTTTTTCCCGAATTTATAGCATTTTCCCATACTTTTTTACCTATTTATCTCTTCCACAATACCAATCAAATATATTTATTATTTTCACAAATTGTTTTTCATTTGAAAAAAATTAATGTTTCTCTCAGTTCTTTTCCTAGAGTGACAACCAAATACACAGCAGTTTGTACAGAGCGGTCATAATTTCGTGTCAGTTATGCAATAGTTGACAGAAACATTTTGTTATCAAATTTATTTCCAAGAACATGCACACATAGACGTAGATTCGATTTTTATATTGGGTTATGTATGTTCAATATTTCACTTACCTCTAAGAGCTAACCTCGATCAACAATCGTCTTCCAATTACATTCTTAATAACAATAATATCAACAACAACAATAATAACGAAAAAAAAAAAAAAAAAAACAATAATATATCTTAACAAAAACCACTACTTTTTCTCTACACGCCATTGAGTTAACGAACAACATGAAGTTATCAATACAATATCGTTACTGATTGGTTCTTTGTTAAATTGGAATTTTTAGATAAGAGATAGAATACAGTTTTGATATTTTTAAGCTCATTGTTTACTGTTATGTAACTGACAAGAAATTATGATCACACGGTACTATGACAACTCATTATAACACAAAATAAAATAAAAAAGAATAATACTTGCTATCAAAAGTTTATTTTTTTTTTTATTTTAATTTTATGGCCTTTGCTGCTGTGGCAATTAGCCAGGACATTTTTTTATTTGAGAAAATTTCCATGCCTGAACGGGATTCGAACCCGAGACCTTCGCAACGGAGAGCACACGTGTTACCACTACGCTACGCCGGTCGGCTATCAAAAGTTAATGTTACAAACAAACTGCAACATTAAAGTTTAAACGTGATAAAAACAACACGAGGTAGCCTCTAGTAAACAATAAACAGTTACTAGTTCCACTAGTTCAAATTCTGTCCGCTTGATGTCACTTCATAGCGCCCAATAGTCTCCAAATTTATTTATATAGATTTAAATTGTATTAATTGTAATTTTTACACAATTTTTTTTTCCAGGATACCAGATGAGATTAATACTACCATATCAAATTCCTGCAAATCTAATTCCACTAGACCCCAAAGTATGTATTTCACATTACGACAAAATAAAAAACTATCTCCTCAATCCTGAGACTGAACAACCACGTAGCGAAGCATCAATAGCATCAACAGCATCAGCACCAGCATCAACATCAGTACCATCCACCTCACATCCATCACGAGCAGAATTATTTCGACGTCGAAAGAAAAAAAGGTTTAACATGAAACCAAATCCACGAAAAAGTCCACGTCAACACGCGTCGACATTAGCAATATTAAGTAGTTTAATTCATCAGAGGAAGAAAAGGGAGAAGAAACAAGAGAGGGAGAGTGATGTATCAAGGAGTTCTTTAGGGGTTATAGTGGAAGAAGAAGTGCCAGTTGTAGTGGAGAAAGAGGTTGAAGAACAAAATTTAGCTGCTCAGTTATTGGTTACTGAAATATTGTCTGGACCAATTGAAATTGCAGACGCACCAGAAGAAGTCGATGGTATATTTTTGAAAGAAAAACCGGATGCTATAGAACTATTGCAAAATTATAACAGTGTTCCTTCTCCAAGGGGTTATCGTACACCGGGTTTTAGTGATAGTACTCGAGTTATTCGTAGAAAACGAAAGAAAAATCGTACGGGCTGGCCGAAGAAGAAAAAATTATTTCCTCGTAAAGAAAAAAGTGAAAGTGTTGTTCCTGTCGAGGAAGACAGTAGATTAACTGAAGGTTCAGAATTAGAAATAAAATCGGAAAATAGTGCTGAAAAACATAGAACAATAGAAATTAATCAAGACGTGGACTCTAATTGTAATTTAAATGATAGTGAGTGTATTAAAACTGAAAGTGAAATAAAACAAATGTTAAATGATAGTTCCGAAGACATATTAAATGTTTATGATATACAGGGTGTTTCTATAAATATTGAACTTAGAGAAAAAAGTGAAGATGATTCGGTTAATGTAGATCTTAATACTTGGGAAAATGCAGAAAAAGTATTACAATCAAAGGTCGATAATGATAATGATAAAACAAATTATCAACCTATCGTTCGTGTTCAAAAAATTGATTCGAAGATGAATATACGTTTACGAAGTTCTTCTTCTCCGGAACGGAAACCTAAAGCTAAGAGACAAAAAATGGTTCCGGTATCACCGAGGAGTCCTAGAAAATTACGTGCCCCTCGTGGAAAGTGGTATAGAGAACGATAATTGTGCCAACTTTCAAGACAATTTTTTAATTTAATTATTTTTTTCTACTGCCCAATTTTCGATTTATTTTATAAAGTGTTTTAAAAAGTATTCATTACCAATTATGTAAGATATTTATTGTTTTTAATGTATATTTTTTTATTATAATTAGTTTTAATGTTTATAACTTCGAATAAATTTTTAAATTATTTGACTAAATCAGATATTTCGAATCTTTTGTGTTCTGTTAAAATGGTATACCACATTTAAATAAAAATTATTTTGAAATTAAATTTTTATTAATGTATTTATTTCTTGTTAATATTGGAGTTATTATATGAACAATTTTACTGACAGAGCTGTTTGTTCCATCTCTAGATAAACATAAAGCTGCATTTACAGCTTTTAAAACTAGTAGACTACGCTATGCATTGTGGATACATTTAATAGACAGTTTTAATATTTAATGACAGCGTTCACAGCTATGAAAATTAATGCGTAACGAATGTTGTGACATCCATGTTTTTCAAACTAATTACGAAGGAATAAATGAATAAATTTTAATAACAAAATTGTAGCCGCAACTACTGCAATTCATTTTCGTTTCACGATTACCGATATTTGTTGAAATTTGTGCAACAGTATTTTTAGGTTATGGAACGTGAGATAACAGACTGTATCTCACGTTTCTCATAAAAGTATCAGAGTCGTAGTAAGGGGAGTGGAGGGGTGACGGCCCCGGGCGCACTAAGGAAAGGGGCGTTGACGCTTTTTATAGGGGGCGTAAATTATGGGCGAGGACATCATTTGGGAGGTGAGGACCTTTTTTTAGGGTTTTGTAGGTATGACCAAAAAACCCTTATACCGTCATTTTGACGTCTGTCTGTCTGTCTGTCTGTCTGTTCGGTAAAAATTGTAGCCAAACGGCTAAACCTAGAGAGTTGAAATTTGGCATGCTTATACAACTCTTTGACCCGCACATAGGAAAAATACTAAATCATCTAAAAAACATATCCCCATAAAAATATAAACAAATATGTGCTGAACAAAAAAAAAATATTTTTTTAAAATTCTGAGTAGGGTATCAAATGAAAGCCCTTAGTACGTGGATTAACGATCAAAATTTTATTCTTGCAAAATAAATTATTTTGCCAAGATTTTTGTCAAAATTGTGCAAAAAATTTTTTGTCCCACACCCTGTAGCCCAGATGGTTTAAACTAAAAATCTGAAAAAAATCTAAGTAATGTATATTGGTGTGAACCGGAATAGTACAACAGGAATTTTTGATCAGATTATGTTTTCGGAAAATAATACATTTTTTTGTGTTTTTAACCAAAATATGTTAAATATTTAATTCGCTATGTAACCAAGTTGATACGTCAGCACTCATAGCTATGTGCGTTTAGTCATTGGTTTTCTAATTTGTAAACAGGTAACTTGCAAACTAGAGTTCGAATCCTGTCAATTTTATTTTTTTTTGTTTTTTTTTTTGATGTTTTCTTTTGTTTAAATTATTTTGTCAAAATTCTAGTTATATTTTGGTAAAATGTTGCATTTAGTTTTTAAAAGCGTAAATTTAATAACCAGTGGGAAGTGTTGAAATTATAATTTAATTCTGTTTGATGTATACGAAATCAGAGGGCGGGGCTAATGATTTAAGCAACCAATAGAAGCCATAGGCGCAATTTTCAAAATCTTTTCTAAAATCTATGTAAAAAAAATACTGCACATATTTAGAAACTTAAATAATGGTATTAGGCATTCGAATTAAAATTCATTAAAAAATATTTTGACATAAAATTTGTTTTGGCATCCCAAATAATCATCATTCAGTTACTAAATACCTGCGAAACCCTGAAATGTGAAAATTCACACTTCACATACATTTTTTTTAATTTGCCAAGGGCGGCAAGAATATTGCTACGGCTCTGCCCCTAGCGCAAGTTTTCCTTACTGCGGCTCTGGAAAGAAGCAGTTCAGCACTAATGAGGAGCTGAAAACCAGTGTGCAATTTTGGCTGAGAACCCAGGCGGCAACATGGTATGGTACAAAAACTGGTTTCCCGTTACGACAAATGACTTAATGTTGGTGGCGACTACGTTGAGAATTAATTTAGATGTATGAGTAACTCTTGTGTATATTAAAACTTTTCTTATTACCCTTATATGTTTTTGTTAACTCAAGGAAACTTGAAAAAAAAAATGGCCTCGTGTATCTGTCTCAGTGAAACAGCGCATTAACTATAAAGTTTGGAAAACTGTCTATAATCAACAACGCAGTCTATTAAATTAAGAGCTGTGAACGGTTGCTTGAGTTACCATATGACAAACTTGTAGTGACAATCAACAGTGAACAACTCGTAGCGTATTGTCTATTAATTTTAGATCTGTGAATGCAGCTTTAGAGTAAATTTTATTCTACGGATAAATATAAAAAGTATTGTTCCACCTCCGGATAAAATTTAGAATAGGGTTGGCGAACATTTTTCTACGCGCGTGCCAAATAATATAGTGCGATCATTAAATCTTGAACGTTATACAATACTTGACAGAGACATTTAGTTATCAAACTCATTTCCAAGGACATGTACACATAGGCGTACATTCTATATTTATTACCTTATACGAATTGATTATTAAATGAACACTATTTTTCTCTACTCGCCAATGAATTGATAACAGATATTAAGTTGGAGCACATTTTCGTTGTTCCTCGGGTGAGTTCGGGCAAATGAAGTAATCTGATTGGTTCTTTGTTAAATTAGCATTTTCAGCTGTAAATTACTAGGTCGTCTAGGATGAAATTTGTAGAAAAAAAGGCAAAGTTGATTGAAAACTTACAAATATAAGGAATTATTTTATTCATCAAAGTATGCACCCATATTGTCTATACACTTTTGCCATTTAAGCGGCAGATTGTTCGGGCCGGTTGTATAAAACCCTAGCGGACTAGAGTCAATGAATTCCTGGACGGCCAGTTTTACAGCATTGTCGGAATTAAACTGTTTTCCTATTAAAAAGTTGTCCAAATTGCGGAAGAAGTGGTAGTCAGTGGGGACTAAGAAGTTCAAACTCCAATTCCTGTAGTTTTGCCACAGTCATTTGTGCAGTGTGTGGTCTAGCGTTATCATGCAGTAAGATAGGAGTCGATCTGTTGACCAATCTAGGCTGTTTTTCTTTGTTTCTGCATCATTTCGTTCCAGCATATTTCTGCTGTGATCGATAAGCCAGTTTTTTTTTTTTTTTGTTTGGTTTTTAAGTTACCTGTACGAAATTTGGCGAACCAATTTGATATTGTCTGCTACGTAGTAAGACTAGAGCCAAATACACTATAAATGTTTCGCGCGGTCTGCGATGCCGTAGTTCCAAGTAAGAACTCATACTTCATAATAGTGCGAATTTCCGACCGTTCCATTTTCAACAAAATTAATATCTTAAAAAAGGTTTTTGATATATTTTAGAGCATACAAGGATTTCTTTAAACAGGCGAGATGTGTAACTTTCCAACAAAACAAAAAACAGATCGGTAAAATATTGAGCCAATGTCAAATAATAAGCTGTTAAAGTTGGGAATATTATTAACTACAAATTTCATCTTTGACGACCTGATAGAATACAGTTTTGATATTTGAAAATCCATTGTTTACCATTATGTAACGTTCAAGAATTAGTTATCACACTATTAACTTGACGTATATAATAAATGATGGTGTGCCAATCTTCTTCTCTTGTCTCATCCGTTGTCGCATTCCGAAATGGTTTTGTGGATGTATCTCTAAATGTCACTATGAGGGTAAGTTGTAAATCAAACGAATTATTGTTTTTTTTTAGGTCATCACTCGTATTTCAGAAGCGAGGACCTTTTTTTTAGATCATCACTTGTAATTTAGAAGTGAGAACCTTATTCATAATTTAAATAATATTGCCTTCTGTCCCCCCCCCCCGCAATTTGCTGCGTGCTCGCCTGCCACAGGGTAATGGTAATATTGATAAAAGGTTAATAACCTAATTGCTAAAAAAAAAGCGGGAGGATGTACCGGTCTATACAATTATTCGTTTCACACTAGTTGCGTTCGCGGATGAAAAATCCCATGATAGCTCTCTGACGCACAGCTCATTATTCGACATACATCGAATCGAAATAGTTGTCGTAATCGCAAAAGTAATAAGTGAAATACAGGTTGTATTTAATTTATACATACGGTCCGGCTATATTAAACTGACCGGTGAGAGATTGTACTGCGCAGAGTGGGATATTATTATGAGGGAGTGAGACATAAGTTGCGGCACCCGAGTACAGTCGGTACAAAATCGCACGATTGTCTTTATAAGATATCAACGCTTCCCAATTTATTTTGAAAATTCATTTTTCGAGTGACTAGTGCGGTACGCACGAGTACTATTCGGTTACTAACGTCCCCTTCTATGTTTATGGTTACTACGTAACCGCCCAGCTTAAGATAGCCAGACTGTAGCTTCTTAATAACCAAGGTAGTAGTAATTATTTATTCGTGCCTTTCGGCCTTGAATTATTTACATTGCTTTACTTAAATTCCAAATAAATCTAAATCTATAAAATTAAAGATTCCAATATTAGTCTTTACAAAAAGAAACATTTTAAAATCTTGTACTGCCTAATAATCTGACGTTTTCTTCCGTTGTTTTCGCTCTTCTTTCGAGGACCTCCTTCATCCATAGGTACCCACTACCTGCCTCATCCAACACTGCGCATTGAACGAAGTTTTTCTACTCCGCTACAGGACAATAGGTGTTGGATTGTTTCTGTAGGTTCTCCGCAAGTTCTGCAGGTTCTTTGGCATTCAGCAGCTAGCCCCTTCTTCAATTCCGCACCGGAATCTAGCGATGATCTTTTGATTCTTCCCTTTTGGCTTGGCGAGGTATAGTGGCACTGCGGGAACTTGTATGAGTTTGTATCACTGGTTGTACCGTGATCCTTCTATTCTATTTTGTTCCTGTCTGTCCCGATCCTCCATTGTATTTTCTAATTCTTCTCCTTCTTCTTGTCTTCTTCTTAACTCCTGTATGCTATATCCATTTCTTTAAAAATATTTTCTTCTGTCTTCTCCCCAGCTGGTTCTATAATTTTATTTCTTTTTCTTTTCGACATTCTTGTATTAATGCGTTGCTGTTTGTCCTGATCTTCTTTTCGAATCTCACCGCCATTCTTCCGGTTCTTATCCTTAATTTATCTCTTTTCGTTTCTTACAAAATACCAGACTGTTGCTATTTCTTACAAAAACGATTCAATGAAAAATGTTGCGTAATAATTTTTTTGTAAATAATTAATTTGGTGATCTACCCGCTCGCAAATTTCATGAAAATTTAACAACCAACTCGCGCGAGTCTTGTGCAACACACCAATGGCACTGGGCCTAGCACGAAAGGCTCAAAGTGCAATAGAATGACAAATTCCCTATCTTTCAAAAGTACACCGACACTTTTTTGACGTAGAATAAGTCTATCGTTGCGTTTCATTACTGAGTACTTCGGTAAAAATCCGTGTGTCCCAAAAAACGTGTACTCTAGACTTCTTTCAATAATTTCAAAACTATAAAAGCTACCAACAATATAATAACTGAGTTGAAAAGAGGAAGGTCATAGCATAGAATCGTAAGCTGTTTTTAAATCAATAAAGGCCAGATGTACTACCATTTTTTTATCTCTGATAGACTGTAAAAAGTTAGGCCTAGTATAGAGCCTTGCGGTACTCCTGCGTTGATATTTTTTAGATCTGAACGTGAATCTCGGATATGCACTGTGAATACGCGCTGATATAAATACGAGCGTATTAATTGGACAAAATATTCTTTCAAGACATATGATTTGGGTTTATCTACATTTCATATTATTTGTTGACCCTTCTAGAAATGACACGTGGCCATTATTGACCTTATAAACGTTTCCTAATAATTAATTTTTCAACAGCAAGTACTTACTGTATTGGTAATGAATATTAAATGAACTTATGTTTTATTTATTAACTCGTTGATTTTTCTACAAAGTTTGTTTTTTATAAAAATAAAATTTGTGGAAATTAACGTTCGTATTTTAGTATTTTACAAAGAAATGAGATTATATCCTTTTAGTTTTTCATACTAAGAACATTTTCAGTAGTTTTTCATTTTATGTTTTGTCAGTAATTACAGAAACAATGTATAGATGTCATTTGAAAATGTTCAAGATAATAAATTTTGTTATTAAAAATGTATTGTAGTTTTATTTTTTGACCTTAGCAATTCTTCATGGGAAATATACATTTTTAGGTTATGAAGGTATAGGGGATTGCAGTACAGTAACTGACTGCTATGATCCAGCAAAGTCTGAGTGTCATCTTGGCAAGTGGGGCCCTGATGAAGTGGACCCTCTTAAACATTCGACAATATTGTTACGAATACGTATAGTTTTAGAGTGTACCCCCGGAATTTTAACCCTAAGGGATTAAATTAAAATCTGAAAAAATTCTAAGCAATATATATTGCTACGAACCGGAAACGTACGAGAGGAATATTTTATCCGATTTCGTTTATGGAAAATATTACAGTTTTTGTGTTATTGAAAAATTTTAAATGGTAGCTCTTTAGTGCAGATTAAAGAACGGTAATTAATTTTTGAAATACATTTTATTTTGACTAAATATTGATTAACTAAATATTAAGATTTTCGTTTAATATCTGAGCTAAAATTAAAAAATATATTTGTATATACATGGATACTTTTTGTTATGGGTAGAGAAAATGTGCGTATTTTTTTTTTTTTGCATATATCGACTAGGAAAATAAATAAATAACTGGCCGGTTGCTGGGATTCTATTTCTAGTTAATAATCTGTTAGTTTTTCATATAGTCGCAATATAAACAATGTGTCTGTAGGCGTTATGCTCTTGCGTGACAAAAGATCGCCTGCAGAGTTGCCAGGTCTGGATTTGAATGATATTTATGCATTTATTTAAAAAAAAATGTGTTAAAATATATTTTATGGTATTATTAGAGATATATGATACACGGTAGAAGAAATCTAACTGCAACCTTCTTGTCGTGCCTATTGATTTAAAGAATTTAAATCCAACACTTGTAATTGTGTTATGTTCATCGTTTGGTCTTCTAATAATCATCATTCACTGACTAAATACCTACAAAACCCGTGTGAAATGTGTAAAAATTCATTTTTATTATGTTTGTCAGCAAATCGGATTTTTAAGAGTTTGAAAGAAAACATTTTTTGTTTCACGTAACACTTATTTTCACTGACTGTAGTTTCGGTTCTCGCCATTGTCAAAGTTGCAAATCGAATTCTCTTAGAGTACAGGTTCCATGGTCTCCATATTGTTTTTTATTACCTGGTTAGGTAATAAAAAACCACTGAATTATCAAGTTGCTTGCTAATTAGCATTTAAATAATTTACACATTACACAAAATAGTGATAAAAGTTCATAAACAATTTGTATCGCGTAAAATTTTGAGAAAATTATGAGAAAATTTGTCGCGTTTGATACTGAAAAATAAAGAATTTACATAAAAAAATCAGCTGTGGCCACCACAGGACCGACCGCCATCGTAAAGTACTTATATAAAATACATTCTAGCAGCAGAGTAGAAATAACTTGGCCTAATATTTTCTAACAGAGATATTATTTATCATGACCATGGAAACGTTACATATAAGTATGAAAAAATTAAAACTTACAAAAAATTTCGAAAAATTTTACAGAAATTATTCGAAATTTTTCGTTTAATCAAAAAACTTCTCGAATAAAAGTTATTAGTTATTGCTTTTATAGCAACTTTTGTTCAATAATTTTTTTCGAAATATTCACAAAAATCTTAAAATCGACACGAGTAACTCCCATTTTTAGTCAACCGATTTTTACCAAAAGTTGATCAACTCGTGCCATTGATGGCAGAAGCTTAAATATGAAGTTTCAAACAAATCCTTTCAGCCGAATTTGCTCTACACGTGTACACAGACCGACAGACAGACAGACAGACGGACAGACAAACAGACAGACAGACGGACAGACAGACAGACGGACGGACAGACAGACTGACAGATATCATGCTAAAAATAGTCAAAATGTTATGTAGGGACCTCAATTCGTGGAGATCCATCGAAATCTCGAAATGTCAAAATCGGTATGATCATAATACCTCCTTTATATGTGTTGACGGTCGGTAAAAAATAAACATTTTTTTTATCTTACGTTTAGTAAGACCTCAGCAAAACAATAGCGAGATTGTTTATCCATATTCAAAATAGTAATTCAATTCAAAAAGTAACATTTAAAATAAATATTATTATAACGCGATTAAAGGAAGATTGCGAGAATGGCGCTATCGGTGTTTTCAGATATTACTTTGAAAAGGTTAAACCCTACACGTTCGGCTGGAAGACATATTTCACTTACAGCCATTAAATTGCGGTTTTTAGATATAATGAAAGCTCTTCCTGAATTAAGCTTAAAAAGTGAAAAAAAAAGAAGAAAGAGACAATGCTTCAAATCTTATAAAAAGAATGAATAATTTTGAATTTGTATTTTTATGTGTAATTTTATCAAAAATATTAGGAGAAATAAATTTATCTTCAAAATTATTACAAACTAAAAATATAGATTTGAGAATTGCAACAACTTCCTTAAAAACAACCAGTAAAAATCTGAAAAAATACCGAAATATGTACTTTTCTGCGAAAGATGACGCAATTCAAAGGGCAGCAAGTGGAATATCAGCTCCACTTTTGTTTGGAAAAGACAAAAAATTGTAAAAAATCACTTTAATGAATTGGCAATAGATTATCGGTTTCATAACGGGGATGATTTTTTTAGAGTAACTGTATTTAATGCAGTTCTCGATATTGTTATCAATCAAATTGATAATAGATTCAGAGGGATGAACGACATTGTAAATTTGTTTTTATTCATGTCACCTCGAAATTTAATCAACTTGGATGAAACAGAAATTTGAAGTTCTGCCGAAATCTTACAAAACAAATACAAAGGTGATATTTCGTCCAATGGTAATGTTAGCTTCGATGCTTAATGAGGAAATCTCTAAAATATCAACAATGAAAGAATTTGCCGAACTTTTATTAATTAAATATACCTTCCTGTCGGTCAGTTTTCCAGACGTAGTTACTGCAATTTTATTATTTTTAACACTTCCTGTCACTGTGGCAACGGCAGAGCGTTCTTTTGCCAAATTAAAAATAATAAAAAATTATCTACGAAATTCTACTGGAAAAGAACGCTTACATAATTTATCGTTATTGAGTGTTGAGGCTGAAATTGCTCAAGAAATGGGCATTAAAGACTTAATTAGAGATTTTGCTAATTTAAAATCCAGAAAGAAAGATTAAACATTTTAAATTGATTTATTTATTTCTATCTAGTATTGTTTTGTTTTGTTTTGTCTATGTTTCATTTGTTTGATATTATTGTTTTTCTTTTATATTCATAATAAAATATGTATTATAAAGTAAAATGATTCTTTGTGTAAGAAGAATCCAAGGTTAAATTTCTTCAAAATGATGGGACGCTAGATACGAAAAGAAAAAAATCACATAAGGTTGGGAGGCTGATCTAATTTTTTTGCGGGGGGGGGGGCAAAATTTGTAGTTCCGCCACTGTAAGGTTTCTAGTTCGAATCCCGTTCAGGCATGGAATAATTTTAAAAATAGTAATTGTCCTGGCTAATTGCCAAAGCAGCAAAAGCCACTAAAATAATTAAAAAAAACTCACAAATTTCTATAGTCTTCCTCAATATCTTTCTTCAATATCTTCAGACGAAGCAAAGCATTGTCTGCTTACTGTGTAGAGCCGGCCCTGTTCAAATACCGCTATAAAATTCGTACTAAATAACTTAGACAAATTAAACAGCAATCAATACACAAATGGCGGATGCATCATATCAAATCGCCATTTTTCACTTTCCCCACTAGATGTAGCACACGTGTACTACCCACTTATTTTTTTTTTATCTAACCTTCTATGTGTAAGCATGTACATTTTTGTAAATCGTTTATTTTTTGCGATGAAACACAATGAAATAATTAATCTATCCTTAAAAATCAAAAGTAGGAGGTAAATTATTCCAAGGCTAAAACGTATAAAGAAAAACAATTGTAGTATTTGTTGTTATTTAATTCAGTATGAAAAGAAGACAGAAAATAATAATTGAAATTATTTGATAGTGGTATTTGTAAGTGTCAGAATTTCCTTTTAGAAGTCAGATTACAGATATCAAATGTAATAATTTCCTGAAGATATCTATCACAATCATTGGTAAGGTGTTTGAAATATTTTTTTATTTATCGTTGCGTGTTACAAGTTACAAATCTCGGTAACTGGATAACTGATGCCTACCCTTTTAGGTCGACTAGTCTATGTCAGATTGTTCTATTTTTACTGGGACACTTCGATTTTTACTTTCGAACTGTGGAGGAAGGAAAATATATCCAGACCCGAAGATGCGTTCTTAAAAATCGCAACGCATATCCAAATGATTGAAACCAAAATGTAATTTACCATTATAAATCTTTAGATAAAAGATGGGATGATAATAAATTTTTAATAATGAAAGTATACGGAAGTGTAGGCAGGAATTGTTTTTATTTATTTATTTACGAAATTTGCTTAGAGATAAAAATCAAAATTCGCGACTCAAACTAACGTTGGCGGCGCTGCGTACGACAGTTAATAGCCGACGAGAAGCGTATATGTCAGAAGGTTTTTCTTAATATTTATCTGTTCAAACAATATTTCGGCAAAAAAGCACTGTATTTAAGTCACTATATTTAAAAATACGTCTTAATTCACATAAACTGAAGCACAACACACTACAAATATTATACAAATATACGCTTCTGTTTAATTTACCAAGTCGCCACCAGATGTCTCACTGTTATATGGAGTCGCGAATAGCAAATAGAAAATATATAAGGTGACCAGATTTTGAAAATCATAAACCGTGACAAATAAAAAAAATCGTTTTATCAAATTATTTATTCATAAGCCACAGATAAAAAAATTAATAATTACAAACAATATTACAAGAAACAAATTTTACTTATACGAATACTTTTTGGATTTTTTTCCAGCAAAACTTTATTCTTGGATATTTTATCGTAGAAATCCAAACAACTTTCGAATTTATCTTTCGAATTTACTTTTATTGAGATGACTGCTTTTAATGTATTGACATGCAGGACTGTATTGGAGGGTATAGGGCGGTATACGGCGTATACCCTGTGGTTTGATCTTAACGAACTGGGTATACCCTGTTCTTATTGAAAAATCAAAGCATGCGAAGATAATAAATTTTCAACTATAGTCGGATTGCTGATAGGTGACTGTTACATGTATGCATCAAGTAGTGCATTCATACAATAATCCAGTTACCATTTTTCAGCGATTTTAAAAATGTTTTTTGTTATTTGTCTTAGCTGTCAGTTAATAATATTAATTAATAGAGCTTGCGGCTAATTATTAAATTCACATACTTTTAAATCTGCTGGAATATTTTAATTCCGAAAAAGAGAACAATGGGCCACTTATTTCTCTATCTTGTGTCCGTCAAAGAGTAGCAGCTGCCTTAAAAATTTCGGAATCAACAATTTGTAGAATTATAAAATGTAATAAATCTGAACTTCTCACTAACAAAATCACGAGAAAACGAAGGAAATTAAAATCTGAACCAGTTTATTTTATTGATACATTGGTACAAACGTAGGGTCATGAAGTACTAATATTACCTCCTTATCACTGCCAGTTTAACCCCATTGAACTAATTTGGGGTATAACAAAAAATTATTATGATAGACATATTGGTCAAAACGGATATAGTGATAACGAAGTTTTGAAAATGTGGCAAGTAGCCTGTGATCAAATTAATTGTGAAACTTGGGCAAAATCTGTTAAAAAAATCGATAATTTAATAAATGAATGGTGGGAAAGGGAAAGGATTGTTGATGATATTAATCCAATAATAATAAATACAAGAAATGACAGCGATAGTTCAGATGACGACGATATCATGCATTACAGTGACTAATTTTTTAAAAATAAAAATAAACATTTAAATACAACTTGTAGCAATATATTATATGAATAAATATATTTTTAATTAATATTTTATTACTTTGTACTTAGGGGAAACATAAAAATTTAATTTAATTAAACAACAAATTATAATCCAAAATTTACGCATAAGTTTTTCTTTATTTATAATTATTACCTTAAAATTAATAATTTTGTTTGTTTGAGTACTGCTGTGAATTTATTTTCGTGCTCTAATTAGTAAAGATATCTACGAATCATGCCGTAACTTTCTAATGCTTTGTTTTTTATTATAATAATTTGGAAGGTTAGTTGGCAACTTGCGTCACTATACGTTACTATGGGTATGCAAATAATTATAATGATATAGACAGAGAAAGCATATAGTATTGTATATCGATAGTTGTAGCAACGAACAGTCACCTATCAGCAATCCGACTATATGTTCGCTATCTCCTCCAAGCCTACGTTGCTGATAATATTAGCTGTTTTGGTAGTACTAGGTGCTGGTATCGTCGAGGTATATAAATTAGCGTAAAAATTTTCTATTAACTTTACGACTTCTTTTATGTCGAATAAACGAAGTATCTCACTTATTATTTCCTTAACATCTAAAACAGTGCTTCTTAAACTTTTGTCATTCAAGACCCCTTTATAAAGAGATTATTAGCGACCCTTTCTATTAAATATAAATTATATACAGCTTTGGACAAATGTATGGAGCACCCATGCAGTTATAATATAACATCTAAATTTTTGTACATTGTAACTTGTATATATTTGACAAAATGTTTTTAAAATATCATTGACACATTCTAAAAGACGTACGTCTAATCAGGTAACCGAAAATGTAAACAGAGTTATGATAAATCTTGAAATACAAATAAATATAGGCTCAGATCTGTTACGTTTTATTTACATAAAAATAAACAACTTGTGCTTGGATCATTATTACACATGCGTTTGAAGTGAACACTGTCATTTTCATGTTTTACTGAGTTCAAGTGAATATTTTTAATTATATTATGGCTAAAAAATGTGAACTCACTGTGGCAGAAAGGAGTCAAATTATATTGCTCCATTCAGAAGGACAGTCGCAAGAGATAATTTCAAAAAAAAATAAGTGTTCAAGAAAAGCCGTGCAAATTATCATCAAAAGGTTCCAAGAGACTGATACTTATGAAAACAGACCATAAACTGGAAGAAAACGTGCAACCACTTCCAGAGAGGATCGTTTTATAAAGAGAAGTGCTCTTCGTAAACGCTCAATATCGTCAAAAGAGCTGGCTGGTGATCTGTTGGAGCATAGAGAAGTTAAAGTTTCTTCTAGAACAATTAGAAGACGTCTAGTGGAATCTAATTTGCATGGAAGAAGAGCTCGCCAATAACAACTGTTGACCGAGCGACGCAAAAAACGAGTGTGCCAAAATTTAAATTGGACACCTGATGAATGTGCGAAAATCATTTGAGCTGATGAGTCCAATATAGAAGTAAGCATTGTAATGGTTTAATGTACTTACGAATTTAGCAGAAAAATAAATTTCTAAGCAATTATTGCACTAACAATATAAAATTTAATTTACTATACATTTACGAAATTAAGGTTGTTTTTTTCTTTTGTGAATCAGCTTTTTGGACAACCTGGAGCCAGCTTTGTAAGGCGTAGGCCTAGCTTTTTATCCTGACAGCATTATCCCTACGGTCAAATTTGGTGATGGTAGCATCATGATCTGGGGATGCATGTCCGCCAGTGGCTTAGGCAAAATCTTTTTGTGCGAGGGACGCATTATTCTGCTCGTTATATTACCATGCTTAATGAAGTTTTGGAGCCGTCATTATTAAAATTATTTGATGAAGACAATCCAGAATATGATTTTCAACAAAATAATACCCCCTGTCACAAAGCCAAAGCAATAAATGAATGGTTTTCCAAAAACAATGTGCCACTTTTTGCATGGCCCCACAGTCATCAGATTTATCGCAAATTGAAAATGTATGATCGATTCTGATAAACAAAGTGTCTCTTTACAAATGCAAATCAAAAGAAGAATTGAAGAAAATTATTGTAGATGAATCAGGTACGTAGCCAGGGCGGGGGGGGGCATAGGGGCATTTCCCCTCCCCCCAGGATAGGTTAAATCCTTGTTAGTTTACCTTATATAAAATATAATTTAGGTTGTTAGAAGTTTTCTTCACCGGAGGTGAAGAAAATTTATAAATTTACCGGACTTTTATTATTTAATATACTACAAAAGACCTAGAACAGGGGTCGGCAACCTGCGGCTCCGGAGCCTCATGCGGCTCTTTTAGAAAATGTTGTGGCTCTTTGAAAATTGGCTGGTTTTTATTTTAATATAATCTATTTTTTATTTTTCAACTTTCTGCCTTTACTATACAGGTTTTGTATTTTCAGAATGTTTTACGGTGCAATTCACGCCCGGTAATTCCCCGAGTTACTGCATATTCTCTTTTAGAAGAAGTATTTGTTTCGAAAAAAAGTTATCTGTATTTGTGAATGATTTGCGTGCAAAAACATTTTTACATTTTATTAATTTACAAAAACATATGTTATTAATGCAATTTTTTTGCACAAACTATTGTTAACATGAAAGAAGCTTTTGGAGATAGATTTAAAGAGTTTAGAAAATATAAAGCTACACTAGATTTTTTGAAAAAATCAATTGAAGTAGATATGTAGCAATTACATTTATCACCTTCAATTAGTGGATTTGAAATCCAAAGTTTTATGGAATTATATATTCTTAAAACTTAATTCTGAACTGGAAAATTTAGAAAGAAAAAGGTGAATTTTATCTTCCCAGCATAAGTGGATCGAAATTCGCAATCTTCAAAATGTAGATAAAGCTCTTTTCGAAGCTTGGAACTGTCTTCCAGAATCGTTCAATCTTTTAAAAAATTATGCTTTTGGGCTACTGACAATTTTCGGATCCACATATTACTGTAAGCAAATCTTTTCACATATGAAATTAATAAAGAGTCAGTTAAGAAGTAATCTTACTGACCTGAAACTAGAATGTTGCCTTAAGTTAAAGATTACTGAATATTCACCAAATATTGAAGTCTTATAGAACACTATACAGGAGCAATCGTCCCATTAAAAAAATTATTATATTGTAATATACTGGCAACTACAATAGGTATCACAAACTAAATGTATAAGTTAATATTAATTTATTGTAATACTTGATTATTTTAAAACAAATAAACAATTTTTACGTTTTTAGGGTTTTGTATGACCAAAAAACCCTTATACCGTCATTTTGTCGTCTGTCTGGCTGTCTGTTTGTCTGTTCGGTAAAAATTGTAGCCAAACGGCTAAACCTAGAGAGTTGAAATTTGGCATGCTTATACAACTCTTTGACCCGCACATAGGAAAAATACTAAAACATCTAAAAAACATATCCCTCTAAAAATATAAACAAATACGTGCTCATCAAAAAAAAAATATTTTTTTTTAAATTCTGAGTAGGGTATCAAATGAAAGCCCTTAGTACGTGGATTAACGATCAAAATTTAATTTTTGCAAAATAAATTATTTTGATGCGATTTTTGCCAAAATTGTGCAAAAAAAATTTTTGTCCCACACCCTGTAGCCCAGATGGTTTAAACTAAAAATCTGAAAAAATTCTAAGTAATGTACATTGGTGTGAACCGGAATAGTACAATAGGAATTTTTGATCAGATTATGTTTTCGGAAAATAACGCATTTTTTGTGTTTTTAACTAAAATATGTTAAATATTTAATTCGCTATGTAACACTCCAAAACAGTAACTGGTAGCTCAGTTGGTTTTGTGTTGCACTTTGTAATTTGCAGTGCGAACGTTGCAGAGTTCGAATCCTGTTAATTTTATTTTTTTCCTTTTTTTTTGGGGTTTATTTTGTTTAAATTATTTTGTCAAAATTCTAGTTATATTTTGGTAAATGTTGTTTTTCATTTATTTTTTAAAAGCGTAAATTTAATAACCAGTGGGAAGTGTTGAAATTATAATTTAATTCTGTTTGACGAAATCAGAGGGCGGGACTTATGATATAAGCAACCAATGGAAGCCATAGGCGCAATTTTAAAAATCTTACTGAACCTTGCTGTATAAATAAAATACTGCACATATTTAGAAACTTAAATAATGGTATTAGGCATTCGAATAAAAATTCATAAAAAAATATTTTGTCATAAAATTTGTTTTGGCATCCCAAATAATCATCATTCAGTTACTAAATACCTGCAAAACCCAGAAATGTGTGCAGATTCACACTTCACATACATTTTTTTCTTAAATATAGCATATATTTTTTAGCGGCTCTTCCATGTTATTGTTTTTTTTTCAATATAGATTTGGCTCTTTGTCACTGAAAGGTTGCCGACCCCTGACCTAAAACGCTGTTATTTTCTACCCAAGCCATGTAATTAAGGTCGTACCGACCAATTTAGACTAGTTTGTTATTTTTGCCCCCCCCCCCCCAAGCTGAAATCCTGGCTACGTCTCTGGGATGAATGGCTCAATGTACAATCCGATGTACGAAAAAAACTTGTGGACAGTATACCTAAAAGGGTACGTGCGGTAATTAAAGCACGAGGAGGTACCACAAAATATTAATAATTTTGATTAAAGATGTCATTAAAAGATGTACTCCAGCTAGTATACAAGGTGTCTCAAAAGAAATTTTATATTTAGTGGATCGATTAAAAAAAAAGTAAGCCGTATATAGAAAAAATGTTTATTAATTATTAAAATACACTTTTTGGGGATTTATTTCTTAAAAATAATATCGTCTTAATGTAGACCCTCGCGTTCTCGGCACTCATTTAATCGAACAGTAAAATTACTTATGACGTCTCGGCAGGTGGACTCAGGGATGGCTGCCATTTCGTGACGGATATTTTCTTTCAAATGCGCCAGTGAAGTCGGTTTATTGGCGTAAACTTTAGATTTAAGATAACCCCATAGGAAAAAGTCCATAGGGGTTAAATCTGCACTGCGTGGAGGCCAATTTATGTCACCTCTCCGGGAGATCAATTTGCCTGAGAAAATTTCACGAACACGTGGCAGAGACATATTGGACGTGTGTGAAGTTGCTCCGTCCTGTTGGAACCATGTTCTTTGGTTATAGCCAGGAAAGTTTTGCAATTCAGGTACCAAGAAGTTGTCTAACATCTCCACATAACGCTCTGAATTCACTGTAACTGCACGCCCCCTTTCGTCTTCAAAAAAGTAAGGGCCGATAATTCCTCGCGCCGACATCGCAGCCCATACGGTCACTTTAGGCGAATGTAGGGGTTTCTGATGTTTGCGTTTCGGATTCGTTGCACTACAGTAGCGGCAGTTCTGCTTATTTACGTGGCCATTAAGATGAAAATGAGCTTCATCCGAAAACAAAATGTTGGTAAACGTTGAAAATCGCTCAATCACCTGATTTACGAAATTAAGCCTCTGACTGGCATCTTGGGGCTTTAATTCTTGCACCAATTGAATTTTGTAGGGGTGCAGCTTTAGGTCTTTGTGCATAATGCGATGTAATGATGATCTATGCACATTTAAAGCACTTGCGCGCTTCCAAATTGAAAGGTTCGGGTCGTCACGAACAGACTGATTAACATTCTCCACGTTTTCTACCGTTCTTGATGACCTAGGTCGCCCGGATTTTGATTTATCCAGCGTTGTACCAGTCTCTTCAAACTTTTTAACCCAATGTCGAATGAGAGGAATGTTTGGCGCATCATTTAAGTGGCGAAAACCTCGAATACTGCAGAATTTTCTACGCGCTACAGTCGCCGAATCACCGTTTTTGTAAAACTCGCACGCATAACGCGCGGTCTGCTACCGAGAAACGCTCCATAGCGACTAAATTCCCAAGAGCCAGGCTACCGATTGACATAACCCCCGCGCCCCTCGGATACGTTGCGTTCACGCAGTAAGCTAAATAAATATAAAATTTCTTTTGAGACACCTTGTATAATATTATTGTATGATGTGATAACTAAATTTCAGGGCCTTTCGGCCCATCAACTATCCCCTGGATAGGTCAATCCACCCCTGTAACCACTTATAATAAAACGTTTCCGCCCAAACCATGTTGATCCCCCTACTAAACATATTCCATACATTATTATAATTATATGAATCATATAAAATCAATAAAAATACATCAATTTGATAAATATGAAATGAGTAGCGCGTAATAAAAATTTAATAAATCAAATGTGACCCGAGTTAATAAGGCTAGGTTGTTAGCCTGAATAATGATATCTAATATTTTATATGCTCGCATGTCGATCGCTAGAAAAGAACTAAATAATATAAATATTTATTCACATTAACATATCGATAAATCAATGAACATAACTCTACTCGAAGTACGTTACGCTTGTCTGAATCAAGTAGTTGCTGAACGCACACCAGACCAGTCAGTTGGAAAGTGTTTCGTGGTTGGTGGTGGTTTTAAAATAACTGATTTAAAAGAAATTATTTAAACAGTTCGGCTGAATATTATAAATATATATTAAATGGAAGTATGTTTGTAAATTATAAATATTCAATATTACGGTACGAAAATTTTAAAAAGTAAATTCTTAAATTGTTTTTCTTTATATATATATATTAAATAAAAGTTAGTTTTATGGATTATATATATTCAATATTACGGAACAATAGTTTTAATATGTAACTTCTTAAGTTGTTTTTCTTTTTGGGCACTGTTGGGTTGACTTCGTTCATCTTGATCTGTTAAAAGTCAAATTTTTTAAGTATAATAGCAATATCTATATTAATAACACCGGTCAACAGGAATTTGAGTCTGGGTTCTGCATATCTGATTTTTATTTCTTCCACATTATTAATTAAAGAAAAAATAGTTTTACCCGAAAAAGTTTGCTTTTGTAGCTACCAGAATGAAATTACGGATTTTAAGAAAATTTCAGACCTTTATTGTATGTAAAAATAATACAAACTTTTGTTATGAATTTGAATCAGTTTTATTTACAAGAAAACCATTCGAAACAAATAACTACTGTAACAGAATATATAAAAAAGTTTAGATATGATTATTTTTCGTATTTCTTCTGTGATTGTATGGACTTTCTCGTATTAGCCTCCAAATATAGTCCCCCATTACACTCTCATTGTATTGCCCCTGATAACGACGTTCAAAGTCCATCACATCTTGAAGAAAACGTTCACCTTGTTCTTCCGAATAGGCTCCCACGTTATCTTTAAATTGGTCCAAGTACGCATGTAACATATGCACTTTAAGGGACATTCTGCAACCCATGAGTTTAAAGTTATCAAGCATAGTTGCAATAAGCTCTTTGTAATTGTCTGCTCTGTTGTTTCCGAGAAAACCATGAACCACTGCTTTCAGGCTTTCCTTTCATGAGTATTGAGTATCTGTGAAAATTTGTCACTGGCCATTATTTTCTTTATTTGTGGTCCGACAAAAATAAGGGTAACAAGGATATTTAGTATAACCGCCTATGCAAGGCGGTCGGAATCTCATGCATTCCTTCTGACTGGCGTCTTTTCATAGTTTCTCTACAAAAAGTTTAAAAGCTGTCCTTCTTCACAATGGAAATAAATTTCCATCTCTTCCTTTGGCTCATTCCGTAATGTTTAAAGAAAATTACGAAAGTGTGAAAATGGTGCTTGAGAGTTTAAAGAATGATGAGTATACCTGGCCAGTGATAGGGGATTTTAAGATGGTTGGATTTCTGATGGTATGCATTCTCATCAGAAATCCAACCATTCTATTGTTTTGATAAATTCGCCGCAAATATAGGAGGATGAGTCTACCTCGTGTTTACAACTTTTTGACGCCATTTTTGAATCTGCCGCACAAAATGTGTTGTATCGCTGCAATGCGCATGCGCATATTCACTATGAACCACGTAAGTGAAATGCCACTTGCTTTCCACCCGCTCGTCCCCACCCTTACTTAATATAACGCGCTTCTCCTTATATGGTCATAAAAATAAATAAATATATATTGATCGTTGTAAAATGTACAAAAGCAAAGTTTTTCAAAAATAAACGAAGGTTTTAGTTATTTTTCGATATAAAGAATCAGAAAATAGTCATTAAAATAAAGACTCAGAAAAAAATATTTTTTTTGTTGACCTACGTAATTAAATTAGTTTGTGTTTGTGTATGTATGTATGTATGTTTGTATGTATGTAAGTTTGTATGTACATATGTATTATATGTATGTTCCATCAAAACTAAAAAATTGATGTGAAGTGTGAATTTTCACACATTTCAGGGTTTTGCAGGTATTTAGTAAGTGAATGATGATTATTTGGGATGCCAAAACAAATTTTATGTCAAAATATTTTTTTATGAATTTTAATTCGAATGCCTATTACCATTATTTTAGTTTCTAAAGATGTGCAGTATTTTTTTTTTTATATATCAAGGTTCATTAAGATTTTGAAAATTGCGCCGATGGCTTCCATTGGTTGTTTTTAGTCATAGCGAAATCAAAGGGGAGGCCCTTTGATTTCGTGTACATTCAAATATAGAATTAAATTATAATTTCAACATTTTTCACTGGTTGTTAAATTTACGCTTTTAAAAATTAAATCTAGAATTAAGAAGTGCTAATGACATCACAGTTGAAGCACTTTAATTTAAATAAAAAAAATAAAATAAATGCAACAATTGCCAAAATATAACTAGAATTTTGAAAAAATAATTTAAACTATATAAAAATGCAAAAAAATAAATAAAAAATAATATTGTCTCCTCTCGTAGGATTCGAACTCATTTTCTTGGGCAGAATGCTAGTATCTTAGCCACTGCACCAAGATCGCGTTACTGTTTAGCGTATTATATAACTATAAGTTTTCAACTGTATTAGCATAAAAATACAAAAAATGCTTTTTTTTCCAAAAACATAATCTGATCAAAAATTCCTGTTGTACTATTCCGGTTCACACCAATGTACATTACTTAGAATTTTTTCAGATTTTTAGTTTAAACCATCTGGGCTACAGGGTTTGCAATTTTTTTTGCACAATTTTGGCAAAAATCGCTTCAAAATAATTTATTTTGCAAAAATAAAAATTTGATCGTTAATCCACGTACTAAGGGCTTTCATTTGATACCCTACTCAGAATTTAAAAAAAAATATTTTTTTTTCGATGAGCACATATTTGTTTATATTTTTAGGGGGATATGTTTTTTAGATGTTTTAGTATTTTTCCTATGTGCGGGTCAAAAAGTTGTATAAGCATGCCAAATTTCAACTCTCTAGGTTTAGCCGTTTGGCTACAATTTTTACCGAACAGACAGACAGACAGACGACAAAATGACGGTATAAGGGTTTTTTGCTCATACCTACAAAACCCTAAAAATAGCTACACCACTAAGTTAAAAAAAAAAAAATACGCCAGTGTGTTCATGGTATCATTTATGGTAAAATTGGCCTGTTTTTATGATTATCAGGGTTCCTGAATTTGTTTAAATAATTAAAATCAAGCAAAATGTTTAACATTATTCGGTAATAATTCATTATAAACATAAATAGAATTATATGAAAGTCTGGTTTGCGTGTTCAGAAAATTTTGGCGCAGACCGGAACCTTTTTTATGCCTTTCTAATTCATATTTTTTACAAACAGAGAAAGAGATAGTGAGAGAAAGAGAGAGAAGAAGAATGAGAGAGAGAGAGAGAGAGAGAGAGAGAGAGAGAGGAAGAAAGAGAGAGGTTCTGATAATTTTATATATTACATATCAAATATTTCAAAAAAGGTTGCATGGTCTTTGTATTTGCAAATACTTGCAGGCTGGATCCTCTTTTTTATGCCTTAAAACTTAATATTTTTTACAAACAGAGAAAGTGATATTGAGAGAAAGAGAAAGAGGAAGAGAGAGAGAGAGAGAGAGAGAGTGATCAAATACTTCAAAAAAAATTTGCTTGGTATTTGTATTTGCAAGTACTTTCTCCATGGTACTTTTATTTGATATTTGTTGCCTGTAAATGACAGTATTTGAAACAATTTAGAAGCATTTAAAATCTCCCCTAGTATTTTAAATCTCTCCTTGTATTTGAAATCTTCCCTAGTATTTCAAATTTCCCCTAGCATTTCAAATCTTTCCCTAATACATATTTCAAATATTTTCTAGTATTTTAAACATTTCCTTAGTATTGCAAATCTCCAGTATTTTAAATCTCCCAAAGTATTTCAAATATTCCCTAGTATTACAAGTAGTTTACTACTATTTCAAATCTATATCTCTAATGCAGGGATGGCCAACCTTTTTGGAAACAAGGGCGCAATTAAGAATTTTCAGAGACGTTGCGGGCGCAATGATATGTAATGACATCATATTTGTTTTGTTTTTTATTGTTAAAGTTAATTTTATTTATTTTTTTCATTTCTTAATTTTAATTTCTTAAAAAAAAAATGTTTTTGTTAATTTTTGTCATTTTTAATTTTGAATCTTTTTATTTGATTTTAATTAAAGGTTAAAATCCCATTATTTAAAAAAAAATGCTCTTCTTCATTTTGACACAACATAATACAACAAAATAATAATAATAACTTGTAATAGCAATTTTATTGAACGACATATATTACATATAATTACATAATATATGATAAATTATTATTCGTTAATGAGAAGGTTGAGACTGTTTCTTGACATAAGTTTTCAAAATCAGGACAGTAATTTGATAATGCTACTCTTAAACTGTCATTCAATGAGCAGTTTTAATAAATTGAAACAAAAAATGGCGCCAAAATTCGATAGAATTCGCTAAAATAATATTTTTTGTAGTGGAACTACTTATATTTTATTATATAGGGAGGTATTTAATACGGCATAATAAAAAATTGATGCGAAGTGTGAATCTTCACACATTTCTGGGTTTTGCAGGTATTTAGTAACTGAATGATGATTATTTGGGATGCCAAAACAAATTTTATGTCAAAATATTTTTTTATGAATTTTAATTCGAATGCCTAATACCATTATTTAAGTTTCTAAATATGTACAGTATTTTATTTATACAGCAAGGTTCAGTAAGATTTTTAAAATTGCGCCTATGGCTTCCATTGGTTGCTTATATCATAAGTCCCTCCATCTGATTTCGTCACAGAATTAAATTATAATTTCAACACTTCCCTCTGGTTATTAAATTTACGCTTTTAAAAAATAAATGCAACATTTACCAAAATATAACGAATTTTGACAAAATAATTTAAACAAAATAGAAATGCAAAAAAAAAAAAACAATAAAATTAACAGGATTCGAACTCTGCAACGTTCGCACTGCAATTTACAAAGTGCGTTACGAAACCATCTGAGCTACCAGAGTTTCTTATCTGAAGTGTTACATAGCGAATTATATATTTAACATATTTTAGTTAAAAACACAAAAAATGCGTTATTTTCTAAAAACATAATCTGATCAAAAATTCCTGTTGTACTATTCCGGTTCACACCAATGTACATTACTTAGAATTTTTTCAGATTTTTAGTTTAAACCATCTAGGCTACAGGGTGTGGGACAAAAAACTTTTTGCACAATTTTGGCAAAAATCGCATCAAAATAATTTATTTTGCAAAAATAAAATTTTGATCGTTAATCCACGTACTAAGGGCTTTCATTTGATACCCTACTCAGAATTTAAAAAAAATATTTTTTTTTTTGATGAGCACATTATTGTTTATATTTTTAGGGGGATATGTTTTTTAGATGTTTTAGTATTTTTCCTATGTGTGGGTCAAAGAGTTGTATAAGCATGCCAAATTTCAACTCTCTAGGTTTAGCCGTTTGGCTACAATTTTTACCGAACAGACAGACAGACAGACAGACAGACGACAAAATGACGGTATAAGGGTTTTTTGGTCATACCTACAAAACCCTAAAAATTACTTGAAAATTTCAATTAATAAATAAGTATTTAATTCCAAGAAAATTTTGCTTAAAAGTTGGAGAATGAAATTGATTGGAAATAAAATTAAAAAATATTTTAATTTACCGGGAATCGTATCGCGGGCGCTGGGTTGGCCACTCCTGCTCTAATGTATATAAACGCGAACGTTTTTCTGTTTACATAGAATCCTTGCATAGAATCTTTGCAGTTCAAAGGATCATACTATGGTCAAATTAAAACCCTCCTTCCTAGAAAGCGTTGGTTTTCTTCTCACCAAAGCATATCTTTTACATGCACTTTTATCCGGCTTAGATTTAGTCACACCTTTTCTCCATATCATCTGCATAGAATTAATATGGTAACTTTTCCTTTCTGTCCGTGTGATAATTTGTCTGTCAGCAATTCGAACCATTTATTGTTTGAATGCCCAGTTCATTTTCGCAATCATAACTTATCCATACAAAATTTAGTTATCAAAAAAATATCCTTACCTACCAATATTCAGACGCTTCTTGCTACTAACTCTCTATATAAATTATTTATAACTATATTAAATCAGAAAATATCAAATTATAATCGTAATTTAAAAAATTTATGTGAAGTGTGAATTTTCACACATTTCTGGGTTTTGCAGGTATTTAGTAACTGAATGATGATTATGTAGGATGCCAAAACAAATTTTATGTCACAATATTTTTTTATGAATTTTAATTCGAATGCCATTATTTAAGTTTCTAAATATGTGCAGTATTTTTTTTATATAGCAAAGTTCATTAAGATTTTGAAAATTGCGCCTATGGCTTGCATTGGTTGCTTAAATCATAAGTCCCGCCCTCTGATTTCGTCAAAAATAGAATTAAATTATAATTTCAACACTTCCCACTAGTTATTAAATTTACGCTTTTAAAAATTAAATGCAACATTTACCAAAATATAACTAGAATTTTGACAAAATAATTTAAACAAAATAAAAATGCAAAAAAAAAACAGAAAAAATAAAATTAACAGGATTCGAACTCTAGTCTGCAAATTAAGTTACATTATTAAGCGCACGACAAAACCAACTGCGCTACTAGAGCTACTGATCTGGTGTGTTACATAGCGAATTAAATATTTAACATGTTTTAGTTAAAAACACAAAAAATGCATTATTTTCCGAAAACATAATCTGATCAAAAATTCCTGTTGTACTATTCCGATTCACACCAATGTACATTACTTAGAATTTTTTAAGATTTTTAGTTTAAACCATCTGGGCTACAGGTGTGGGACAAAAATTTTTTTACACAATTTTGGCAAAAATCGCATCAAAATAATTTATTTTGCAAAAATAAAATTTTGATCGTTAATCCACGTACTACGGGCTTTCATTTGATACCCTACTCAGAATTTTAAAAAAGTATTTTTTTTCGATGAGCACATATTTGTTTATATTTTTAGGGGGATATGTTTTTTAGATGTTTTAGTATTTTTCCTATGTGCGGGTCAAAGAGTTGTATACGCATGCCAAATTTCATTTCTCTAGGTTTAGCCGTTTGGCTACAATTTTTACCGAACAGACAGACAGACAGACAGACAGACAGACAGACGACAAAATGACGGTATAAGGGTTTTTTGGTCATACCTACAAAACCCTAAAAATCATTAATCTCTTCCTTTATTATTTGCTTAATAGCCAAAGATGCTAAAGCCAACAAACCAAAGGATAAAAAAAATACTTTTATTATTTTACATTTTTAAAATTATTATTATTACTCATCATGATTTCTCATTGAATAATTTAATTATTGTTCTTTCATTGTTCAGAAATTCGAATAATATAAAAAAAAACAAATATAATATACAAAGTCGATTTCTATTTGTTATTTTTCCCTTTATTCGAATACAATGGCGTTTCCAGTTATTCTGATTTAATTCTGATAAAAATTTTCAATTAATATGAATTAAGTTAGTAAAAAACCTATTTTTCAAAGAAACAAAGCAAACATTTGCAGAACAAATTAACATTATTGATCTTTTTATTTTTGTTATTATTTACATTCAATGAATATTTAAGGTTCTCAGGTGAAATGCTGGTGACAGGTATAAAAAAAATACAGTGCTGAATGTCGCATGCAATTGGAGTTTTCAGTCGAGGAAGTTAACAACAAAATATTTAATGCACCATCTGTTTTGTGAATTTTCCGATGCTGTCAATCTGCTTGGAATCGATTTTAGATCGTTTTTAGGGTTGTGTAGGTATGACGACCAAAAAACCCTTATAATGTCACTCATGTGCCTGTCTGTTTGTATGTCTGCCTGTATTTCTGCCTGTCTGTCTGTCTGTACGGTAGAAATTGTAGACAAACGGCTGAACATAGGAAGTTGAAATTTGGCATGCTTATACAACTTTTTGACCCATATAGGACTTGAGGCTTAAAGCCGCATTCAGACCTCTTAAAATTAACAAGTTATAGACTGTGCGTTGTGTCGCTCTGACTTATGCTTTAATGCATTCTTTTAACGTTCCATGTACCGTTCACATCTGTTATAAATTAGTACGTAACGAATAGCCCTCCATCTGTGAATTTTGAAACCAACTATTTAGCTTCGTAAAATATTTTATATGTATTATCGTTCTTATAATTCCGTTGTCTTAGATTTTAACTACCTAATTATCTAAATTGATCATATTTATTGTCCGTCTTTGTAATTTTGAGCAAGATTTGTTAATGATAACATTATGTTAGGTTATGTAAAGGCATTCGATAACTACGGTTTCACTGATAGACTGCGATAGCCAATGTGTTTATATGTCTGTCTCATTAAAACATCTCACTAGCTATAAGTTTAGAAAGTTATGCACAATCCACAACAAACAGCGTATTAAATTTGGAGTTCTGAACGGTTTCACGTCTTGTCATATGACAAACTTGCTGGTGACAGTGAACAGTCCATAAGCTACAGTGCATAAGCTATTGATTTAAGAGCTTTTAATGCGGCTTAACAGTTTAAAAATTATTTAAATTAACCTTGATATGAAAAAATTCGTATTTATTTTGTTGACTATAAATTATTATATATTTTAAAACAAATTTTATTAATAAAGGTTAAGAGGACATTTCTATTCATATCCGTATCCACGAATATTCTACAAAATAATCCGTATCCGTATTCGCGGATATGACATTTTTATAATCCGGCATATCCATAGCTACCACCAGGGACGTAGCCAGGATTTCAGCTTGGGGGGGGGGGCAAAATAACAAAAAATTCTAAATTGGTCGGTACGACCTTAACTACATGGCTTGTGTAGAAAATAACAGCGTTCTAGGTCAGGGGTCGGCAACCTTTCAGTGACAAAGAACCAAATCTATATTGAAAAAAAAAAAAATAACATGGAAGAGTCGCTAAAAAATATATGCTATATTTAAGAAAAAGACGTAAAAATTGTTTATTTGTTTTAAAATAATCAAGTATTACAATAAATTAATATTTACCATACTTATACATTTAGTTTGTGATACCTATTGTAGTTGCCAGTATATTACAATATAATATTTTTTTTAATGGGACGATTGCTCCTGTATAGTGTTCTATAAGACTTCAATATTTGGTGAATATTCAGTAATCTTTAACTTAAGGCAGCACTCTAGTTTCAGGTTAGTAAGATTACTTCTTAACTGACTCTTTATTAATTTCATATGTGAAAAGATTTGCTTACAGTAATTTGTGGATCCGAAAATTGTCTCTAGCCCAAACGCATAATTTTTTAAAAGATTGAACGATTCTGGAAGACGGTTCCAAGCTTCGAAAAGAACTTTATCTACATTTTGAAGGTTGCTAATTTCGGTCCACTTATGCTGGAAAGATAAAATTCACTTTTTTCTTTCTAAATTTTCCAGTTCAGAATTAAGTTTTAAGAATATATAATTCCATAAACCTTTAGATTTCAAATCCACTAATTGAAGGTGATAAATGTAATTGCTACATATCTACTTCAATTGGTTTTGTCAAAAAATCTAGTGTAGCTTTATATTTTCTAAACTCTTTAAATCTATCTCGAAAAGCTTCTTTCGTGTTAACAATAGTTTGTGCAAAAAAATTGCATTAATAACATGTTTTTGTAAATTAATAAAATGTAAAAATGTTTTTGCACGTAAATCATTCACAAATACAGAAAACTTTTTTTCGAAACAAATAACTTCTTCTAAAAGGAAATATGCAGTAACTCGGGGAATTACCGGGCGTGAATTGCACCGTAAACATTCTGAAAAATACAAAACCTGTCTAGTAGAAAAACCTGTCTAGGCAGAAAGTTGAAAATTAAAAAATAGATTATATTAAAATAAAAACCAGCCAATTTTCAAAGACTCACAAAATTTTCTAAAGGAGCCGCAGGTTGCCGACCCCTGTTCTAAGTCTTTTGTAGTATATTAAATAATAAAAGTCCGGTAAATTTATAAATTTTCTTCACCTCCGGTGAAGAAAACTTCTAACAACCTAAATTATATTTTATATAAGGTAAACTAACCAGGATTTAAATTATCCTGGGGGGGGGCAAATGCCCCCTATGCCCCCCCTGGCTACGTCCCTGGCTACCACTTGTTTAAGATGACCTGAGCTGGCCCCCAAACATGATTTGAGCTGGCCCCTTCGGTGGTTACTTTAGCCAGGTTTTATTATATATTTATAAACGAGACCGTCGATTTATTTTATCACCCCTTGAACATAGTTAGGCCGAAGACCCTTGGAAATCACCTCGCATATATACCACTACTTCCTTGTTTTAATTTGGATAAATATTTAATGTGATCGCTAACAGAGATTCTACCAATGCGGTATTATAATTTGATGGTAGCTTTTGTGTTCATGCTATTCAATTTGTTCCAGTTAACCGACTTCAATACAAATATCGAACAATACACTATCAAATAAATTCTAGAAACTTCGACAATATAGACAATTGAAAAGCGTTACCATAGTAACAAATTCAATAACTAAAACTAAATAATTACACGTATAAAGGACAGATTGGAATTAAACAGTTATATAAAATGTGCAATAAAATAGTGTGCAGGAAACACAATGTGGTCTTCTGTAAGACACATGTAAGTTCTTGTTTATTGTTAAGCATGATTGTAAACAATGCACTAAGCACTTTTTAACAACGCACTTTATAACAAAGCATTTTATAACAACGCACTTTTAACAATGCACTTTATAACTGGTATGTCATTTAAGGCGCATCCCCACTATGCCGCTGTTTGCCAGTTGGCAAGGCCAGTTGGTAAAGCCAAATTGGCAAAGCCAGTGGCTGTAAAAACGTCCACATCTGTGTTGGCATTTAGTTTAGTCGCACAATGTTCACCGTGGAGGATTTACTAATTGCTTCAGCTGCTGTTATCATACTTGACAGTGAAGAAAAAATACGCAAACGGCGCAAACGACTGTTTTGGGTACGTCCAAATCTTCAAAGTAGATCACGATATGGAGCACGTGATTTAATGAAGGATTTAGTATTGGACGATGTAGACGAATTGAATCTCGAGTACAGAGGATGTGGTTTCAAAAACTTTTTTCGAATGAGAAGTAGCGATTTTGAAGTTCTTCTAAATTTGGTTGTACCAAATACCAAGAAGGAAGATAAGTCATTCAGAAGAGCTATTCCTGCCCATGAACGTCTAGCGGTTACTTTGCGATTCCTGGCGACAGGAGATTCATACCATTCATTAAGTTACATGTTCAAGATTTCAAAGAAAACCTTTAAACGATATAGTCCTTTAAACGACAATCCCACAAAACAGGACGATCTCGGTATAAATCGATCAAATTAAGCACTTTTTCGTTTATCCACTCCATCTATAAACAACGTTGCTCATCGGCGTCTGAATCACAACCCGAATTTAAGCCTAAAGCCGCGTGATGCCAGTGGTTGGCACGTCCCCACTCTCCGTTCTTATCGGCTTTCTTTGAAGAAGACCGACACTCGAGCGATTCTTGTTAGCTTGCCGCTGGCACGATGGCATGTGCCAACGGTCACGTCTACATTACTTCTGGCATTGCCAAATGGCCTTGCCAACTGGCAAACAGCGGCATAGTGTGGACACCGCTTTACAGAGGCGTACCTGGGGGTATGGCAGGCATGGCACGTGCCATGGGCGCCACTTGAAGGGGGGCGCAAAATGGCAAAAAAAAATAAAAAAAAGGAAAACAAAACAAAAAAAATAAAAATAATTAAAAAAATATTTTGAAAAAAAAAATACATTAAAAGTAAAATCGTGTAGTTTGCCTGTTCTAGAATGTAAGAAAGTGTATAGTTTCAGCAACATGTGATCCGAAATAAATACAAGAGGCAATAAATATTTAAAATGCCGCTGACAAATGTGTCCCATCACGTTTCGATTATTTATACCCTTTTCACACTAGAACTTTAAGATCGGATGTTAAAGTGAATGTATCTTTAAACGCTAATGTGAAACCGTATGTCCTCGTCTAAATACAAGCGATGTTTAAGACAGAGATCTGCGTCTTAAACATCGTCCGCATTGCCAACTTAATTTCTATTATAATAAAATACTCCTTGAATTTGTACTGTCAACATTTTATATTATCATAAACAAGAATACTGTATTATAACGACGTTATAAGAAGTTTATACTTATTGTTATAATAAAATTATTTATTTTAATAATGTGTTTAATAAAATACAGAGCTACAATAATTGAGATAAAATGTATCGACTTACATGTTAATACAGGTGTAATATATTCTTTATTGTAGTGTCTTTATTGTAGAATGAAATGAAATATCCATATTTGTTTATAATAATTCAAAATGTGCGTCTGCGCAGACAGTTCAAAACTGGTAATTTCATGACGGTAACTTAAGGACAAAATTACTGTAGCTGATGACAACACCGGAGATTTAAACATCAAGTGTGAAAGCATACAGATGTTAAACATCGGGGAACTTTAAGTTCACTCGTCTTAAAGATCTAGTGTGAAAAGGGTATATGATAGCATACTTTGACGCATCATTGGTCTCTTATCTGAAAGTTCAAAAAGAAGTTCTAGTGTGAAAAGGGTATTAGTGAACAAATCCTAAACCACAGTAAAATCTGTGCTACACGTCTCGCAGATAGGGGACTCTTCACCTCGAAGGAGGTGTCCATGGGTCCACCAACAGTGACCTATACGGAGGCGTGTGATGGTGGTTTCCTCCCTGCGGTTAATCCTGCAGGAAGAACCCCATGGTTTAACGTCTCCCTTAATCTGTCGCAACTTAACGTTCTGTGTGCGGCTCCACTCATGTTGCCACATGTCTAAAACCAGGTGTTTCAGTGAAAGTGATCTTTAATAAACTGTGATTTATGTTAAACAAAAATCTAATATTTCAATATGTAGAAAATATTATATTGATTTTATTATTTGAATTTATTATTTAAATTATATATTGATTTTATTATTTGTTTTATTTATTTATTTAATAGCATGTAAATATAACCTATTTCCAGCCAAGTTATTTTAAATTTAAATTTTCAAAAAGTGGATGTCACATGTTTGGATAGGGGCGCAATTTTAATGTTTGTCATGGGCGTCATTTACCCTAGGTACGCCCCTGGTCATTTAGATTGGACACGATTAGGATTTCTTCCCGAGAATAGACTTGTTGAGTGACATTTAATTAATGAAATTTAGTATTAGCACATCAAAGAATAGCAATCAAAAAATATTATCAAGCAAAAACTAATTAATATCTTATTCCATAAAAAAGTTATTAATTATTAAATATTAAACAGATTCAAACGCTGTCCTTTAATGACGTAGTTCAGAGTTTCCCAAACTTTTTGAGCAGCGGAGCACTTTTCAGGAAAATAATTCGTCGCGGAGCACTATCGTTGCTATATATAGGGTGTTTGTTTGAAACGGGGCACCCCGAAAATCTCCTTTATTTGTAAAGATACAAAAAATCTTCAGAACAAAAGTTAAACTAGACAAAAAGGCCCATCTAGAGGTTACTATAAGAATTCTGAGGCACTTCCGGTTTCACCGGAAATGATGTCAACTTTTGATCTAGCATAGGGAATCGATAATTTTATATTTTTTTCCTAAAAGTACATTAAATTAGCTTTACAATGACACCAAAAAGTCATATTTTTATGTTAGCTATTTCAAAATGGCGACCATTTATTTATAAAATAATAATCAACATAAGTTTTACAAAGTTAAACGTAGCAAGCTTTGAAAACAATAAAAAAAGAAACAAAATATCCCAAGAAAAAGCTTGCTTAAGACCTTTCTTTGGAGCAACTTACTGTACGGAAGTGGAACTTATACACTAGGAATGACAGAAAAAAAAAGAGGATAGAAGCATTCGAAATGCGCTATATTATATTATTATAACAGATGTTGTCCCCAAATTAAATAAAAATAATGACGTGGGACCGAAAAAAACGATTTCTCGTTCCTGATTCCTGAAGGTTAAAAATGCCAGTAATTTAGAAATGCTAGACTCGATATAAAATAAATATTTGGTATTTTTAGTTTTTCCATTTATTAGTTTGCAAGACATGCTAGCTCTTGTTCTTTGTTGTTATGCATGGTCAGGAAGAACGCATAAGGTTCTACGCATTTCGTAGACACACTTGCACGCATATTTCTTTGACACGATATAATATTAATTGCTGATATTTGATTCAGGAATTTTTTCTTGGATTTATTAGTTTGGACACGAAAATTGAGTTATTTACGTAGAATTAAGTTGTGGGTGGTGACAGTAAGGACTGGGAAAAATTTCCGGCCCAAAATCCGGCCCAAGAGCCGACTTCATTGATCCAAGAATCGGACCTAGTGGGACTGATCCACCAATATAATAAATAATAATCCCCATAAGTTATGGGGATTATTATTGACTTATGGGCCATAACTCCCCAAATATTCATCTATATCAGGGGTCGATAACCTTTTTGTCAATAAGGCCGCAATATAAATTCAAATGTTATTGAGGGCGCATAAAAACGTAAAATATGTATACACTCGTGGTTCAGAAAGTCGTCTAATTTAGCGCTGATCGCTCAAGTCGAATCACCAATAGATGCGATGTGGTTATTGGGCTCAGTATGTGTGTCTCGATAACGAGGGCGCATAAAAATCTCACCGAGGGCGCCGTGTTGCCGACCCCTGATCTATATCATCAAAAAATGTATTGAATAAAAAAGATTGGTTTTCTTACTATAAACAATTTTTGTTCTACATATTTTTCTGTTAAGTCAATAATAAGGAAGATATTTTAAGTTTTTTAATAAACAGTTTTAACTCCGAAACACCCACTAGAATAAAAATGTTTAAATGCCTCATAGCATATGTTCGAATCCTGGTTTTACTCGCCGTACTAAATTTCGTAAAAATATGTCCAGCCGGTTTTGCGTGAATCTCGGACAGACAGACGGACACAAATTGATTTTTTTAGGATGGCAACGGGCATTTGGCTAGTAATTAATACACGTAGATAAACATTGAAATAGTAGCAACAGAAGTTTCAATTATTCAAGAAATAAAAATTCATTAGAAACCTCTTTGCATTATTTATTTTAAAACTTCTCCAGAGATTTCTAACCTATCCGAATAATTGAACCACAAGGATAAATATTAAGTTTTAAGGTAAAGGTCGTAACCTCAATAAAAAGGCCACCTGTAAGGATTTCCTGCAGCCCTGAAATCGAAAGCTTGTGTATTCAGGGTTGCACTAGCTCGAATAGAAGCACGTGACGCTATATTTATTCCAAAGTCAATTATAACCCAGCGTTTAGACAAAACAGTTAGATATTAATACGTGTTACCTGTTGTCCTTGGTCTATATATGTGAATTTAGTTCACAGCAGAACAATGGAGAGAATCTGGTTACTTGTATTTACAACGAATAGGCGCAAAATGACGTATATAGAGCGCGTAGTTTATGTAAGTATGATGTTAGTTATGAAATAGGATAGGTTATACGTGCTATCGTATTTAGAATGAAGTATATTGATGCTGTGGTTTGCCAACTTTAAAGAAATTGTAGTGGTATTCGCAGTTGGAAAGAATTCATATTATATTTATTTATTTATTTTTTTATTTATTTAAATGGGAAATAAACAGAGACGTGAGTCTCCTTAAAAATTTCCACAGGTTACATGCTGTTACAAATGATATTATAATGTATACATACCAGGTCTACAAGTATGAAATGCGGATTTTTTTCAAACTTGCCGCACAAACAGAGTGTATAGTTCAAAGTTTCAACACATATGGCGTTTTGTGCCAAATAAAGAGCATTCGCGGACAGTACTACTGTTTTGTTTTCATTTGAAAAAAACTGCTTCTGAATCATATCGACTGCTTCGAGAAGCTTATGGTGAATATGCTCCATCGCAAGATACGTGTGAACGATGGTTTCGGCGTTTCAAAAGGGGTGACTTTGATCTTATAGACAAAGAACATGAAAAACCTCCAATAAAATATGAAGATACAAAATTGGAAACATTGCTACAGGAAGAAGATAGTCAATTACAAAAACAACTAGCAGAGTAGTTAGGCGTTAGTCAACAAGCTGTTTCCAATCGCCTACGAGAGATGGGTAAGATCCAGAAAGTCGGCAGATGAAAAACGCAAAAACGCATGTAAAATTTTGCTTTTACGATACAAAAGAAAGTCTTTTTTGCATCGTATCATTACTGGCGATGAAAAATGGATTTATTTTGAAAATCCTAAACGCAAAAAATCATGGGTGAACCCAGGCTCACCATCCACATCAACTGCAAGACCGAATCGCTTTGGCAAAAAGACAATGCTCTGTACTTGGTGGGACCAAAAGGGTGTGGTCTATTATGAATTGTTAAAACCTGATGAAACAGTTAATACCCAACGCTACCAACAACAATTGATCGAATTGAACCATTCGCTGCTCATAAAACGACCAGAATACGAAAGAAGACAGCACAAAGTAATCTTTCTTCTCAATAACGCTCCATCACATATGGCAAAAGCAGTTTGCAACACATTGGAGGCACTCAAGTGGGAAGTGCTACCCCATGCCGCTTACTCACCAGATTTGGCCCCTTCAGATTACCACTTGTTCGCATCGATGGGTGACGCACTTGCCGAGCAGCACTTTTGTTCATATGAAAATGTGAAAGGATGGCTAGATGAATGGTTTGCGGGGAAAGGAGAAGAGTTCTACTGGCGAGGTATTCACAAATTGCCTGAAAGATGGGAAAAATGTATAGCTTCTAATGGAGCATACTTAAATAAATAAACTTTTACTGTTCTTTTGAGTTTAATGTGTTTTATTTAAAAAAAAAAAAAAAAACCGCATTCATACTTGTAAACAAATAATAAAATCTATAATTATATATTGATTTTATTATTTCAAATAATAAAATCAATATAATATTTTCTACTTATTGAAATATTAGATTTTTGTCGATAAAATAATAAATAATATAAAAATCATAGAACATAAATTATAAAAGGAAAAACAAAACAAAATATGACTAAAGTTAGTAATAAACTAAGGAAAATTTACAAATGTTCAATATGACCACCGTTGTTATCCACACATTTTCTCATTCGTAATAAAAACTCTTCCATTACATTTAGAACGATATACTCTGGAATTTCCTTAATGGCTTCTCTTACCCTATGTTTTAAGTCTTCTAACCTTTACCTTCAGGATACCTTTCTTGGTAGAGTTGCTGGGCCCTAACAGAATTTATTTGATATTCCCCGAATGTCAGAACCATATCTGTCATTTCTTCATTTGAATAATGTACGTAAGATTTGATGTTACCCAGCAAACATTTTTATACGGGCCAGTACTGGTAACGCACATACTCCCCGGCATTGAAAGTAATGGGCCAGTACCCCGGTGTCCCCGTGGCCGTTACTGGCCCATTGATGTATCAGTTGCCGGCCCAGCAACGGTAAAGTGCAAAATAATCGCATTAGTTGCAAGATTTATTTCTGATGGTTTTAAGTAAAAAGTATGAGTGAAGAAGAGTGCTTATAAAATGCTGGTAAAGTACTTCGTATAGGCGGAATGCGAAATACAAATGTGAAGTACATTATTAATACTGGCGTTGCACTTACTTTTGGTGCCAGTAATTTACCAGCATAAAAGCAGTTTCCCGGCATTCGGCCGTTAGTTGAATGTTTGCTGGGTATCACCTTTAATATCAAACTCGTACTAACAGACAAGAGAATTTGCAGGTTTTATTTGGTTTTTTATGCAACAAAGTCATTTTCAAAGCTATATTTAACTTTGTACGATTAATGATATTTATTATTTTGTAAATAAATAGTCGCCATTTTGAAATGGTTAACTTAAAGTATGATATTTTGATATCCTTGTAAAGCTGATTTAATGTACTTTCAAGAAAAAAATATTTAAGTACCGATTCCCTATGCAAGATAAAAAGTTGAAACAATTTCCGTTGAAACCGGAAGTGATGCAGAATTCTTAATTTAGTCCTTAAGTGGGTCCTTTGGTCTAGTTTAACTTTTTTCTGAAGATTTTTTTTATCTCTTTAAATAAAGGAGCTATTCGTGGAGCACCGTTCACAAAAAAAAATTGATGTGAAGTGTAAATTTTCACACATTTCAGGGTTTCGCAGGTATTTAGTAACTAAATGATGATTATTTGGGATGCCAAAACAAATTTTATGTCAAAATATTTTATTAGAAATTTTAATTCGAATGCCTAATACCATTATTTAAGTTTCTAAATATGTGCAGTATTTTTTTTATATAGCAAGGTTCATTAAGATTTTGAAAATTGCGCCTATGGCTTCCATTGGTTGCTTAAATCATAAGCCCCGTCCTCTGATTTCGCATACATTCAAACATAGAATTAAATTATAATTTCAACACTTCCCACTGGTTATTAAATTTACGCTTTTAAAAATTAAATGCAACATTTACCAAAATATAACTAGAATTTTGACAAAATAATTTAAACAAAATAAAAATGTAAAAAAAAACACAAAAATTAAAATTGACAGGACTCGAACTCTAGTTTGCAAATTACAAAGCAAAGACGAAACGCACTACGCTACGAGGGCTTACTTATCTATTGTGTTACATAGCGAATTAAATATTTAACATATTATAGTTAAAAACACAAAAAATTCGTTATTTTCCGAAAACATAATCTGATCAAAAATTCCTGTTGTACTATTCCAGCTCACACCAATGTACATTACTTAGAATTTTTTCAGATTTTTAGTTTAAACCTTCTGGGCTACAGGGAGTGGGAACAAAAATTTTTTTGCACAATTTTGGCGAAAATCGCGTCAAAATAATTTATTTTGCAAAAATAAAATATTGATCGTTAATCCACGTCCAAAGGGCTTTCATTTGATACCCTACTCAGAATTAAAAAAATATATATTTTTTTTCGATGTGCACATATTTGTTTATATTTTTAGGGGGATATGTTTTTTAGATGTTTTAGTATTTTTCCTATGCGTGGGTCATAGAGTTGTATAAACATGCCAAATATCAACTCTCTAGGTTTAGCCGTTTGGCTACAATTTTCACCGAACAGACAGACAGACAGACGACAAAATGACGGTATAAGGGTTTTTTGGTCATACCTACAAAACCCTAAATACACCCTGTATAGAATTTCGAAAGTGCGAAATATTTTGCAAAAAAACACAAAAAAGCTTAAATTAAAAATATGTATAATAAAAGAATAAATTTGAATTCGCGACCCGGCCCTTTGTCAAAGGCAATGGCCTAGGAGAAAAAACAGTCCTGGGTTTCTTTCTTATATCCACAAAATTTTAATTTGTTGTTCCCAAAAAAGAATAGTCCGCCCCTGTCAAAAATCTCAACACTTCGCATTCCAATTAGGTCGCTATACTTCATCCCAGATAACAAAACATCAACACATGCATATTTATAGCTATAACAATGCGAAATATGCAACAAAACTGCAAAAAATAACAATTAAATCCCGCCATCTATTACAAATTCGTGAACTAATAAACTACGTATCTATTACTAAATATGAGTTTTGTGCCAAGTACTGTAAACATCTATTTAAAATCATTTAAGTCAAACGTTTTTGTTATTAAACCATTAAATTAGAGTATAATTTGAGTGATACTTTGTTTGCTAGTTAAAAAGTTAGGTTAGGATAGTGTGTGTTATAAATTTTTACGAAAAATAAAACAAGATATCATATTTAAGTGAGTATATAATAAAAATAAAGATGCACATACTCGTAGTTTACCTTGACTATTATTAGATTTAATTTGTTAAGTTAGTAGAAATCTTGTTGCCGGCTGAGTATGAAGTGCGGGCGGATTTTATTATTTTGTTAACTATTGTGTATTAGATTAGGTAATTTAAGCCTTGGAAAGTTGCCAAAATATTTTTTAATTCTTTAAAATAGCCGAGTGAGTCAGTTTTTTTGTTTAACTTTAGTTTGAGAATGAACTTAGTTTTAGATCGTTAGTATTAAGTTGTAGTTTGTACGATAGCTTACGATTTTTTATACTTTTGTATCAAGTGCCTTTTTTTAAATATTTATAATGTGGAGACACAGAGTTTATACGGTAAATATTAGGTTTTTAGTTTGAACATCGTGTAATGATGTGTCTTGTAAGTCTTGAATTTTGCTGTTTGACATGCAGTTTTTCAATTATATTAAACTAGCTGATGTACCCGTGTTTCGCTACAGCGTTTAACTGCTTTAAATCCATGTAAACTCCAATTCACTTTTCTTGGATTGCAATGAACTACCTATTTAAATTTGCCACAACAACCTCATATGTAGTAACACGTTACATTTACTTTAAGTGATGGTTTCATCAAATGACAGGACCAACACTGCATTCATGTTCAAGTTGCAATTCCCTTTAATTTGATAATGCACATGATATTTTTAGACGTTTATACGTAGAATACAAAATTTATAGGTCTTTGTTACTTAAAAACAATCAAATTATAATAGTTTTGGGGAGGGGTTTACCTTTTTTAGCCCCGACCCAAAAAACAAGTTAACACAAAAAAAAAAAAAACAAAAAATTGGATGATATGAATTTTACCATTTACTATCCAGAATAATGAAGAATAATTCGTATAAAATTTAATTTCAAAATATAAAAAAATTGATTTGAAGAATTGATTTTAGAAATTGCGCCTATGGCTTCCATTGGTTATTATAAGTTCCACCCTTCTGATTTCGTGTACATTGAAACAGAATTAAATTATAATTTAAACAATTTTCACTGGTAATTAAATTTACGCTATTAAAAATTAAATGCAACATTTGCCAAAATATAACTAGAATTTTGAAAAAATAATTTAAACAATATAAAAATTAAAAAAAAAAAAATTAAAAATAATATTGTCTCTTCTCGCAGGGTTCGATCCCTTTCGGATCGAGTTACTTGGGTGAAAAGCTAGCGTCAAAACCACTAGACCAGCATACACGTTCCAATGTAGCGTGTTACAAAGCTATAACTTGTGTACATTATTAGCCAAAAATCACAAAAAATGCGTTTTTTTCTTAAAACGTAATCTGATCAAAAATTCCTGTTGTACTATTCCGGTTCACACCAATGTACATTACTTAGAATTTTTTCAGATTTTTAGTTTAAACCATCTAGGCTACAGGGTATGGGACAAAATTTTTTGCACAATTTTGGCAAAAATTGATTCAAAATAATTTATTTTGCAAAAATAAAAATTTGATTGTTAATCCACGTACATAGGGCTTTCATTTGATACCCTACTCAGAATTTAAAAAAAATATTTTTTTTTTCGATGAGCACATATTTGTTTATATTTTTAGGGGGATATGTTTTTTAAATGTTTTAGTATTTTTCCTATGTGCGGGTCAAAGACTTGTATAAGCATGCCAAATTTCAACTCTCTAGGTTTAGCCGTTTGGCTACAATTTTTACCGAACAGACAGACAGACAGACAGACAGACGACAAAATGACGGTATAAGGGTTTTTTGGTCATACCTACAAAACCCTAAAAAGCCAAGATTCAATACATTAAAATCTGAACTATTTAGCGGTTGTTATTTCAGTCGATTTGGATTTCGTCCTTGCAATTCAACACTGTCTGTCTGTCTGTCTGTCTGTTCGGTAAAAATTGTAGCCAAACGGCTAAACCTAGAGAGTTGAAATTTGGCATGCTTATACAACTCTTTGACACGCACATAGGAAAAATACTAAAACATCTAAAAAACATACCCCCCTAAAAATATAAACAAATATGTGCTCATCGAAAACAAAAATATTTTTTTTAAATTTTGAGTGGGGTATCAAATGAAAGCCCTTAGTACGCGGATTAACGATCAAATTTTTATTTTTGCAAAATAAATTATTTTGAGGCGATTTTTGCCAAAATTTTGCAAAAAAAAATTTGTCCCACACCCTGTAGCCCAGATGGTTTAAACTAAAAATCTAAAAAAATTCTAAGTAATGTATATTGGTGTGAACCGAAATAGTACAACAGGAATTTTTGATCAGATTATGTTTTCGGAAAATAACGCATTTTTTGTGGTTTTTGGTTCACAAAGTACAAAAGTTATAGCAATGTAAGACACTCACATGCAAGGCGTACGATAGCGCAATGCGTTAGAGCACTGGTAAAATGCACTGGAAGCGAAGGGTTTCGAGTTCGAGTACGGAGTGAATTTTATTTTTTCTGTTTTTTTTTGCATTTTTATTATGTTGAAATTATTTTGTCAAAATTCTAGTTATATTTTGACAAATGTTGTATTTAATTTTTAAGAGCGTAAATTTAATAACCAGTCTTATTATATGATTAACAGACGATAAATTATTTTAAAAATATCGTACATTTTGCCGTGATAAATTTGTCCTACACACTCAGCATACCGCCTTTACTTATTATATACCTGCGAAAACCTGAAATGTGTGAATATTCACACTTCACATCAATTTTTCAATTCTGTATGATTTTTGTAACATACTGCTTTGCTGAATACAATCGACGAACTGATTGAATGCCTACAAAATGTATTTAATGCATTAAACGTACAAACCCTTGATAATGTTTTTGTAACATTACAAACTTGTCTAGAAGCAACCATGTTAGCAAAAAGAGGGAATTCCTATAAGTTACCGCACATTAATAAGGCAAAACTTCATCGTAAGCGACGATTACAAACATTATCATGTTCCATACAAGCTGTGGAGACAGCCACGTTTTTGTTAACTCAAAACTTTTTGTATTCCTTGTTGTAATAGATAAAATCATTCTAATTAATTAAAATTGTAAATGTTTATCATATTTTCGGACAAGGAAAAAATCAAAATGTGTACCAAATTTCGCACGAAGGGAGTATAATATTTATTTTCTTTTTATAAATTATTTTTGTTTTTAGGGTTTCGTAAATATGACCACCAAAAAACCCTTATAACGTCACTCATGTGTCTTTGAATGTGAAATTTGGCATGCTTGTACAATCCTTGATTCACATATAGGAAATATATAGAGAATTCAAAAAAACACATCGCGAGATAAATATGAACAAATATGTATTAAATGAAATTTAATACATATTTTGACAATTTAACATTTTTTTCAAATTTTGAGTGGCGTATCAAATAAAACAATTTACAAATAATATCTAGCAATTCGGCGTGCACTTATTAAATACCCACAAAACCCTAAAATGTATGGAAATTCACAGTTCACATCAGGTGCGCACCCAGGAATTTTCCTTGGGTAGGGGCTCAGAAGAAGAAATTATTTTAAAGGATAGGAATTGGGAAATTACTCGTCTCAAACCCGTGAGCAAATGCGTTCTTTTTCAGGGAGTCGCACTTGTTCAGAGGGGCCCTATTATTTCAGCCCCTTAATCCGGCACTGATTACGCGTATTTTATTTATTACCGGCCGCCAACATATACCATGTGTTCAAAAAGAAATTACCTAAGGGTTGGCTGTGGAGAAATAAAATAATGTGTACTGCCAGCTTTAACTATCAATTAATTAACTGTCATCACTGTTGTTGTCATAAGTTTCTATTGAAAATTAGTTAGTCAATTGTTACATAAAGCTTGCAATAGAAATTATTTTATTTTTCCACAGCCAACCCTTATGTAATTTCTTTTTGAACTCATGGTATAAGGGAGGTATTGTGATCATACCGATTTTGACATTTCGAGATTTCGATGGATCTCCACGAATTGAGGTCCCTACATAACGTTCGATTATTTTTAGCATGATGTCTGTCGGTCTGTTTGTCTGTCGGGCCATGTACACGTGCAGAGCAAATACGGCTAAAAGGATTTTTATGAAACTTCATATTTAAGCTTTTGACTACAATGGCACGAGTTGATCTACTTTTGGTAAAAATCGGTTAAATAGAAATTACTCGTGTCGGTTTTAAGATTTTTGCGAATATTTCATAACAGAGAAATATTTCTAAAAAATTTATTTAGCAAAAGTTGCTATAAAAGCAATAACTAACAACTTTTATTTGAGATTTTTTTTTGTATGTATGCAGTTACGTTTCCATGGTTATCGTAAATTATAAAAAATCAGCTGTGGCCACCACAGGACCGACCGCCATTATAAAGTACTTGCATAAAATACATTCTAGCAGCAGAGTAGAAATACCTTGGCCTAATATTTTCTAACAGAGATATTATTTATCATGACCATGGAAACGTTACATCTAAGTATGAAAAAATTGAGACATATAAGTATGAAAAAATTTTTCAAAATTTTTCGTTTTATCAAAAAACGTCTCAAATAAAGGTTATTACTTATTGCATTTATAGCAACTTTTTTTAAATAATTTTTTTCGAAATATTTTTCTGTTGCTAAATATTCGCAAAAATATTAAAATCGACAAGAGTAAACTCCCATTTCTAGTGAACCGATTTTCACCAAAAGTTGATCAACTCGTGCCATTGATGTCAAAAGCTTAAATATGCAGTTTCATAAAAATCCTTTTAGCCGAATTTGCTCTGCACGTGTACACAGACAGACGGACGGACGGACGGACGGACGGACGGACGGACGGACGGACGGACGGACGGACGGACCGACAGACCGACAGACCGACAGACCGACAGACCGACAGACCGACAGACCGACAGACCGACAGACCGACAGACCGACAGACCGACAGACATCATGCTAAAAATAGTCAAAACGTTATGTAGGGACCTCAATTCGTGAAGATCCATCGAAATCTCGAAATGTCAAAATCGGTATGATCACAATACCTCCCTTATATATGTTGGCGGTCGGGAATACACATGAAATTGTCAACGTAATATAATACGTTATCGTATTTTACAATAATAACTACTCTGCTGCTAGAATGTATTTTATACAAGTACTTTGTGATGGCGGTCGGTCCTGTGGTGGCCACAGCTGATTTTTTGCTATGTGATCTATATGCCAATAATAATTTTGAATCGAATATAACACCAAGATCACGTGTTGAATCTTTACATCATCTAACTCAGTGTTTCTCAACCAAAAACGCACCGCGGACCAGTAAAATATATAATTTTCTAACGCGGACCACTAATAATAATTGTTAATGCATTTTTTGCATGAAAACAAATATATTTAATGTGCTAACTAAATATATTTATTTTATTTGTGGAAAATCACAGAAAGTTTATAGAAAATAAACAAAATATTAATTATATACATAAAAAATGCGTTTTAAATAAAACAAAAAAACTGTAAAAAATACATACAAAAACTTTCGCGGATCACTAAATTTTTTCTGCGGACCACCTGTTGAGAAACAATGATCTAACTGATAGTTATGATTGATTTTATTTCTATTTCTTATAACATTAACTACAAAACATTCCTCCAGATTTAAAAGCATGTAATTTTAAACAGAACAAAATATTTTCAATCTGAACAGATGATCTTGAACTTTAATACAGTCTTGTTGTGATTCATTGGTTTAAAGAATTTTAAATCGTCAGCAAACAGTAAAAAATCAAGGTATTTAAAGCAGTATGAAATTCATATATAGTTTAAATAAAGTAGGACCAAGATGAGAACCTTGAGGCACCCCTGATTTGACAAAATTTGCCTTGATTTAAATCAATTGCAAACTACAAACTGCGGTCTGTTTCTAATATAACTATCAAGCCTACGCAGTAATGAGCCAAATTTGATAATTTAGATATAAGAATATTATGGTTAACTCTATCGAATGATTTGCTGAAGTCTGTGTAAATAACATCCTTTATTGTACGAGGTCTGTCAAAAAGTATCGCGAATTTTGAATTTCCACGGGTACGTATATTCGATTTTCGATTATTTTGTGGCGTTATGTTGGTACTCATGTCTCTCACTTATGCCGACAAGCGCGGCCGTTTTGAATGTTCAGTTAATTTTTGACAGTTGCTTTGCTTGCACGTGTTTTGGCTCGTCTTCGATTTTTGCCTATACCAAAAAATGGATCAAAGAATCTGTATCAAATTTTGTGTGAAAAACAAAATTAAGAGCGCGGACGCATTCCGAATGTTGACTGTGGCATATAGTGAAGCTACCTTGGACCGAAGCAACGTTTATCGGTGGTACAAAATGTTCTCAGAGGGCCGAGAAGATGTGAACGACGAAGAGCGTGCCGGACACCCGAACACTTCAAAAACAGACGAGAACATTGATAAAGTGAAGAAAATAGTATTGGCCAATCGTCGAATCACCGTTAGAGAAGTTGCTGAGGACCTAAACATATCGATTGGCTCGTGCCATTCGATTTCTACCAATGATTTGGGCATGTCGCCCCTGCCCACACATCGTGGCTTGTGCGCGAATTTTTTTCCAAAAACAACACAATAATAATGCCGCAGCCACCGTATTCCCCAGATCTGGCCCCCTGTGGCTTTTTCTTGTTCCCGAAACTGAAGAGGCACATGAAAGGACGACGCTACGCTACGAGTGAGGAGATAAAGACGGCATCGAAGGAGGAGCTGAACAAGATCACAAAAAATGATTTTTTCAAGTGCTTCGAGGATTGGAAAAAACGTTGGCACAAGTGTATAATATCTGGTGGGGATTACTTTGAAGGGGACAAAATAGATATTCATGAATAAATAATTTTTGAAAAAACACAAAATTCGCGATACTTTTTGAACAGACCTCGTATATTATCGATTAAAGCTCTGCTTGTGTGTTCCATAGAGACTATGAATATTCATAGTGCAACTAGAATTAATTGCATTCCATCACCAAAAATAATAAAATGTTAATGTTTGTGTGTGCAGGGAACATTAAGGTCATTTCTTCCAATGTCTGAAACGTTGAGCGGACTCCACCTGGTGTTAAGGGATGTTATGGGCAGCAGATCCTATTTTGACAGGACGACAGATGAACACAATGTCAATATGATAGAACACGGACTGTACTTAGGAGATGGGTAAGTTCTTTTACGCAGAATTAGGTCGAAACTGTTTGTTTACATCTTGTTTATGATCGTAACTACAACTTTACGCCCGACGGGCTGTAAAAAATACAAAATGCTCGGTCATGATGACAAGCGAAAAAAATGTTCAAATATCCGATTTGCAATCTTTATTGTAAGTAATAAAAGCAAATCAAATAAATCTTCATCAGATGCTGTTAATACTTCTTCTGGAATTAGATTCTCTGAGCATCGTCTATTCAGCAACGTAGCAACGGGGTGGCGTCGGGGCATTTGCCAGGTGCGCGAGGTCTCATGAGGGGCGCCATTGTGGGTGAAATTTTTGTTTTTTTGCTCTTCATTTGCTTTTTGGGAAGTAAATTTTATCATTTACCAAGGACGCCGAAAAGAATGCTACGGCTCTGCGTCTAATACCCTGAAAGAAGCATTCAACGCTTTCTGTTATTTGTTATTTCTCACTGCCAACTTGCCAACTTGAAGTTCGGTTATAATTAACAATTTATAAATATCGTTGAATTATACCAGTTTATATTTAAGTATAGTAACCATTAGCCAGTATAGTTTATATTTATAAGACCAAAACTCAATCAGGATTAGTAAAAATGACAGAAAAGGTAAAACAGTACAGCATAAAAAAGGTATCGAAACTTCAAAGAAAATCCGTTCTGGAGGAGACTGGAGCAAGTTTCAAAAGTTGAGTTGGTATGTCGGATAGTATTGACAGTTTAAAGAAAGTACAGTGGGACCTCTATATTCGTCATTAATCGGTTCCTGGGGGTGTACTGAATATAGAATATGAAGAATATAGAATAGTATATTCTGTAACAAGGTTGGAATGAGAAAATTCGATGCGAGTGGAACATTCCGAGCGCGAGCAGCAGGCGAGCGTGAGGAACCACGAGCTACGAATTTTCTCATTCCAACCGAGTCACAGACCCTACTTTCTCCACGACCACCAAAAAGAAAAATAAATTAACAAATAATTATTTTAACAAACATTTTATCTTAACAAATAATTTATATTACATAACAAATTAAGCAATTAATTAAACTATTTTTTTTATTTATTGTTTGTTTAATTTAAATTTAATTTTCCGCACATCGGCCACTATTTTAGGTTAGGAAGTTATGTTGCATTTATTTAATGTAAACGTTGCATATATCTTAATGTAACCCTACAAAAACAAAAGACAACAATTATGGAATAGTTATTCCATAACAAGTGATGGAATGAAATGTATGCAAAATGCATAAGAAGATAAGTTCTTTGGAATAACATTCCAACTCTTGTGTTAGAATATTAACTTTCTGTAGTCAAAATTGGTTTTAGAATTGGTAAATTCTATAGTGGTCGTGGAGAAACAATTTTTCCCATAAGAAATAACTGAAATCCATTTAATCTGTTTCCAACTCCTAAAAGTGGTACAAAAAATTAAAAAAATGTTGTTTAAACTTTAACTTTATTGTACTAAATAGATAAACATAGTGGTAGAAGTGGAAAAGGAGGAAGGTTAATGTTGAAACAAGAGTTGCTATCAATTAAAACAAAACAGTCAATAGTAATTCCAATTCTGATCATGCGGTCTGTTTTGTCGATGATTTAGCAGCACTCGTTTTAACAAGGAATTTGTCCAATGTTGTAAAACCTTCCTGCAGTAGTCAATCATATTATAGACCGGGAGCTCATGACATTTTTGGTCTCCGATTTCATACAGCATGCCTTTTGGAGGAGAGAATATTTACCCTGTGACAACAAAAAAGGGATGGTACTAAACCCCTGCACGCTTTCCGGTCATAGGGAAAATTGCATTTCCACTTGCACAAAATTTTTGTGTTTTTCTCTGATTTAATGTTGCTTGCCCTTTTGTCAAAAGAAAGTTATAACAAATTTAAAGTCTTTTAATTATAGGCATGCTGTATGAAAACGCGTAAAATCATATTTTTTTATTACAAGACCGCTTGAGCCCTTTGGGACCCTCCGAATCGCATGCATATATTTAAAAGATTTTAAATTTGTTATAACTTTCTTTTGACAAAAGGGCAAGCAATATTAAATCAGAGAAAAGCACAAAAATTTTGTGTTTAAGTGGAAATGCAATTTTCCCTATGACCGGAAAGCGTGCAGGGGTTTAGTACCATCCCTTTTTTGTTGTCACAGGGTAAATATTCTCTCCTCCAAATGGCATGCTGTATGAAATCGGAGACCAAAAACTGTCATGAGCTCCCGGTCTATTATCATTAAATGAATTTATGTTTTGGTTGACTGTAGCAAAATTTGGGTGCCATTTTTCGATCATATTCTGCACTTTTGCCCAATTAGATAGCATTTCACTGATGTCAGCGTTAGCTATGGATGCTTTACTCGATTCTTCCTCTCCAGACGAATTCATCTCCATCATTTCCGTTTCTTGGTCTTTGGTCCGCCATTGACGGCGCGCGTCGGTAGGTGTGACGACGAATACGGAAATTACTAACGAATATGGGGGACAAAAATTGTCATCAAAATGTGACGAATATCGAATATTACGAATATGGAGGTTGACGAATATATAGGTTCCACTGTATTGTGTTTCACATTATACTTTTTCATTAATACAAGGTGTCTCAAAAGAAATTTTATATTTAGTGGATCGATTAAAAAAAAAGTAAGCCGTATATAGAAAAAATGTTAAATTAATTATTAAAATACACTTTTTGGGGATTTATTTCTTAAAAATAATATCGTCTAAATGTAGACCCTCGCGTTCTCGGCACTCATTTAATCGAACAGTAAAATTACTTATGACGTCTCGGCAGGTGGATTCAGGGATGGCTGCCATTTCGTGACGGATATTTTCTTTCAAATGCGCCAGTGAAGTCGGTTTATTGGCGTAAACTTTAGATTTAAGATAACCCCATAGGAAAAAGTCTATAGGGGTTAAATCTGGACTGCGTGTAGGCCAATTTATGTCACCTCTCCGGGAGCTCAATTTGCCTGAGAAAATTTCGTGGCAGAGACATATTGGACGTGTGTGAAGTTGCTCCGTCCTGTTGGAACCATGTTCTTTGGTTATAGCCAGGAAAGTTTTGTAGTTCAGGTACCAATAAGTTGTCTAACATCTCCACATAACGCTCTGAATTCACTGTAACTGCACGCCCCCTTTCGTCTTCAAAAAAGTAAGGGCCGATAATTCCTCGCGCCGACATCGCAGCCCATACGGTCACTTTAGGCGAATGTAGGGGTTTCTGATGTTTGCGTTTCGGATTCGTTACACTCCAGTAGCGGCAGTTCTGCTTATTTACGTGGCCATTAAGATGAAAATGAGCTTCATCCGAAAACAAAATGTTGGTAAACGTTGAAAATCGCTCAATCACCTGATTTACGAAATTAAGCTTCTGACTGGCATCTTGGGGCTTTAATTCTTGCACCAATTGAATTTTGTAGGGGTGCAGCTTTAGGTCTTTGTGCATAATGCGATGTAATGATGATCTATGCACATTTAAAGCACTTGCGCGCTTCCGAATTGAAAGGTTCGGGTCGTCACGAACAGACTGATTAACATTCTCCACGTTTTCTACCGTTCTTGATGACCTAGGTCGCCCGGATTTTGATTTATCCAGTGTTGTACCAGTCTCTTCAAACTTTTTAACCCAATGTCGAATGAGAGGAATGCTTGGCGCATCATTTAAGTGGCGAAAACCTTGAAATACTGCAGAATTTTCTACGCGCTACAGTCGCCGAATGACCGTTTTTGTAAAACTCTCGCACGCATAACGCGCGGTCTGCTCCCGAGAAACGCTCCATAGCGACTGAATTCCCAAGAGCCAGGCTACCGATTGACATAACCCCCGCGCCCCTCGGATACGTTGCGTTCACGCAGTAAGCTAAATAAATATAAAATTTCTTTTGAGACACCTTGTACTACATAAAAAATCCGTCGTAGTAAGGATACAAGTATAATGTAGAACAGATTAGTCGCGTGAAAGCGTACAAATCAACTGACTGCGCAGGAAAGTGTATGTGTGAAAAGGCAGCTAGTCAGCCGAAGCTTGACACTCAATATATTAGGAACAATCTAGAACATTCTAGCTAGGACACGCCTAATGGCAATCGGCTGCTACTGGTTCCTTTAAATCACCTTTTTATGATTTTACAATCGCGTATAATTAGAACCGCAGATAAAATACCCGTGTAATGAGAGATTACTGTGCTCGTTTTATGGACGCCACTGATTATTGCTATTCCTTTAACGAATCTACTTATAAGTTTATGTTAAACATTCCTATCAGTTGACTAAAAACAACTTCTATATTTAAACAGTTTCTCACTAACATATTTCCTAACTTGTATATCGCAAATTTAAATTTAACTCGACATATTGCACTCGATAAGGGTCATCCATGACTCATATGCATATGCATATTTCAAGTCTGATACGACGGAGATAAATTTGACTTATCTGGAATGGTATACTAAGAGGGGCGGGAGGGATCTGGTTCGGGTATCTTTCAATAAAGGGTGCCATCGTCATCGATTTAAGATTTATTTTTACTTATCAGATAGTAGCAATCACAAGCACATGAAAATATATACATGTATGTGTTATTTCTATTTTATATTTTATTTTATATGGCGCAAGTTGTTTATTTGTTTTGGATATTTATTTTTTGTCACCGCATTTCTATATAAACAAAGCAGTGGCGGCGCTAGCTTTTAAAATTTAATGGGGGTGAATTTTTTATATTGATATACGAGGGTTACCTTTTATGTTTTTACAAACGACCACTAGATGGCAATTGACAAAAAAAATTGAGAAAAATTTGACATTTGTATTGTGAAATCAGTGCCGGCTTCTAAATTAACCGGGTGGTTGTTGACAGTGATCGTTAAAAAAATGTTTGTTAAAAAATTGATATTACTCGTGAAGGTTTTCGTTGGATGATTTTTTACGATTTTAGTAAAGGCATAACTCAACAACAATGCATAGATTCCCTGCGTTCAAAATTTGGTAATGAAGCACCATCAGAAAAGTCTGTTTATAATTGGTTTGCAGTCTCAATCTCGCAATCTCGTGAAGGTCGACCAAAATCGGTTGTGATTCAAAAAACATCGATGCTGTGCGCAAAATGATTAAAGAAGATCGGCATGTAACTTACCGTGAGATAGAGGCATCCTTTGGCATATAGCAGACTGCAATACATTCGATTTTGCATGAACATTTAGCTGGGATGCTAAAAAAAATCAACCTAGGCACTCCAAAATCCGTATACAACATCATTACGAAACTTGGATTTATTCATATGAACCGGAAACTAAGCAACAATCCACTGTTTGGGTCTTTCAAGATCACCCGAAACCCACAAAAGTTGTTCGTTCACAAAACACTTCCAAGAAAATTATCGCTTGTTTTTTCGGTTGTACTGGACAGGTTGCAACCATTCCTTTAGAGCAGGGGTCGGCAAACTTTAGAAGCTAAAGAGCCAAATTCACCCTTTACTGCATTCGGAAACAATTTAAAGAGCCATAATTTTGTTTAAATACATAAATTTGAATATTTTTTAAATTTTATTCCTTATCACCTTTATTAGTTATGTCACCTAACACAACAAAAATCACATTTTAATTAATATTATAGCCAAATTTTTTAATTAAAATATTGTAAACTTGCTTCGGCAGTACTTATTGTACTTGCTTCGGCAGTTTTTTTACTGAGACAACTCAAATACTATGTTAGTGGTAGTATCCTCAGATGTGCGTACTTTGCCACCTTTCATAGTATTATTACCTATGGAATCATTTTCTGGGGCAACTCTGTGCACGCCAATAGAATTTTTATATTACAAAAAAGAGCTGTACGTATTATCAACAAAGCCCATTTCAGAGCTCATGCTAAGAAACTGTTTATAGACAGTGGCATTTTAACTGTACCCGCTGTTTATATACTCGAGTGTATAAAATTTACCAGGAAACAGATTGACTTACTGGTTTCACACAAAAATCTGCATAAATATGACACGCGTAATAAGGACAACTTTGTTTTGCCGAAGTGTAATCTCAATATTATGCAACAAAGTTACAGATACATTGGTGTCAAACTTTATAACTTATTACCCGATCATATTAAAGCAATGACAGAAAAGCAGTTAATTAATAATGTTAAACAGATTCTGATCTCTTGTGCTCCTTACTCCTTACAAGAGTACATTACTTTTCTTACAAAAGATCAGGGTGTGTAAGACAGTTTTCCCTATTTGACTATCTTGACTATGTAAAACATTCATGTAAATGTGCATTTACAGCTAATAAATTATTATTATTATTATTATCACGCCGCGAAGGTTGCCGAGTAGATACGACTGAGACTGTAAGGGTTTGACGTCACAGATACAGACAAAACATAATGTTTACGTGTTTATATTGTATTGTTTGAGAGTTTTGTATTTGTTTTTAAACAATTTTTCACGCATTTATTATTAAAATAATTTATAAAATATATGTACTCACATTAAAATGGTCTTCACAAACATAAAGTTTACTTTTTTCTGAAATATCGGTTTTATTTCGCCTCATAGCTTTTCTGTTGTTTTTCGTCATCAGGTAATGATATAAATTATTTTTTTGGATTTCTAATTGTACTATTTGTGCACATTGGTACTAAACAATATTTTCGACTATGTTTCGAAGTACTGGGGCCTGGATCTTCCATATTTTATATATTTTAATATAAAATTTAATTCAGTAAACATGTATAAATTGTTTTTATAGAATTAAACTTTATTTTAATTAAAATCACTCTAACTTTACATAACCTATAAAAGTTATACAAACAAATAAGTTCACAACAGACTACAGTACCTAGACAAAATATTATAACCACTTATGAATTTTTAAAAATTCATTGTTTTACACAAAATCAACAAAATAGTAATACACCAATTTTATTTTTATTTTGTATTTTATTGTTTCCAATTATTTTAGTACATTTATAAAATGTTTTTTAATATTTTGTGTCACCTCCTTTGCTTTTATTACTGCCGCAATTCTTTCGAGGCATACTCTCAATACATGCCCTAATACAATTTTCAATTTCTGGAGAGCCATGCCATACTTTTTTAATATTATCTATTAAAACTAGTTTATTAGTATTATTTAAATCATAAACAAGTCTTTTCAGGGGGTTCCAAACATTTTCGATAGGATTGATATCCGGCGAATTACCTGGCCAGGACAAAATCGATACTTTTTGTTCTTACAAATCAGTTTCAGAATAAAAATACAGAGTTGAAGATGTTTAAAATGGCTTATCTTTTAATAAATTCACGATATGTTAAAGAAATAAATAAAGTAGCATATGATTATATGTCGGCATTTTTAATAAACAGTTGTTTTTGTAAGTGGTTATAATATTTTGTCTAGGTACTGTATGTACGCTGGGTAGACTAGTAGTGTCATGTGTCAGTTAGAAGGGTATGACGTCACACGTCGTTTTCGCGCGCTACATACATTTATGATTTTTTTAAGCCTTCGAATTAAAAAAAAAATAAATTAAAAACTGTTTTTTATGTTTATATGCAACATATAATAAAAAAATTTAAAAAAATCATGCCTATCCCCTATTCTTATGAATAGACTTAATATTTGAAGTATCCTTGGAATATGTCAACTTTCGCTGTTCAGACAGTATCGATTACTTTCTTTTGATACTAATATTTTAGTTTTTGTTTCAATATTTTATTGATTTCCATATTTTTGTAGTAGGTAATATTCTACTACAGAACTGTAACAATAACTGAAAAAATTCCTGGGGGGGGGACCCATTGGATTCAACATTGCTCTCGACTTCAACTCCTGACTCCTCCAAAAAGTTTCGGCTCCTGGACTCCCGACTCTCGACTCTCGACTACTGATTCTGGACTACTGACTCCGACTTCCCATCCCTCTTTTAAAATCATCTTAATATGTTCATCTTTTTGCAGTTGTACAGCGATGGATAGACGTTACCTGAAGCGTGAGGGCTACACACATGTCCTAAACATGGCGGAAGGTGACGGGATGGGTTTCGTGAATACAGACCAGTCCTTCTACAGAAATTCGGGAATCACATACCTTGGCATCAGGGCACATGACATGATGTCTTATTCTCTCGACAGATATTTCGTGGAAGCTATCAAATTTATAGATGATGCATTAAGTAGAGGGGGTAAGTGTAGCATTAGATAACCAAATAAGTTCGTACAGTTTTACTTTAAGCGCAGGGTTAATGCCACAGTTCTTATAGTATTTCCAAAAGGAATTGACCACTTTTACTTATTGATCCCAATAAAGACTGACAGTATAACCCTTAAGCCGCATTCAGAGCTCTTAAATCAATAGCTTATGCACTGTAGCTTATGGACTGTTCACTGTCACCAGCAAGTTTGTCATATAAGACGTGAAACCGTTCAGACCTCCAAATTTAATACGCTGTTTGTTGTGGATTGTGCATAATTTTCTAAACTTATAGCTAGTGAGATGTTTTAATGAGACAGACATATAAACACATTCGCTATCGCATTCTATCAGTGACACCGTAGTTATCGAATGCCTTTACATAACCTAATATAATGTCATCATTAACAAATCTTGCTTAAAATTACAAAGACGAACAGTAAATATGATCAATTTAGGTAATTAGGTAGTTAAAACCTAAGACAACAGAATTATAAGAACGATAATACATATAAAATATTTTACGAAGCTAAATAGTTGGTTTCAAAATTCACAGATGGAGGGCTATTCGTAACGTACTGATTTATAACAGATATGAACGGTACATGGAACGTTAAAAGAATGCATTAAAGTATAACTCAGAGCGACGCAACGATGAGTCTATAACTTATTAATTTAAAGAGCTTTAAATGCGGCTTTATACCTGCTGAGTTTATGGCTCTGTTAACAATAGGGCCAGGGCATAGAACAGGACCGTAATAATTATTTTAAATAAATATGTTTTCTTACATGTTATGTGGAATGAACTGTATATACTCACATGACATTCCTTCACATTTTTATCAGGCTTAGGACTGGCTATATTTGAATTGTAAATATAGGCATGTTTAAAAATTGTTTTGTTTTAAAGTCTTTATAATCTATATTTTTATATTTTTCGAATAAAATTCCTATATTTTATTTATTATTATTTTGGACATAAAACTATCTATTTTCTAGAAAACTTGTAAATCGGGTCGTTTTCGCTGCTGATTTTTGCCACGAACAATGATACGTTGAATTGTTCTGTATGGAACACTAGTTAATTCCACAGTTTTTTTTTTTTTTTTATTATATTATTTATTTTATATCGGCCTATTTCTGCAACAAGGCTAATCGCCGATGCCAGGGGGCGAGCTCCTACAGCTGGATGAGGGGTGAATGATTGTGAAAATGAGAGTAATGTAAACATATTATTCTCGCCCGAATAATATCACCAACGAAGCAGGCTCGAACCACCGACCGCCCAGTACAGACTGTTTCTACCAGTCTAAAACCGCACGACTTAATGCGCTCGGCCACTCCGTTGGCTAGTTCCACAGTTCTAAGTATAGGTTTGTCATTACCTTCCGAAACTATCTTTTTATTAACGTTCACTATCAGAACTTTGCAATCTTCTGACAAATGACATTTTTCTTTAGTAGCTACGTTCACATTTTCGCATTCCACATCAACGTCCACATTATCGCACTCCAAATCACCTTGCACAGATTCACTATTTTCACTACAGAAATGAGGAATTTCTTCAAAATTAAATGGTCGCCAAAGAGCCATATTGTTAATGTATGCACGCTATGAACGTTGAAAATTAACTAACAAACAAATATAACAACACCTAAAATTTAGAAACAATAGAATATTAAATTTGGAAAATAGTATCCTTGATTGTTTTTAAGGATTGAAACAGAAAAAGAAACTTCAATTGAATTACTGTTACATTTATTCAATTTAAATTTAAAATTTCCTTAATACCTCATAACAGTGGCGGCGCTGGCTCTTAAAATCTGGGGGGGGGCAAAAAAAAATTGAGTAAAATTTGGGGGGCCAGGAAATATTTTTTTGTCATTTACAAATGAAAATACAAGTGAAGACCTAAAAAAAAAGGTCCTCACTTCTAAAATATATTTCTCTCCAACCAATTCGGGAGGGGGGGCTCGGGTCCCCCTCTAACGCCGCCACTGCCTCATATATTCTTTTTACAGCAACAAATTCTAGGATTACTGTCATAAACCCATTACCGCATTGTTAAGCTTCTTAACGAGAGTGGCCATTTCATTTCGGAAATACTATACTGCTTAACTGTTGATTTTCCGCCCTTTGTCGAAGTCTCGATATCGCGGCCTGAACAGGTTCAGTCACGAGGTATTTTCGTTGAAATAAATTTTTATACTATAGGGAAATAAATTTAAGATCCCAGTGCAACGGTGGTCAATTTTTAACTTGGCTAGAGGATATTTAAAATTTGGTTGTGTTGTGTTTACACAGCTGTCAAGCTAAAATTGTAAGAATAAATATTTTTTACAATATTTTATGAATCTGTTTTGCCGTTTTATCAACAAATAGGTGTCCAGAAATATTTAAATAGCATATCTAATTCCAAAAAATATCCTCTACCCTATGGTCTATTTCAAAGTAGAAAAAAGTAGATAGCTCTGCGAACCGAGTACGATTTACACTGATCAAATACAGTATAGCGGGAAATTTAAAATAAGTTACAACTAGGGCATGGGCGTATCAACTGGGTTAGCAAGTGATTTTTTTTTAATATAAAAAAGGTTAATAAGATATTGAAATAAACAAGGCAGATAATACACTTACGTTATTTATACGACATAAATTTAATATAATGGGAAATTTGAAAAAGTTAAAAAAATATTAATTTTACAAATTATGTACTATATATAAAAAGAGAGATTTGGCTAAAAGAGTTTAAATAAAGCAATAAAACAAACAATATATCTTCAGAGCTTAAGTTTCTTATTTAAATAATTATTGTAAATAAAAATTAAAAATATATGTATATATGAAGGTGTAAAAATTATATCAATAACTTCTTCTTTGGGCACAATCAGCTGGGCTGTCTTTTGGCCTCACATTAGTCCTCTCTCTTGATCTGTTAATTGTCAAATGTCAAAAAATATTTATATGTCAGATAACCTAAAAAATATATAACTGCGTAAAAACAAATTACATGGAGAATTTTCTCCATAAAATCTACGCCAAGAATATAAATAAAAGTCTAAATATGTAAATAATAACAAAATATATGAGAAAAATTAAATAATATAAATAATATATATTTCCAATGTACGACACTGAACATCTGTCAACTTGGACTAAAAACAATATTTTTGCAGTGTAATAGGGATGACGATCTAAACCAATCCGAAGCAAGGACAAACAGCTCCTATCTCTTACACACATTTTTCTACTTTGAAATAGACCATAGTTAAAAATTGACCACCATAGCGCTGGGATCTTAAATTTATTTCCCTATAGCACTCATATAGTATAAAAATTTGTTGCGGGCTGCAAAAATGTAAGAATTTGGGTGTCAAACGCCAATATGACACCCCTCGCATAGAGCATGCTGTGTCAATGACGTCAATGTCTTTGAGCGACTTCTTTAATTTGTTACTCTATACGCATCAAAATGTATAGCGAATTTTTATTCATATATTAGGATATTTTTAATTGTAAAAAAGGTTGTAAAAAGGTTATCGTTCAAGAATTGCTTATAGATATGTGTATTGGATATTTTTTATTGATTTTCTGGGCTCTTAATATAGTAGATTAAACTAGATAATATATGATATTTTAACGTTTAAAACGCAAGATTATGAATAAAATATAAAGTATTTAATTTAAGAAGTTCCATGATGTTGACTAATCGTAGTTATTATGCTGAATTTTAATACTTTGTTATCGATTCAACTTCTGAAATTCTTATAAGTTTCAAATAGTTTCACGTCAAGACCGCAGATTAAAGATAAAGAAATATCTATATTTTCAATAACTATAGAGCCCGTACATCATATCTTCTTTTATTATACAGATTATAGAAATACCCTTTTCACACTAGAACTTTAAGATCGGATGTTAAAATGAATGTGTCTTTAAACGCTAATGTGAAACCGTATGACCTCGTCTAAATACAAGCGATGTTGAAGACAGAGATCTGCGTCTTAAACATCGTCCGCATTGCCAACATAATTTCTATTATAAAAAAATACTCTTTGAATTTATGCTGTCAACATTTTGTATTATCATAAACAAGAATACTGTATTATATCGACGTTATAAGAGGTTTATACTTATTGTTATAATAAAATTATTTATTTTAATAATGTGTTTAATAAAATACAGAGCTACAATAATTGAGATAAAATGTATCGACTTACATGTTAATACAGGTGTAATATATTCTTTATTGTAGTGTCTTTATTGTAGAATGAAATGAAATATCCATATTTGTTTATAATAATTCAAAATGTGCGTCTGCGCAGACAGTTCAAAACTGGTAATTTCATGACGGTAACTTAAGGACAAAATTACTGTAGCTGATGACAGCACCGGAGATTTAAGGCTGCGTATAACCCCCAGTGGTTACTAATTTCTTATACAAAACTAAAAATCTAAAATAAAATTAGTATCAATCTATATATCAAATTTTGCACCGAATTTTTATCTATCTAATAAGCTATTTTTAATTGTAGAAACATTTATTGTAAAAATATTATCGTTCAATAACTTAAAAATAGACATCAGCGATATTGTTCTGTAATTTTTTAAATCTATTTGTGGGTTTCGAATAACTTTTATATTTATATAGTTTTGTGTAGAAATGTTCAAATAATATGTCAACATTTTTTTCGACTTGATTCCTTATAAGTTTAGAACCTTCGTCGAAAAATATTATACTTAATGATAATGGAATGCCACTTGGTACACGTATTCTTTACGAAGATTAAATCATTTTTCTTGTAACACCTATTTTGAAAACCGCGGCAGATTCAAGATAGCGGCGAAAATAGACTACCAAGTATAATAACTATAAGTAGTTTTCACGATAGAGCAAAATAGCTATAAACATATTTGTAGAATGAAGCTTTAGCTACAATTTGCCGCATCGTACGCAAATATGCGTCAATTGGTTTACAAGATGGCGTCTATAATGCAATTTGCTTATTTACAATTACATTATAGTTTATTACATTAACTTTAAGTTCACTCGTCTTAAAGTTCTAGTGTGAAAAGGGTATTAGGGCCGTTTTTACAAACATCTTATAAAAAAATTCCTGTCGTACGTTTCCGGTTTAGATCAATGTATGTTCTGTGTAATTTTTTTAGATTTTGTATTAATCAAATTGCATTAAAAGAAACTAATTTTTTAAAATCTACCTTACGTCTTACGTTCCTTAATCTACGTCTGAAGAGATTTCTTTTGATACCACACAATAAATTTAAAAATATATATATATATATATTTTAATCAACAACAAAAAAATCGACATATTTCGAAAAACTGATCTGATCAAAAATTCCTGTTGAACTATGTTCATTATGGAGACTTTACAATTTCTACCGTACAGACAGACAGATACATGAGTAACGTTATAAGGGTTTTTTGTGATCATACCTACAAAACTCTAAAAGGAACCTCTCTTGTTTCAAATACGTTTATTCAATAACAATATTTTTCCACGACTATATAAATATATGTACGTTCATGACAGGTATGTCAGTGATTAGTAAATGTAGCACGTTCCCCCACTCATTTTTATTACACACCGCTGACCTGTTACACAATGAGCTCATTACCTAACAGATTGAGCAGACGTAACGCAGATGTAACAGCAATGGCCGTTGCCAGGCAACCTAATAAATAAGTTGAAAGCATATGTCAAATTATTGTTAGTTTTTAAAGGGAACTGAATAAAAATTAAATAAGTAATAAAGTTATAGTCGTGGAAAAAGCATAGTATGAAACTTGCATGGAATAGTCATTTCTCACTCGTATGAATTACGCTAGTCGCCTGCGGCTCGTGGCGCAACTTTCATACTCGTGTAAATTGACCATCATCCCATGCTCGTTGCATAATACACTATTATTTATTTATTTTTTCATATTTAATTACAAATTTTGTCTAAAAGTGTCAACTATTTGCCTTACTCACTTTATTATTACAATTATTAAATTTTATTACGCACAATTTTATAGTAGGCTTAAGTATGGAATATGCTTTTGGGGATCATCAACTATGGCAGATGACATATTTATTTCCCAGAAAAAAATACTACGTTGTATAGCAATCATGCAGACCACTTTTTGTAAAATACAAATTATTAACAGTTCCTGGTATTTACATTTTAGAGTTGCTGGTCTATGTATTTAAAAATCAAATATACTTTGCTCGCCATTTGAACCAGCATTCATATAACACCAGAGGAAAAGATTGTTTCAGAACTCCAGCAAACATGCTGGAACTGACAAAAAAATCACCCAAAACTGTTGGTATTAAATTATTTAATTCACTACCAATTCATGTCAGAAATGAAACGCAGTTTGCTATATTTAAGAGGAAGATTAAGGTATTTCTTATAGAGCATTGTGTATACTCAATGAATGAATTTTTGAAAATTTGTAAGGACTGGTGTCATGCCAATGGGGAACATTAATTTTGGGTAATTTAATATATGATTTTGTTGTTTTATTAATTGCATAATTTGTATTACTGATCAAGATCTGTGTAAAATTGTAAACTCATGTACTGACATATCCTACATGCAGTCCTACATTTAAAGGATTAATAAATATTATTATTATTATTATTATTATTATTATTATTATTATTTACATCTGACCAGATAATTTATAATTATAATTATTATTTTTTTTTTCAGGTAAAATTCTAGTACATTGTGTCCAGGGAGTATCAAGATCAGCTACAATAGTAATCGCCTACCTCATCATGAAGAAAGGAATGCGCGCATCTACAGCCCTTCGATATGTATTTGACAAAAGATGGATCCGACCCAACGACGGTTTCCTCAAGCAACTAGCGAATTTTAGTAATAACCAAGAAACTAGAGTTAGTTTACGTTAAATTATAAATTTACAGCACAGACTGTCCCAAATTCGATAATTTTAAGTTTAAAGAAATGAAATTAGAAAAAAAAATATACCAAGTAATACAAAATTAAATACAAAAAAAAAAAAAATGGGTTGCAAAATAGTATATTGCATTGGTGTCATTGCTTCAAGCAAAATTTACAAATCGAGTAAATTTTACTGATTAATTGAAGTTTTTCATCATTTGTTTACTGAAATACAGAAAAAATAAAAATAATAAAAAAAGCTTACTAAAAAAAAAGAGTAAGAAAAGGGTATGCCTTATATTAAACTTTTTTTTTAAATTTCATTTCTTCTCATCGGAATCGTAAAAAAATTAATTTGGGATTTTCTGTGCCCATTTGTTAAAAAAGATGGTTAAACATTTTCAAGAATGCAAACATATTTGATTTTAATATATAAACTTTTGATAACGTTTTTGAATAAGAACATCTTTTTTAACGATTATTGTAAGACATGGTGCGTACTAAACTTAGAAATGTTGTATACAAAACCTGGATCAAATGGAAAATATTTAACTGATCGGAAGATAATTGATCAGAAATTAAAATATTTTGCAAAAAATTATTTGATCAGAAAAAAAAGTAATGATTTGATAAAAAAAATAAATAAATCAATAATGATGTGTTAAAAAAAAGGTTAATGTTTCGTATGAGTCCATCACACTAGGCTGTATGCTTAAAATGAAGTATATTATAACGTTAAAAACGAGTAGGCATGGTCGTAAGAGTGGGGAGCCAATAGTAATTATTCATGCATATTAATAAAAAAATTGATGTGAAGTGTGAATTTTCACACATTTCAGGGTTTCGCAGGTATTTATTAACTGTGTGATGATTATTTGGGATGCCAAAACAAATTTTATGTGAAAATATTTTTTTATGAATTTTAATTCGAATGCCTAATACCATTATTTAAGTTTCTAAATATGTGCAGTATTTTTTTTATATAGCAAGGTTCATTAAGATTTTGAAAATTGCGCCTATGGCTTCCATTGGTTGCTTAAATCATAAGCCTCGCCCTCTGATACCTTCAAATATAGAATTAAATTATAATTTCAACACTTCCCACTGGTTATTAAATTTACGCTTTTAAAAATTAAATGCAACATTTACCAAAATATAACTAGAATTTTGACAAAATAATTTAAACAAAATAAAAATGCAAAAAAAAACTGAAAAAATAAAAATTGACCGGATTCGAACACAGTTTCTTACAGTAGTTTCAACTCACTAAGCGACAACGTTACCACTGTACTATACAGGTCACTTGTTTGTTATGTTAAATAGCTATTTAAATATATTACATATTTTACTTAAAAACACAAAAAATGCGTTATTTTCCGAAAACATAATCTGATCAAAAATTCCTGTTGTACTATTCCGGTTCACACCAATGTACATTACTGAGAATTTGTTCAGATTTTTAGTTTAAACCATCTGGGCTACAGGGTGTGGAACAATTTTTTTTTTGCATAATTTTGGCAAGAATCGCCTCAAAATAATTTATTTTGCAAAAATAATAAATAAAATTTTTGGTCATACCTACAAAACCCTAAAAAGGTATTTTATGAATAATAAGACATGATTTTATTGATCAACTAATACGTCTCACACATCATATGATATATTTTCTACTATTCTATTTACATAAAACAATATGCCTTAGCAACGATATAGCACACCACGATCGTTAATAAGGGTAAATGTTGCATAATTATATTTTCGCAAATTCTCGAGACGCAACTGTATTCTTCACACCATTAACAGCATTGTTGTTATCAGCAACAGCAACCTGCATATCACCAGTGGTCTGTTCCATACCAACAACAGCATCCTGCATACCAGGATCTTCATTCTTGAGCTGGTCCACCATTCTTCTACTGCATCCTGAAAGTCTTCACCTAATTCATAATCTGTAAATAAAGCAATTTGGGCAGAATTGATCTTTCACAAAATCCGATCCCAGTGATCTGTCGTTTGTCTTTTCCAATAAACGTTCAACTTTAAAACTCAAATCTCGAAACTCAGATCTTAATTATCAAATCTCAAATATCATAACTCAGATATTAAATCAAAAATATCAAAAACAAAATCTCATATTTTGATGTCTCAAGTCTTAAAACTCAATTATTAAAATCTCAAATATTAAATCTCAAATCTAATTTTTACTCATTATGGCTAACACGTGCAATATGATTTAAACAAAACAATAAAATGCCTCTTACCATTTTAGTCATCATCAATACCAGTTACCTTCATGCAATGCGTTTGTTAATAACAAAGCAACGCTCGTTCATCCTGACAATTTTTAGAGATCTGCTTTAGATAATTAATCCTGACGTTCTTAATGTTAAGATTTTGCATTTTTCAAACAAATGTCACATTTCAAATTTATTCCAATAAGTGTCATTTCCATAGAAACCAATTGAAGTATTTTTTGACAAAATAATTTGCTAATCTATTATCTAGCTCATAATTCATACAACCTTTATATGATTCTCAATCTTCACCTTTAACTTAACACAAAATGACTTAAACCTTTACATTAGCTTTTGCAATATTATACGACAATTTCTTTACAACAATGTATTGTTGCATTAAAATATATTTTTAATATTGCACTTTATAGTCTTCCATTTTAATTTTCTTGTGGGTGATAGGCCAATCGCACTTCTGATATTAATAAAAAAGGTATTTTATGAATAATAAGACATGATTTTATTGATCAACTAATACGTCTCGCACATAGATAGAGAAAGAAATAGATGCGAAACTGCCGTTATATTTTTTTGGAACCAAATTAGCGCTGTAGTTGTTGGGTTATGGAACTAAAATTGGTGGGGGAGGAAAGGGTTGGGTTTTCGCGGGTATTTCAAATGCTTCAGTGGATATAGTTGTAAGCATAATTAAATGTTATTATTAAATGAAACAATTGTTATGATTTATTTTGTCTATTTTTAATATTATTAACGATAACAATATTAAAAATAGACAACATAAATCATAACAATTGTATCATTTAATAATAACATTTAATTATGTTTACAATTAAGATCAAGCAGTTAGGAATTATACAGAAACAGAAAAACAATAACTAGCAGAAATAATTATTTATTAAGTAGACTAACATATAACATAATATTTACTAATACTTAATATTTATGGACACTTCCATGGACAAGCCATCCAATTTTGGATTTCCAATGTTCCTCATCCACGTTTTATACAATTCTGGATCTGTGTCTTCGGGTTTGGAAAGCGATATTTTGTAGGTTCACTACTATCACACCCCAAAACAAAGCATTTAACACCCATTTTCCGAATTAAACAATGAAATTACAAAATTACAGAAGGCGATTTTGACACTAATTACAGATTTTGACGCTAATGACAGAAGCCGTAACAGGCAACATCCTGTCATGCGCGTAGCTATAGCGACTGGGGCGCTATTCGTGTTGGGTTATGGAACGTAATATGGTTTTCGTTTTGCCATTAGAGTTTCACCTGGTCTCACACATCATATGATATATTTTCTACTATTCTATTTACATAAAACAATATGCCTTAACAACGATATAGCACACCACGATTGTTAATAAGGGTAAATGTTGCATAATTATATTTTCGCTAACATGCATCTTTATTTGGCAGAGAAATACGCGTTTTTAATATGACTTTATGTCGGATATAACTGATATTTTTGGAACTCTTTATGAAGTTAATGTTTTTCAAAATATGTATTACAAAATTACTAATTATTAATTAATCTAAACCAAAAATAGCATATGATTAATTGATTAACTGAAACAAAATAATCAATGATTTCAGTCATTCGATTAATCGTTACCATCTCTACTTCTGTCCGCAGAATTATTATTAAGTGAAATGTTAACTAATTGATCCAGGTTTTGAGATTTTCGAATTATAAAGATGAATAAAAAAGGGTGAGAGAAAAAGAAGTACTGATTAAAAAAGTGCAATTTACAATAAAACAATTAGAATTTGAAATTATAATAAAACAAAATATAGTATTTAGAATTTTATCACCCAATATACATTGATTTCTTTGTTAAGTATGTGCTTAATTTTGCACCAAATAATTAATATTTTAATTATTATAATTATATATCCTGTGATTACTTCACCAGTGTTATCACTGCGCCAAAAATATTTAAAAATATATATTTATACATTATTTTGCACGAAAATATTCTCATATCGAACAATCTTAGGTATTAACATGCGAAAAGGCAATAAAATATATTATTATAGCAATCACATAACTTGTAATGTTTCAATAAAGAATCTAATTTATTTATAATATAGTTTATTAATTTAACAATGTAATTTCTCACCAGGGTTTACCCCAAGGAGCAGTTTTAACACCTTTACTCTTCAATATTTATACAGAGCGATCAAGAAATCTTGTCCATTATGCAATAGTTGATAGAAACATTTAGTTATCAAACTTATTTCCAAGGACATGTACACATAGGCGTACATTCTACTTTTATTACTTTATACGAATTGATTATTACATGAACACTATTTTTCTCTACACGCTAATGAGTTGACAACAGGTATTAAGTTAGGAACACATATTTTCGTTGTTTCTCGGGTGAGTTCGGGAGAACGAAGTAATCTGATTGGTTCTTTGTTAAATTGGGATTTTCAGCTGTGGATTAGAATACAGTTTTGATATTTTTAAACTCATTGTTTAATGTTATGTAACTGACAAGAAATTTTAATCGCACGGTACATCGGATTTGCATAATCTTTATTTGAAATATTTTAAGTTTTTTAGTACCAGTTTTAACCCAGAAACACCCCCTAAGAAAGAAAATTTTGAGATATCATGCCTATATTTGATCCTGGTTCTACTCTATTGTACCAAATTTCGTTAAAAACATCCAGCCGTTTTTAAAAACTGATTTAAGGCGGCGCACAACCCTATAGTTCTCAATAGTTTATTATACAAAACTAATAACCGGAAATAAAATAACAATCTATATATCAAAATTTGCAGCGAATTTTTATCTATCTAATAAGATATTTTTAATTGTAGAAAAAACTGTAATGTAATTGTAAATAAGCAAATTGCATTATAGACGCCATCTTGTAAACCAATCGACGGATATTTGCGTACGATGCGGCAAATTGTAGCTAAAGCTTCATTCTACAAATATGTTTCTAGCTATTATGCTCTATTGTAAAAACTACTTATCTTATAGTTATTGTACTTGGTAGACTATTTTTGCCGCCATCTTGAACCTGCCACGGTTTTCAAAATATGTGTTACGGGTAAAAATGATTTAACTCTCGTAAAGAATACGTGTATCAAGTGGCATTCCATTATCATCAAGTATAATATTTTTCGACGAAGGTTCTAAACTATAAGTTATCAAGTCGAAAAAAATGTTGACGTATTATTTGAACATTTCTACACAAAACTATATAAATCTTTATATATAAGGCTTTACAAACTGTAAAGCCTTTTTTACAATATAACCAAGTTTCTAAAAGTTAGTAATACACTATAAATATAACCAAAATAACCAGAGTTAGTTTGTCCTTACAAAAGTGAACGGCTTATTCGCAACTCCAAATAATAATGAGACATCTGGTGGCGGTTTGGTAAATTAAACAGAAGCGTATATTTGTATAATATTTGTAGTGTGTTGTGCTGCAGTTTATGTGAATTAAGACGTATTTTAAATATAGTGACATAAATACAGTGCTTTTTTGCCGAAATATTGTTTGAACAGATAAATATTAAGAAAAAACTGACATATACGCTTCTCGTCGGCCATCAACTGTTGTACGAAGCACCGCCAACGTTAGTTTGAGTCGCGAATAGAAAGAAGTTTTTTCTGTTACAAGCAAATATTATCGGATCGCAGGCAATCTTTTTTAATTGATAATTTAAAAAAACACATAATTGTTAATGTTTTTAACACTGTAACAAATTAGAAATATTACTTTTACTTCTTTGTTAAAGAATTTATTGTTTATAAAAATTATATTTTTTTTAAATTATAATCTTTGAATAAAAATTAGATATACTCTTACAAAATAATTTAAATTTTTACATTTTTTATTAGATTTCCACTTAGATCCACTTATTTCCACAAATTAGAGCATATTTGTGTATATATTGTTATTTTGGTGCATATAGTCAACAAAATTTATGCATATTTTCGTACATTGAGTGCATATAATTATCAGCTTTACACATATACACTGTTGAAAATATTTTTATGAGCATTTATTACTAGGATGATTAAGTAAAGGATGCGCTATTCGTGTGTAAAATGTGTGGAAACCCTTACTGAGTGAGAAAGATATATATCGCGGTACTGCGTACACACGTAAGACGCTATTACTGTGCTAAATTGTTAGATATACACAAGGTGGCGAAAAGAAAAATGTTCAACAGACTTGTGATATTTCAAAACGAATAAAAATATGTGTATCTATTTGTGTTATATATTTTATTGCCATACTCTCATTTAATCAATTATCACAACCAAATAAAAATTATCAAATCCTATTACCATCCCTTATAGGTAAAGATTAGAATATTTCTATGTAATGTAAAAAAAATATATATTAAAATTAACCCCTCTGCACCCCCTCCCACATATATTTCATTTTGTACATCCGTCTTTCAATCCTTCATTAATCGAACGATAAAAATTAAATTAATTTCTGGTTTGTGGGGGGATACTCAAAGGATGTGGCCTTTCAACGTCTTATCGGAATATTTGAAAAGGACCCATAGCTAGCATAGAGATTCTTGCAATCGGGCCATAGTCATGTAATTTTCGCAACAAGATGTTTGGGTAGTATTATTTGGCACTAATATTTTTCAAGCTTATTTTAGTTTATTGTAACTACCACTTTATCCTGTAACCGATTGATTAAATTCATAATACTGCCTCCTTTATTGGCAGCATTTAATTTTTAAAATATCATTAAAGATTGTTTTAATGACAAATAATATTATTTTAAAATGATTAGATAAATTTTAAATACACATTTATACAGTTTCAGGTCCGTTTTACACGATACGCAGAAAATTAACACCGTGTTATAGAAATTTCTCAAATATGTTATAAAATTTGCTGTGAAATTAAGAGATTTTAGAATAATTTCTAAGAAATTCCATAATTATTTTCATTTAAAAATACGCTTGTTTCAAATTCAAATGTAGCACATGCGCATTACGTAGTTGCAGTGTGCACAGTACAGACATATATTGCCTTCTTTCTCAACAGGGGTTTCCACACAATCGTCAATGTTGTTAGTATACGAATAGCGCATCCTTTACTTAATCATCCTAGATTTATTAGCATCTACTAGATCCAAAATTTGAGATAAGGAGAGTAAGAAAACTAGACCTGACAGAAAAACTGAATTCATTTTCGAATTTAGCAGGAAAAATCACTTAAGAATTCATTGAAATATACCAGGCACCAAACAAAAAATATTTTTTTGTTGCCCAGTGTTATCTATTATCAGTTTTCTCAATATTATATTTTTACTTCCTCTGTCATGTAGCAATTTTATTTTTAACACATTTTATTTATATCGTTCAGTATGCGTAATCCTGTTGTGACGTGTTACTAGACATGATCGGGGATTTTAATGATACCATTTTTTTCTTATCTCTGTGGTGCAATGATTAATCTTTAGTAACAAGTTGTTGTTTACAGTAACCTGTCAGTTCATTGTTTTGTTTTTACTAATAATGTCCGAATATTATAGTGTTAGTGCAATTTTGAGCTTGTGTCACCTGTACAGGTAGGTACCGTAAAACGGGTTGGATTTAACTATAGTTTCTCATACTAGAACATAAGTATTGAGGCCCTCTATCAATAACTTCCTCCGTCCGAGAATACGGTATACATCAGTATTTCTCAACCTTGTGATCCCCAGAAAAATTTTAGTGGTCAGCAAAAGTTTTTGTATGTGTTTTTTGCAGTTATTTTTGTTATTTTTTATGTAAATAATTTATGTTTATTTTCTGCAAACTTTGTGATTTTCTACAAATAAAATAAGAGTATTTAGTAGCACATTAAATATACAGGGTGTTTGTTTGAAACGGGGCACCCCGAAATACTCCTTTATTTGTAAAGATACAAAAAATCTTTAGAACAAAAGTTAAACTAGACAAAAAGGCCCATCTAAAGGTTACTATAAGAATTCTGAGGCACTTCCGGTTTCACCGGAAATGATGTCAACTTTTGATCTAGTATAGGGAATCGATAATTTTATATTTTTTTCCTAAAAGTACATTAAATTAGCTTTACAATGACACCAAAAATCATATTTTTATGTTAACCATTTCAAAATGGCGACCATTTATTTACAAAATAATAATCAACATAAGTTTTACAAAGTTGAACGTAGCAAGCTTTGAAAACAATAAAAAAAGAAACAAAATATCTCAAAAATAAACTAAACAATATCTAAAAAAATAAACGCCATTGGATTTTTGGCTAGGGGCGACGGCCCCTAGCGCACTAAGGAAAAGGGCGCTGACGAGCTTGACTAAGGGGCGCCATTGCGAAGGCGACGACCTTTTTTTTTTGCTCATCACTTAGATTTTACGAGCTGAGGACCTTTTTTTTGCTCATCACTTATCACTTGGATTTTAGGAGGGAGGACCTTTTTTTTGCTTATCACTTATATTTTATTTGCCAAGGGCGCCAAAACACGGTTTTGCCCCTAGCGCAAGTTTTCCTTACTGCGGCTCTGTGTACAGCCTTGAACAAATGTATGGAGCATCCTACGTTTTATTGAATTTTAGGATTATTAAAGGAAAAATGGTAAATAAAATAATACATACAGCTTTTAATGACAGCTTTAATCAAAATTATTAATATTTTGTGGTACCTCCTCGTGCTTTAATACCGCACGTACCCTTTTAGGCATACTGCCCACAAGTTTTATACGTACATCGGATTGTACATTGAACCATTCGTCTTCAATAATTTTCTTCAATTCTTCTTTTGATTTGCATTTGTAAAGAGACACCTTGTTTATCAGAATCGACCATAAATTTTCAATTTGCGATAAATCTGGTGACTGGGGGATCGTGCAAAAAGTGGCACATTGTTTTTGGAAAACCATTCATTTGTTGCTTCGGCTTTGTGATAGGGGGCATTATTTTGTTGAAAAACATATTCTGGATTGACTTCATGAAATAATTTTAATATTGATGGCTCCAAAACTTCATTAAGTATGGTAATATAACGAGTAGAATAATACGTCCCTCGCACAAAAAGATTTCGGCTAAGCCACTGGCGGACATGCACCAATGATCATGATGCTACCACCACCAAATTTGACCGTAGGGATGATGCTGTCAGGATGAAAAGATTCAGCCGGCCTACAAAGATGGGTCCAGGTTGTCCAAAAAGCTGATCCACAAAAGAAAAAAACAAACCTTAATTTTGTAAATTTATAGTAAATTAAATTTTATATTGTTAGTGCAATAATTGCTTAAAAATTTATTTTTCTGTTAAATTCGTAAGTACATTAAACCATTACAATGTTTACTTCTATATTGGACTCATCAGATCAAATGATTTTCGCTCATTCATCAGGAGTCCAATTCAAATGTCTTTTGGCCCACTCAAGGCGAAGTTTTTTGTGTCGCTCGCTCAACAGTTCTTTTGGGCGAGCTCTTCTGCCATGCAAATTAGATTCCAGACGTCTTCTAATTGTTCTAGAAGAAACTTTAACTTCTCTATGCTCCCACAAATCACCAGCCTGCTCTTTTGACGATATTGAGCGTTTACGAATCATCTTTGGAAGTGGTTGCACGTTTTCTTCCGGTTTTTAGTCTGTTTTCATAAGTATCATTCTCTTGGAACCTTTTGATGGTAATTTGCACGGCTTTTCTTGAACACTCCATTTTTTTTTAAATTTTCACCTGCGACTGTTTGTGAATGGAGCAATACAATTTGATTCCTTTCTGCCACAGTGAGTTCACGTGTTTTAGCCATAATATAATTAAAAATATTCACTTGAACTCAATAAAACATGAAAAAGACAGTGTTCACTTCAAGCGCATGTGTAATAATGATCCAAGTCTTATACTTTAGTTCATATAATCACAATTATAGAGAAGAAAAACGTTAATAAATAATAAATAATATAAACTTTTCTCTTTATATAATTATAATATTCTCAATAAATAAAAGTTCTTAGAATCGCAATATTATGAAAAAAAAAAAAAAAAAAACAAAAAAAAAGAGAATAACACAAACTTTTTTTCTTACAAAAATTTAACCACAATTAATTTAGTTAAAACAATATTTGAAATTTGAAATGAAAATAAAATTAAAAATTCATGTTTAATCGACACATTTGTTACAGATCCTCTTACGCTTATAAAAAAATTGATGTGAAGTGTGAATTTTCACACATTTCAGGATTTCGCAGGTATTTATTAACTGTGTGATGATTATTTGGGATGCCAAAACAAATTTTATGTCAAAATATTTTTTTATGAATTTTAATTCGAATGCCTAATACCATTACTTAAGTTTCTAAATATGTGCAGTATTTTTTTTATATAGCAAGGTTCATTAAGATTTTGAAAATTGCGCCTATGGCTTCCATTGGTTGCTTAAACCATAAGCCTGGCCCTCTGATACCTTCAAATATAGAATTAAATTATAATTTCAACACTTCCCACTGGTTATTAAATTTACGCTTTTAAAAATTAAATGCAACATTAACCTAAATATAACTAGAATTTTGACAAAATAATTTAAACAAAATAAAAATGCAAAAAAAAAACTGAAAAAATAAAAATTGACGGGATTCGAACACAGTTTCTTACAGTAGTTTCAACTCACTAAGCAACAACGCTACCACTGTGCTATACAGGTCACTCGTTTACTATGTTAAATAGCGGATTAAATATATTACATATTTTACTTAAAAACAAAAAATGCGTTATTTTCCGAAAACATAATCTGATCAAAAATTCCTGTTGTACTATTCCGGTTCACACCAATGTACATTACTGAGATTTTTTTCAGATTTTTAGTTTAAACCATCTGGGCTACAGGGTGTGGGACAAATTTTTTTTTGCACAATTTTGGCAAAAATCGCCTCAAAATAATTTATTTTGCAAAAATAAAATTTTGATCGTTAATCCACGTACCAAGGGCTTTCATTTGATACCCTACACAGAATTAAAAAAATATATTTTTTTGTTCGATGAGCACATATTTGTTTGTATTTTTAGGGGGATATGTTTTTTAAATGTTTTAGTATTTTTCCTATGTGCGGGTCAAAGAGTTGTATAAGCATGCCAAATTTCAACTCTCTAGGTTTAGCCGTTTGGCTACAATTTTTACCGAACAGACAGACAGACGAACAGACAGACAGACAGACAGACAGCCAGACAGACAGCCAGACAGACAGCCAGACAGACAGCCAGACAGACGACAAAATGACGGTATAAGGGTTTTTTGGTCATACCTACAAAACCCTAAAAAAGCATAATATTTCTCCATGGAGAGTAAATTAAAGAAAGCAATTAAAGATTAAAAAAAAAAAAAAAAATTGAACCGAAATGAACCGTTTTTTTTTTTTTCGTTCTAACCGAAATTAACCGTTGTTAACATTTCGTTCCGGTTTCGGTTTATAAAGTGAGCAATTTTACGTTCCGGTTACGAATCCGGTTATGTTAAAAATTCCGATTAGTTTTGGTTTTCGGTTCGGTTCCGGATCGACTCTGTTGACAATATTAAAAAAATATAAATAATTGTTTAATTATATTTTTTTAATATTGTCATTTAGTTTAGATAGTTAATCTGTAAATATTCTAAACATTTTTTGACTTTTTGGTTAACTTCACCCCGTTTTACTATACTAAAAATTCTAAGAAATCCTTGTTTACAAAAAATTGGCTCTCTTCATTTTATTTACTGTTGGTAAACTAATCTAATCTATATTTCCGGGATTCCAGGATAAATTATAATCAATATGGATGTATCCAAAACATTGGAGAACACAGCGATATTGGATACAGAGAAAGACAATGGTCAACAAAAGATGGAAGAAGGTCTTTCAAATCACTTAGAAATGTTGGAAGAGACAGATTTAAACCAAATTCCAATGGAGAATTCTACGTTGGAAATCAAGACTCCTCAGGAACAGGATGGTAAGTTGTAATGATCATAATATTTTTAGGGTTTCGTAGATAAAATTAAGAAGCGAATACAGTGTTGGCCATAAGTAATGAAACTTTTTATTTTTCCTAATAAAAATTAAATTATTAGAGATATTGTTTTCCTTGAAATTTGTGTATAATTCAAGAGAAAAGAGAAATATTTTGCAACAATTAGAATAAATTATTTTTACATATTCAGTATTTTACGCTGAAATTTTAAAATGCGTCTGGCCAAAAAGTATGGAAACCCTATCTAACATACCCTACTATGCAATAACCAGATTGTTGAATTGAAGATTTTAGTATAAAACTTATTCATTATGCCGGGTTTACATTGGTAGAGTAAAAGAGCTAGTAACTAGCGCAAGTAACTAGGAACTAGTTACTATCCCTGTGTAAACAGTTGACAATGTGACTAGTAGAGTACTAGCTTCTAGAAGTTGGGCTAGGATAGCAGCTAGCTCGTCGACGTATTTACTAACTACTATCTTTTCCCCTACTACGCAAAATTGACTCATTTCAAATTGGCGGCAAACGGTAACCTGTCATGACAAATATAAAAAAAACGATATCAGGTAAGTTATAATTTATTTACATAAATTGCGTAACATTTATTACTTGCTGATTTCTGAAATCATGTGTGAAATAGCTGTCTTTGATACACGAAAAAGATGTTGTAGACTACGATAACTATTTCCTGTGGCTAGGAAATAAAGCGTTAATTCCAATTTTATTCTTGCTGGGATCGCATCCCTCATCAGTTCGTTGTATTAATGGACTAACTAAATTTAATAGACTATTAAAATCATCCAGTCATTCTTAAACACAGTCTGTACTCTTTTTGATCTTCCACAACTAATTCACGAAATAGAAGAGCTGATGCGCCATGGGTAGCTCTTCTATCAATCCATTTTTTAACCCATTTTCGTTTAGGCTTATATTCTGTACCGATTACTTCAACAAGACAATCAGTTATTTCCTCCACAAGAAATGATGTAATACAAAATACCATTTTTAGGGTTTTGTAGGTATGACCAAAAAACCCTTATACCGTCATTTTGTCGTCTGTCTGTCTGTCTGTCTGTCTGTCCGGTAAAAATTGTAGCCAAACGGCTAAACCTAGAGAGTTGAAAATTGGCATGCTTGTACAACTTTTTGACCCACACATAGGAAAAATACTAAAACATCTAAAAAACATATCCCCCTAAAAATATAAACAAATATGTGCTCATCGAAAAAAAATTTTTATAATTCTGAGTAGGGTATCAAATGAAAGCCCTTAGTACGTGGATTAACGATCCAAATTTAATTTTTGCAAAATAAATTATTTTGAGGCGATTTTTGCCAAAATTGTGCAAAAAAATTTTTGTCCCACACCCTGTAGCCCAGATGGTTTAAACTAAAAATGTGAAAAAATTCTAAGTAATGTATAATGGTGTGAACCGGAATAGTACAACAGGAATTTTTGATCAGATTATGTTTTCGGAAAATAACGCATTTTTTGTGTTTTTTGGTTGACGATGCATACATGTTATACTCTTATAACACACTCAGTTGATAAGCGTTTGGTGGTCTAGTGGCTCAGTTTCTCGATAACCACACAGGATCGTTATTCACTACACAGGTTCGTTCCTGGCTTGTGGAGTCAATTTTATTTTTTGTTTTTTTTTTTTCATATTTATTATGTTTAAATTAATTTGTTAAAATTCTAGTTATATTTTAGCACATTTTGAATTTAATTTTCAAGAGCGTAAATTTAATAACCAATTGAAATTATATTTTCATTCTGTGTCATTTATACGAAGCCAGAGGGGCGGAGCGTATGATTTAAGACAACCAATGAAAGCCATAGGCCCAATTTTCAAAATCTTAATGAACCTTGTTATATACAAAAAATACTGCACTTATTTAGAAACCTAAATAATGATATTAGGTATTCGAATTAAAATTAGCAAAAAAATATTTTAACATAAAATTTGTTTTTAAAGCTCTGAGATTAACAGACGATAAATTATTTTAAAAAGATCGTTCATTTTGCCGTGGTTACTACAAAGCAAAATTTGTCCTACACACTCAGCATGCCGCCTTCACTTATTATATACCTGCGAAACCCTGCAATGTGTGAAAATTCACACTTCACATCGATTTTTTTAATTGCATTACGCCGGCGACGATGTATATTCATACTTATAAACTATAATTGATGAAAGATAATTGCACAACAAAATCAGTCATCAGAAAATCAGATGTCAAATGTGTTTTGACACTTACTATCCAGAAAATAAGATAGTATGCCAATTGTGTACGAACACCTACTATCCCGAAAATAAGATAGTAGAGTAATGAGCGTAGTACTTGCGCTAGTTACTAGCTCTTTTACTCTACCAATGTAAACTCGGCATTATTGTATTGATATGTTTTATAGTACCATGCCTCAGAAAAAATATTATTCTTGCGATGTAACAAAAAAAATATTCAATTATACCACATTGGCAATAAACAGTGTAACATTTATAAACTTTTGAAAATACCAAAAGGTACGATTTAAAAAATTATAAAGAAATTTATACATATTTCTGACGAAATTTTTAAAATTTTAATATTTTCTTGTCAAAACATACTATAAGAAGGAGAATTTGAGTGGCATACCATATATATAAAACTTCTTAATGCGTGGATCAACAAGCAAATATTTAGTTTTGTTTTTTTTTTTTTAATGTATTTTTGCCGAAAATATGTAAAAATAAACTTTTGTCCCCCACCCTATCACTCAGAGGGGTTGAAAAAATCTAAAAAAAAAAAACTCCATAAGGAACATTGATCGGTACCGGAATAGTTCAACCGGAATTTTTGATCTGATTAGTTTTTCGAAAAATGTCGATTTATTTGTCGACAAAAAAAATTTTTTTTGGATAGTTTACTGTGTGGTATCAAAAGAAAGCTCTTAAAAATTAGATTAAGGAACGAAAAGTTTTATAATTTTTTTTAGCCCGATTTTAGCCTAAAATGTGCTAAAAATAGTTGTCCCGCCCCTTTTACTTAAAGGGGTTAAACAAAAAATTTGAAAAAACATATAGGTAATGTATTGATCTGAGCTGGAAACGTACGAGAGGAATTTTGATCCAATTGCGTTTTTGTGTTTTTGACAAAATTATTATTTTTTTTTTAATTCATGGCTACATTATAGCTAATAATGTTAGGGATGTTTTGTATTTATGGCTAAAATAGTGTCTTTTTTTTTTAATAAAAAATATAATAAAAAATATTTAACAACTGAGGAATGAGTTTTGAACACCACACTACACTAGTAATGAAATACTTATAAAATAAATAACACATAGTTAATTTTGAAAATACGTTGATGAAATTTATAAAATTGATGTGAAGTGTGAATATTCACACATTTCAGGGTTTCGCAGGTATATAATAAGTGAAGGCGGTATGCTGAGTGTGTAGGACAAATTTTACTTTGCAGTAATCACGGCAAAATGAACGATATTTTTAAAATAATTTATCGTCTGTTAATCATATAATAAGACTGGTTATTAAATTTACGCTCTTAAAAATTAAATACAACATTTGTCAAAATATAACTAGAATTTTGACAAAATAATTTCAACATAATAAAAATGCAAAAAAAAAACAAAAAAAAAAAAAAATTCACTCCGTACTCGAACTCGAGACCCTTCGTTTTCCAGAGAATTTTAGCTTCCGACACGAGCGATTTAACCCGTTACGCCATCGTACGCCTTGCATGTGAGTGTCTTACATTGGTATAACTTTTGTACTTTGTGAACCAAAAACCACAAAAAATGCGTTATTTTCCAAAAACATAATCTGATCAAAAATTCCTGTTGTACTATTTCGGTTCACACCAATATACATTACTTAGAATTTTTTTAGATTTTAAATTAAACCATCTGGGCTACAGGGTGTGGGACAAAAATTTTTTTGCACAATTTTGGCAAAAATCGCTTCAAAATAATTTATTTTGCAAAAATAAAAATTTTATCGTTAATCCACGTACTAAGGGCTTTTATTTGATGCCCTACTCAGAATTAAAAAAAAATATTTTTTTTTCGATGAGCACATATTTGTTTATATTTTTAGGGGGATATGTTTTTTAGATGTTTTAGTATTTTTCCTATGTGCGGGTCAAAGAGTTATATAAGCATGCCAAATTTCAACTCTCTAGGTTTAGCCGTTTGGCTACAATTTTAACCGAACAGACAGACAGACAGACAGACAGACGACAAAATGACGGTATAAGGGTTTTTTGGTCATACCTACAAAACCCTAAAAATGGTGCCATTTATCAGTATATTTCTTATTAATCTAATATAGACCTGAATACGAAGCAAATGCAGAAAAAATTCTGGGATTTTTCGAAAATTATTTAAATTTTGTTTAAATAAATTAAATGGAAGCTCTTAGTACTCAAATAACGAATAAAATTGATTATCAAAAATCTTTTGATTTTGATGTGATTATAGAACATTCATACACAGCTAGCACTGTAAAACCCTAAAATACGAGGGCAACCTTTTAAGTTTTTACAAAACTAAGAAAGATTTTTTTTTGAACAAACTGTGTTATTGCTTTTCAAAATATTTGCCTTTAAAATTTATACGCTTTTGCATGCGTTCAAACCAATTCTCAAAACATTTTTTCCACTCTGAAGTTGGTATCTCAAAAACATAGTTTTCAAAGTCTTCAATAGCTTCTTGAGGTGATGAAAATCGCTGTCCACGCATTTTTTGTTTGACATTGGGGAACAAAAAAAAGGTCGTTAGTGGATAAATCAGGTGAATACGGGCAATGAGACATTAATTCGATGTTTTTTCCTTCAAATAATCAATTGTTTGACGTACTGTATGGGAGCTTGCATTGTCATGCTGAGACGTTTTTGGTTCTCCGACCCTCTAAAGAAATGATTTCGACATGTCCATCACAACCGAAGAAACAAGCGATCATTTTCTTGAAAGTGCTTCGTGAACGAACAACTTTTGTGGGTTTCGGTTCATCTTGGAAGGACCCAAACAGTGGATTGTTGCTTAGTTTCCGGTTCATATGAATAAATTCAAGTTTCGTCACCTGTAACGATGTTGTATACGGTTTTTGCAGTGCCTAGGTTGATTTTTTTAGCATTCCCTTACACCAATCAGCCAAGAGCCTTTTTTGAGCTTCGGTAAAATTATGCGGAATCCATCGGGAACAGATCTTTTTCACAGCCAAATGTTCATGCAAAATCGAATTTATTGCAGTCTGCGATATACCAAAGGATGCCTCTATCTCACGGTAAGTCACATGCCGATCTTCTTCAATCATTTGGCGCACAGCATCGATGTTTTTTTGAATCACAACCGATTTTGGTCGACCTTCACGAAATTCATCACTGACGGACGCACGACCAAGACGAAATTCTGCAAACCAATTGTAAACAGTCTTTTCTGATGGTGCTTCATTACCAAAAGTTGAACGAAGCGAATCTATGCATTGTTGTTGATTTAGGCCTTTACTAAAATGATAAAAAATCATCCAACCAAAACTTTTACGAGTAATATCAATTTTTTCACAAACTTGTTTTTTTTAAACGCTGCTTTAAAACTGCTCGCTCAATTTATAAGCTGCCACTGATTTCACAATAACAAATGTCAAATATTACGAATATAGAATGACACATTTCAATATTGCTATCTAGCTGTCGTTTGTAAAAACATAAAAGGTAACCCTCGTATGTGAAAATTTAAACTTACATCCATTTTTAGGGTTTTGTAGGTATGACCAAAAAACCCTTATACCGTCATTTTGTTGTCTGTCTGTCTGTCTGTTCGGTAAAAATTGTAGCCAAACGGCTAAACCTAGAGAGTTGAAATTTGGCATGCTTATACAACTCTTTGACCCGCACATAGGAAAAATACTAAAACCTCTAAAAAACATATCCCTGTAAAAATAAATCCCCAAAACAAATATGTACACATCGAAAAAAAAATATTTTTTTAAAATTCTGAGTAGGGTATCAAATGAAAATTTGATAAAAAATTTTTGTCCCACACCCTGTAGCCCAGATGGTTTAAACTAAAAATCTGAAAAATTCTAAGTAATGTACATTGGTGTGAACCGGAATAGTACAACAGGAATTTTTGATCAGATTATGTTTTCGGAAAATAACGCATTTTTTGTGTTTTTAACTAAAATATGTTAACTATTTAATACGTTGTGTAACATACCACATCAGTAGCTCTCGTGGCGTGTTTGGATTTGTCGTACGCTTAATAATATAAGTTAACTTGCAAACTAGGGTTCGAATCCTGTTGATTTTACTTTTTGTTTTTTTTTTGCATTTTTATTTTGTTTAAATTATTTTGTTAAAATTCTAGTTATATTTGGTAAATGTTGCATTTAATTTTTAAAAGCGTAAATTTAATAACCAGTGGAAAGTGTTGAAATTATAATTTAATTCTATGTTTGACGAAATCAAAGGGCGGGACTTATGATGTAAGCAACCAATGGAAGCCATAGGTGCAATTTTCAAAATCTTAATGAACTTTGCTGTATAAAAAAAATACTGCATATATTTAGAAACTTAAATAATGGTATTAGGCATTCGAATTAAAATTCATAAAAAAATATTTTGACATAAAATTTGTTTTGGCATCCCAAATAATCATCGTTCAGTTACTAAATACCTGCAAAACCCAGAAATGTGTGAAAATTCACACTTCACATCAATTTTTTATTTAGCTGATGCAAATGAACTATCCAACCATAATTATCTAATTCTTTGTTTTAGAAAAACGACTGCCTTCTCAACCAAGTTTTGAAACAATATCAGAAATAGAGAAAATATCTGAAGAAAGACGCCTGGAAAAATTGCAGTATTGTCAAGATATTGGAAAATATGATTTATTTATGATTCCTGTGGCATTACTACTTTTCTGTTCAGATGTGTTGTCTGACATATTTCTTGGAATCAGTTATTTAGTAGGCAGACAATGGCCTTTTGCTATTCTTACCATATTCGTAATACTTTTGCCTGGTGTTATTAATTTGTATTATGATTTGGATCAGAAAAGAGAAACAGTTTGGTGAGTAGCTAGCACAGAACAGAATACTCAAGTAGCGACATACCCAAGTTAAAAATGTTAACCGTACGACCTGCACTCTGCCAAATCATCCGGAACTAAAACCGTGCAACCGCGAAATTTGAATGTTTCATCATGTACTTTTAGTACGTATTCTTAGTAAGAATTGTACATTTGTTAAACATGTACACATTTCTTGTTTAACATAAAATTTTGCTAAATAGAAACATGTGACCAACCTACGGCTCATGTACTGAATAAAATTTGTCAAATTTGTATTTGTTTTGTCTTGCTGATTATTGTTTTTACTTTTTTTCTATATCCAACTACTCATAATTGCCTGCTTTAATTGAAATACAACATTAAATCTACAATTAGCTATATATTTTCATATTTTTTTCAATATCCCTAGACTTTTCCGATGTGTATATATACAGGGTGTTTGTTTGAAACGGGGCATCCCGAAAATATCCTTTATTTGTAAAGATACAAAAAATCTTCAGAACAAAAGTTAAACTAGACAAAAAGGCCCATCTAAAGGTTACTATAAGAATTCTGAGGCACTTCCGGTTTCACCGGAAATGATGTCAACTTTTGATCTAGCATAGGGAATCGATAATTTTATATTTTTTTCCTAAAAGTACATTAAATTAGCATTATAATGACACCAAAAAGTCATATTTTTATGTTAACCATTTCAAAATGGCGACAATTTATTTACAAAATAATAATCAACATAAGTTTTACAAAGTTGAACGTAACAAGCTTTGCAAACAATAGAAAAAGAAACAAAATATCTCTAAAATAAACTATTTGACTATTTAGAAAAAAAAACTATTACTTTTTACAATTATTTTACAAAAAAAAAAAAAAAAATACAAATGTTCGATCAAATTGTCATTGATCATTGATCATTATTGTCCACACATTTTCTCATTCTTAATAAAAACTCTTCCATCCGCCTTATAAGAGTACACTCTTGGATATCTCGGATTGCACTTCTAACCCTTTCTTCTAAATCTTCTATCGTCGTTGGTGTTGTCCGATACACTCTATCTTTTAAATACCCCCAAACGAAAAAATCCAATGGCGTGAGATCCGGCGATCGTGCAGGCCAGGGATTAAGTGAATGTGTTCCAATCCATTTATCTGGGTATATCCATTTATATAGCGTTATGAGCTGGTGCTCCATCTTGTTGGAACCACATTCCTATCCTATCAGCAAGTGGTAAATCATCCAACAAATCTTCCACTTCATTTTGTAAAAAATTTAAATACCTGTTAGCTCTAAGGCTGCCATGGTAAATAATTGGGCCTATAATTTTTGTCCCTAGAATTCCCAGCCAAACATTGAAACCAAACCTGTGTTGGAATCGGGAAGATCTTAATTCCTTGGGATTTTCCGTCGACCAACGTCTTACATTATTCCTATTGAATAAACCATTTCTGGTAAAATTGGTTTCGTCCGAAAACATTATTTTATAATGGAAGCGATTATCATTTTCCCACATACCCAAAAACCAATTACAAAAGTTCAGTCGGCGATCTTCCTGATTTGCGTGGATAAATTGGCTTACATGCGGTTTATAAGGCTTAAACCCATGTTTTTTTAAACCTTCCAGGCTTTCCATTGTGAAACACTTCATTCTTTTGCAATCTCCCGCACCGACACTTCCGAGTCGTAGTAGACATAAGCCAATAACCTTTCTTCGTCATTTTCTACATGGTTTGCTCTTTCTGGACGTCGTTTTTGAATTTTGAAAGAACCTCGCTGGCTTAATTTGTTCACTAATTTGGCAAAATACTGCCTTCTCGGCTGAGCTCTATCAGGATTAGGGATGGGAATTTATTTTTGAATATCGATATATGCGCGATTCGATACATCGTAAGTGTGATATCGATATTCGATATATATCGAAGTAAAAATATCGATATTTTCGATATATCGAACTAACTAACACGTAATATGTAAGATATATAAATTACATATTTTTTGGATGGATTGGCGGGAAAAGAAGTCGCCAATTGACAGACAATCACTTTACAGTTGGTACTCACCCAGATACCAACCAACTTTCTAATATTATCCTTGTTAACAGCTCTCTTAATTAAATATATATATGCTGTTCACTTTTGTAAGGACAAACCAGATTTTTTGGTTACTTTTATAGTGTATTACGGTCTTTAAATATCAATTAAAAATATTCCCTACACTGTAAAACCGACTTTAGATTTATTGGTTATGATCATTATTAAGAAAGTGACATTTTTTATATTTTTTAAATACCAACATGTCAATTTCAAAGGTGCAAATTATTGAAATCAAAATTTCGTCTTACAGGCTATTCCAAACGATTAGGCGGAACTAAATGGAAATTTCGTCATTTTAGGTTGTCACGAAAAAGGACCTTGCTTGGATTATTTCATGTTTCAGGTTTGGTATGTGAAAAATTAAAATTCCAACAATGAAACCATGGAAACGAATGACATATGTCAAATATTTTAAAACATTTTTCCATATTTTGAAGACAAAAAAGTTAATAAATGGGAAATTTTTATTAAGAATGACAAAAAACTAAAATGTAATGAAAAGGACATTTTATAATGACAAACAATTTAATCTAGAATTTGCAATGTGAGCATGATTTTCAAAGCCTAAACAAAATGACCAAAAGTCCGAATTAATTGATAAAAATTACTAGATTTCAAAAATTAGTTCCGCCTAAACGTTTGGAATAGCCTATAGTTTGTTTCTACAAAAGTGAACAGCATATATTTAAATGTAAAAAATATACAAGATTACCGATATTTTGTGCGAATATCGATATTTTGCGCGATATATCGCATTTCAAATATCGATATAAAAATATCGATATATTTTTCTAAAGTATCGATATTTTCGATATATCGATATATCGTTCCCATCCCTAATTAGGATACCTTTCCTAATAGAGTCGCTGGGCCCTAACCGCATATCTTTGGCACTCTCCGTATATCAGAACCATATCTGTCATCTTTTCGTTGGTATATCGTACATAAACCATAATTAGATACAAATAACGACTTACTACCAATTAATACAATTTTTTTTTTTTTTTCAAACAAAAATAAGCAAAATAAACTATCTGTCATCTTTTCGTTGGTATATCGTACATAAACCATAATTAGATACAAATAACGACTTACTACCAATTAATACCATTTTTTTTTTTTTTCAAACAAAAATAAGCAAAATAAACTATTACTTTAAAAATAAATTAAAAACTGCAAAATAAATTATTAACTCTTGTTATTTATAAAACATTTAATTGAAAAATTAAAATTTAAGTTATTTCATGTTGTTTCATATAATAACTAGTTATAACACTTTATTTTAGAGATATTTTGTTTCTTTTTTTATTGTTTTCAAAGCTTGCTACGTCCAACTTTGTAAAACTTATGTTGATTATTATTTTGTAAATAAATGGTCGCCATTTTGAAATGGTTAACATAAAAATATGACTTTTTGGTGTCATTGTAAAGCTAATTTAATGTACTTTTAGGAAAAAAATATAAAATTATCGATTCCCTATGCTAGATCAAAAGTTGACATCATTTCCGGTGAAACCGGAAGTGCCTCAGAATTCTTATAGTAACCTTTAGATGGGCCTTTTTGTCTAGTTTAACTTTTGTTCTGAAATTTTTTTGTATCTTTACAAATAAAGGAGATTTTCGGGGTGCACCCGTTTCAAACAAACACCCTATATATATATATATATATATATATATATATATATATATATATATAAACTATTTACTTATTGTTCTTATCTAACAGATTGTAAAAAAGCAGAGGAGTCAAAAAAAATATTATTATTATTATTTTTAATTGTATTTGTCTTGTGAATGTAACCTCTACTTTTATTGTATTTTCAGGCGAGCATACGCAAAGAGTTGGTATCACTGGCTCTGGCTTCCATGGTACATTTTGTTCAGTATGGAGGTTCCAGTTCTGTACTTGCAAAACTGGGTGGGTGCCCGCAAATATTTGAAACTGAATAGTGTACCACACAAAGTGGATTTGTTGGATAAGTATCACTACACTTACCGAAGGATATCATATGTGAGAACCTGGGAAGCCAGACTAGAAGCAGTACCTCAGCTTGCTCTACAACTTTATATAATGAAAGAACAAGAAGAAACAAGTAAGTACTATGCCAATTTCAAATTTTGCCATTCGTAGACAGTGGTGTAACTACAATTGCAGAGGGGGGGGGGGCGAAGATCTCAGAGGCTCAGAATTTTAGGAACTTTTATAAAAAATTTAAATTTAAAAACAAGATTAAAAAATTATAAAATACTTACTCTAAAGTTATACCGGGTGAATTATTTAAGGAGCAACATACATGTTTCACACATAATGTTAATGAAGTGAGTTATTTCATTTGCAACATAGCAAATTATGAAAGCAAGCTCATATCCTTGGCAACAGATATGCAGTGGTAATAAAATATAATGGTTATTTGACATTTGACAAGTTCCTAGACGGCTAAAAAATAGTAAATTAAAAACAATAAATGAATTTTTCTTAGTTTGTTTATATTTACATACAAACAAAAATAATAATGTCCTTAGTAGCTAAGTCCAAAAAATATTTTAAAAATATAATATTTTGTCTTTTTACCGACCGCCAACATATATAAGGGAGGTATTGTGATCATACCAATTTTGACGTTTCAAGATTTCGATGGATCTCCACGAATTGAGGTGCCTACATAACGTTTTGACTATTTTTAGCATGATGTCTGTCGGTCTGTCTGTCCGTCTGTCTGTCTGTCTGTCTGTCCGTCTGTCTGTGTACACGTGCAGAGCAAATTCGGCTGAAAGGATTTTTATGAATCTTCATATTTAAGCTTCTGCTATCAATGGCACGAGTTGATCAACTTTTGGTAAAAATCGGTTGACTAAAAATGGGAGTTTACTCGTGTCGATTTTAAGATTTTTGCGAATATTTCACAACAGAAAAATATTTCGAAAAAAATTATTGAACAAAAGTTGCTATAAAAGCAATAACTGACAACTTTTATTTGAGACATTTTTTGATAAAACGAAAAATAAACATTAAACATAAAATTTTTCCCTAATAGTTTTAGGTCATTACGGACCAAACATTAATTTTTTCTAGACAAAACAAGGTGTGAGAATTCCAAAAATTCAAATCTCAAGTCTCTATTTCTTACCTTTTATGAGATATGAATTTTTTTAAATTGCAAAAAATATCAAAATTTTCCCTAATAGTTTTAGGTCATTACGGACCAAACATTATTTTTTTCTAGACAAAACAAGAGTGAGAATTCCAAAAATTCATACCTTTAGTCTCTATTTCTTACCTTTTTTGAGATATGAATTTTTAAAATTACAAAAAAATTCAAAATTTTTCCTAATAGTTTTAGGTCATTACGGACCAAACATTATATTTTTCTAGACAAAATAAGGTGTGAAAATTCCAAAAATTGAAACCTCAAGTCTTTATTTCTTACCTTTTTTGAGATATGAATTTTTAAAATTACAAAAAAATCAAAATTTTCAATAGTTTTAGGTCATTAAGGACCAAACATTAATTTTTCCTAAACAAAACAAGGTGTGAGAATTCCAAAAATTCAAACCTCAAATCTCTATGTCTTACCTTTTTTGCGATATGAATTTATAAAATTGCAAAAAAATCAAAATTTTCAATAGTTTTAGGTCATTACGGACCAAACATTAATTTTTTCTAAACAAAACAAGGTGTGAGAATTCCAAAAATTCATACTTCAAATCTCTATGTCTTACCTTTTTTGAGATATGAATTTTTTAAATTACAAAAAAATCCAAATTTTCAATAGTTTTAGGTCATTAAGGACCAAAAATTAATTTTTTCTAAACAAAACAAGGTGTGAGAATTCCAATTATTCAAATTTCAAGTCTCTATTTCTTACCTTTTATGAGATATTAATTTTTTAAAATTCCAAAAAAAATCAAAATTTTCCCTAATAGTTTTAGGTCATTACGGACCAAACATTAATTTTTCCTAAACAAAACAAGGTGTGAGAATTCCAAAAATTCAAACCTCAAATCTCTATGTCTTACCTTTTTTGAGATATGAATTTATAAAATTACAAAAAAATCAAAATTTTCAATAGTTTTAGGTCATTACGGACCAAACATTAATTTTTTCTAAACAAAACAAGGTGTGGGAATTCCAAAAATTCAAACTTCAAATATCTATGTCTTACCTTTTTTGAGATATGAATTTTTAAAATTACAAAAAAATCAAAATTTTCAGTAGTTTTAGGTCATCAAGGACCAAAAATTAATTTTTTCTAAACAAAACAAGGTGTGAGATTTCCAAAAATTCAAACCTCAAATCTCTATGTCTTACCTTTTTTGAGATATGAATTTTTAAAATTACAAAAAAATCTAAATTTTCAATAGTTTTAGGTCATTATGGACCAAACATTAATTTTTTCCAAAAGAATTCCAAAAATTCAAACCTCAAGTCTGTACCTCTTACCATTTTTGAGATATGAATTTTTGAAATTTACAAAATAAAATCAAAATTTTACCAATTAGTTTTAGGTCATTACGGACCAAATATTACAGAAAAAACATTGTAAAACTATTTTTTTAAAGATTTAAAACTTAGGTCTCTATTTCTTACCATTTTTGAGATATATGTAGTTTTTGATTTAATACCCAAATTTCCAAAAATAACTACACTTTCACGAGACTCAATATATTCAACGTTAAAATACGTACAAAAAATAACTTAGAATTTATAAGACATTTTAATGTTATCTCGATGTTTTGTTAACCACAAATGAATTAGTATGGGATTAAAAAAATAATTAATCCTCTTAAATAAGTTGATAAGGAAATTTTATTTTTATATCATTAGCAGGAATTACGTAAACATTTATGCGACGAAACCTGTTTATCTGAAAAAATATATAAACTGAATTTTCATAGTTTACAGGATTTCGTAGGCAAGGCTGATATTAAAAATATTTGAGAAGATAACATTCAAAATATGATTTATCACAGTAATACAGTTTTGAAATTATTGTAGAAAACATTAAAAACCAATTTGCAACAAGTTTGGAACCTAATTTTACGACCTACTTATTTTTAAGGTCCCAAAAAATTAATTCAAATATGTTATTAAAATTTTAAAGCGCTAAATTACGAAAAATCGATATTTAAATTTGAAAAAAATCACGTTTTGCATGAACTAAGTGGACAAATAATGGCTTAAATTGACAAAATAAGGATTAAATTTGATTTGAATGTTTATTATAATGTTTATATGTTTATGTTTGTTAATATGGATCTTACTAGCATTAGCTAAATAAATAAACTATTATTATTATTATTATTATTATTATAAATTTGTAAAGTATTTTTCATATCGGTCAAAGCATATAGGAGCATCTAGAGTTTCTTGTTTATGCCTACGAAACCCTAGACATTTCTATATGTAATTATATTCGTAGATTCTTAGAGAATAAGTCTGCAAAATATTATTTATATCGATCAAAGGATATTGGAGTGTCTAGTATGTTTTGTTTATGCCTACGAAACCCTAGACATATCTGTATCTAAAAATTGATGTGAAGTGTGAATTTTCATACATTTCAGGGTTTAGCAGGTATTTAGTAAGTGAATGATGATTATTTTGGATGCGAAAACAAATTTTATATTAAAATATTTTTTTTTGTTAATTTTAATTCGAATACCATTATTTAGGTTTCTAAATATGTGCAGATTTTTTTTTTATATAGCCAGGTTCATTAAGAATTTTAAAAATTGCGCCTATGGCTTCCATTGGTTGTTATAAGTTCCACCCCTCTGATTTCGTGTACATTGAAACAGAATTAAATTATAATTTAAACAATTTCCACTGGTTATTAAATTTACGCTTTTAAAAATTAAATGCAACATCTGCCAAAATATAACTAGAATTTTGAAAAAATAATTTAAACAATATAAAAATTAAAAAAAATAAATAAAAAATAATATTGTCTCTTCTCGCAGGGTTCGATCCCTTTCGGATCGAGTTACTTGGGTGAAAAACAAGCGTCAAAAACCACTACACCAGCATACACGTTCCAGTGTAGCGTGTTACAAAGCTATAACTTGTGTACATTATTAGGAAAAAATCACAAAAAATGCATTTTTTTCCAAAAACATAATCTGATCAAAAATTCCTATTGTACTATTCCGGTTCACACCAATGTACATTACTTAGAATTTTTTCAGATTTTTAGTTTAAACCATCTGGGCTACAGGGTGTGGGACAAACATTTTTTTGCACAATTTTGGCAAAAATCGCTTCAAAATAATTTATTTTGCAAAAATAAAATTTTGATCGTTAATCCACGTACCAAGGGCTTTCATTTGATACCCTACTCAGAATTATAAAAAATTTTTTTCGATGAGCACATATTTGTTTATATTTTTAGGGGGATATGTTTTTTAGATGTTTTAGTATTTTTCCTATGTGCGGGTCAAAGAGTTGTATAAGCATGCCAAATATGAACTCTCTAGGTTTAGCCGTTTGGCTACAATTTTTACCGAACAGACAGACAGACAGACAGACAGACGACAAAATGACGGTATAAGGGTTTTTTGGTCATACCTACAAAACCCTAAAAACGAGGTTAGACGATCCGTTTCGGAAAGAACTGTCTTCGTCGATAAAAACCAAGGTTAAATGATCCGTTTAGGAAAGAACGCTAGAATGGTGGAATTGGCTTATTTTATATGATATTTACGTATAAAAGTAATAAAAACTATCGTTACACATAAGAGTGAATTCTGCAAAGAGAAAAGAAGCCCTTATTACGTTTTTTTTTTTTTTTTTAATATAAATAACTTCAGAAACATCTATACCTGTTGTTAAGATTGGTGTAGTGTACATGAGAGAACTCCGAACAATGACAAATTTAGTAGTGGGGATAGGATAGTGAGCTAGTGACTATCTTGTCTACAAAACCACTATCCTATCCCAACTACTAGCGCGAATACTAGAGCTAGTTGAATCTCAAACGTTTACATTAGGATAGTGACTATCTGTCAGTAGTAGGCTAGTCGCTTGCTCATTTACTAGCCTAATGTTAACGCACCATTATGCCGGGTTTACATTGGTAGAGTAAAAGAGCTAGTAACTAGTGCAAGTACTACGCGCTTTACTCTACTATCTTATTTTCAGGATAGTAGGTGTTCATACGCAATTGACATACATATCTTATTTTCTAGATAGTAAGTGTCAAAACACATTTGACGTCTTCACTGTGATTTTGTAGTGAAATTATCTTTTTGCAAAAAATAGTTTATGAATGTGGATATACATCGTCGCCGGCGTGATGCCATTAAAGAAGTGGTATTTTGAATTACATCATTTCTTGTGGAGGAAATAATTGATTGTCTTATTGAAGTATTCGGTACAGAATATAAGGCTAAACAAAAATGGGTTAAAAAATGGATTGATAGAAGAACTACCCATGGCGTATCAGTCCTTCTATTTCGTGAATTAGCCGTGGAAGATCAAAAAGAGTACAGACTGTGTTTAATAAGGACACCAGATGATTTTAATAGGCTATTAAATTTAGTTAGTCCATTAATACAACGAACTGATACACTAATAAGGGATGCGATTCCAGCAAAAATAAAATGGAATTAACGCTTTATTTCCTAGCCACAGGAAATAGTTATTGTAGTCTACAACAGTGTTTCTCAACAGGTGGTCCGCGGACCACCAGTGGTCCCCAAAAAAATTTTAGTGGTCCGCGAAAGTTTTTATATGTGTTTTTTGCAGTTATATTTTTAATTTATTTTGCACATTTTTTATGTAAATAGTTTATATTTTGTTTATTTTCTGTAAACTTTCTGTGATTTTCTACAAATAAAATAAATGTGTTTAGTAGCACATTAAATATATTTGTTTTCATGCAAAAAATAAATCAACAATTATTATTAGTAGTCCGCGTTAGAAAATTATATATTATTCTGGTCCACGGTGCGTTTTTGGTCGGGAAACACTGGTCTACAACATCTTTTTCGTGTATCAAAGGCAGTTATTTCACAGATGATTTCAAAAATCATCCATTAATAAATCAATGTTACGCAATTTATGTAAATAAATTGTAACTTACCTGATAAAGGTTTTTTTTCTATTTGTTATGACAGGTTACCGCTTGCCGCCAATTTGAAATGAATCAATTTTGCGTAGTGGGGGAAAAGACAGTAGCTAGTAAATACGTCGACGAGCTAGCTGCTATCCTAGCCCAACTACTGGCAGCTAGTACTCTACTAGTCACAATGTCAACTGTTTACACAGGGATAGTGACTAGTTGCTAGTTACTTGCGCTAGTTACTAGCTCTTTTACTCTACCAATGTAAACCCAGCATTACGGCTCACAGTTCTTTTTCACACAATTCGCGAACGTCTGGTTGAGAAACGCTGGTCTAAAGGATGTAGAATGGGAAGTTTGAGATGGTTAGAGAACATGGGTGAGAAAAGAGAAAAAATTACAAAAATACAAATTTATTGAGTTATCAAATTTAACTTTTAACATATTATTTTAACAATTTTTGGAGACTAACAAGATACCTAATCTGGTTTGAACAGTTTTATAAAAAAAACTAGCTGCAGTACCCGTACTTCTAGCGGATCTAGCCCCCAGCGACTACTGGCTTTTTGCAGACCTCAAAAAGATGCTCCACGGAAAGAAATTTGACTCAAATGAAGAAGTGATTGCCGAAACCGAGGCCTATTTTGAGAGCAAAGACAAATCGTTCTACAAAGAAGGCATCGAAAAGTTAGAGAAGCGTTGGAATGAATGTATCACTCTTGAAGGAGAGTAAGTTCATGAATAAAGTAGAATTTCTAAAAAAAAAAAATGTTTTTCTTAGTTTGACCGGAGATTTATTGAGCGACGTGGTATGTATATGTATACCTTAAAAGTGATTTTGTTATTTAGTGATTTTTTTCGTTATATAAGTTACATACTTAAGTTTGTCTAACAGTTTAGCAAATTTTACGAGTCTAGTAGTTTGTGATTGAAAGATAATACATACCTATGTTACATGTTTATAATTATATTCATTTTAATAAATTTCAGTATATTGTGCAAGGTATTGGATTATTTTATACTTTAAACTTTAAAAAATCCTTTTTCGTGCCCCTGTTCTTGTTCATGTAAAGCCCCCCCCCCACAATGAAGAAAGACATCAGTATTCATTATACTAACTTCCCCCCCGGAGAAAAATGTCTGAATTCAACACTGCCTACGTACAACAATGTATATTAAAACTTACCACTTATTTTAATTCTATCACTAAGCAGACCTAAATACTCATTTTAATTCTATCACTAAGAAGAAATGGCTGCATAAATGAGTACTTTCTGTATTAAAATAATACCACTAGTTCTCTGTACCTTACTGGCACAATTTTACGGTGCTATTATCCCTGTATAAGAACCTGCTTATCCTTATTATTATAAAATGAGTCCCTACACATTTTATAAATTAAATACTGGAGAGCAGTATCAGAAATTAAAAATTCGAATTATTTGGAATTTATAACAGCGAACACACACACACGCACGTAAGTGCCGTGAACGCCCTAGCGCTTATTGCAAGATTATTAAAGTACAAGGTGTCTCAAAAGAAATTTTATATTTATTTAGCTTACTGCGTGAACGCAACGTATCCGAGGGGCGCGGGGGTTATGTCAATCGATAGCCTGGCTCTTGGGAATTCAGTCGCTATGGAGCGTTTCTCGGGAGCAGACCGCGCCTTATGCGTGCGAGAGTTTTACAAAAACGGTGATTCGGCGACTGTAGCGCGTAGAAAATTCTGCAGTATTCGAGGTTTTCGCCACTTAAATGATGCGCCAAGCATTCCTCTCAGTCGACATTGGGTTAAAAAGTTTGAAGAGACTGGTACAACGCTGGATAAATCAAAATCCGGGCGACCTAGGTCATCAAGAACGGTAGAAAACGTGGAGAATGTTAATCAGTCTGTTCGTGACGACCCGAACCTTTCAATTCGGAAGCGCGCAAGTGCTTTAAATGTGCATAGATCATCATTACATCGCATTATGCACAAAGACCTAAAGCTGCACCCCTACAAAATTCAATTGGTGCAAGAATTAAAGCCCCAAGATGCCAGTCAGAGGCTTAATTTCGTAAATCAGGTGATTGAGCGATTTTCAACGTTTACCAACATTTTGTTTTCGGATGAAGCTCATTTTCATCTTAATGGCCACGTAAATAAGCAGAACTGCCGCTACTGGAGTGCAAGGAATCCGAAGCGCAAACATCAGAAACCCCTACATTCGCCTAAAGTGACCGTATGGGCTGCGATGTCGGCGCGAGGAATTATTGGCCCTTACTTTTTTGAAGACGAAAGGGGGCGTGCAGTTACAGTGAATTCAGAGCGTTATGTGGAGACGTTAGACAACTTCTTGGTACCTGAACTGCAAAACTTTCCTGGCTATAACCAAAGAACATGGTTCCAACAGGACGGAGCAACTTCACACACGTCCAATCTGTCTCTGCCACGTGTTCGTGAAATTTTCTCAGGCAAATTGATCTCCCGGAGAGGTGACATAAATTGGCCTCCACGCAGTCCAGATTTAACCCCTATGGACTTTTTCCTATGGGGTTATCTTAAATCTAAAGTTTACGCCAATAAACCGACTTCACTGGCGCATTTGAAAGAAAATATCCGTCACGAAATGGCAGCCATCCCTGAGTCCACCAGCCGAGACGTCATAAGTAATTTTACTGTTCGATTAAATGAGTGCCGAGAACGCGAGGGTCTACATTTAGACGATATTATTTTTAAGAAATAAATCCCCAAAAAGTGTATTTTAATAATTAATAAACATTTTTTCTATATACGGCTTATTTTTTTTTAATCGATCCACTAAATATAAAATTTCTTTTGAGACACCTTGTATAAATAAGGTTGTCTCGTAACTTGTAGTGGTGGGAGTAAATAGAGAGGCTACACGTCATTCGTATGCTAAGGGGACGTCAGTCTTTGTTTATCGTATACAGTACCTAGACAAAATATTATAACCACTTACAAAAACAACTGTTTATTAAAAATGCCGACATATAATCATATGCTACTTTATTTATTTCTTTAACATATCGTGAATTTATTAAAAGATAAGCTATTTTAAACATCTTCAACTCTGTATTTTTATTCTGAGACTGATTTGCAAGAACAAAAAGTACCGATTTTGTCCTGGCCAGGTAATTCGCCGGATATCAGTCCTATCCAAAATGTTTGGAACCTCCTGAAAAGACTTGTTTATGATTTAAATAATACTAATAAACAAGTTTTAATAGACGATATTAAAAAAGTATGGCATGGATCTCCAGAAATTGAAAATTGTATTAGGGCATGTATTGAGAGTATGCCTCGAAGAATTGCGGCAGTACTAAAAGTAAACGGGGGCAACACAAAATATTAGAAAACATTTTATAAATGTACTAAAATAAATTGAAATAATAAAATACAAAATAAAAATTGGTGTATTACTATTATGTTGATTTTGAGTAAAACAATTAATTTTTAAAAATTTATAAGTGGTTATAATATTTTGTCTAGGTACTCTATGTTATATAAACGTAAAGTTTGATTTTTGGCTTTAGATATAAAAATATCGATTAATTTTTTGATTTTCTACGTTTTAATTTCTTTTTTCTTAAAAAGGAATGTTTTTTCGTTCTAAATAAATTTTCTTACATTCATTTTTGATGTGAAAAGAATAATAAGTGAAATATTTCAATATTTTAGTTTTAGGGTGTCCCCCGTAACTACCCTAATCAAATTGAAATAATGCATAGAACAAATAAAATTTGTTTTCTTATGAACAATTTTTATTGTATAGTTTTTTTTCTGTTAAGATAGTTCTGTTTATAAAGGAAATATTTTAAGTTTTTTAGTAACAGTTTTAACCCAGAAACACCCCCCTATGAAAGAAAATTTTGAAATACCATGCCTATATTTGATCCTGGTTCTACTCTATTGTGCCAAATTTCGTTAAAATACGTCCAGCCGTTCTTAAAAACATATATACCCTCCAATTTTATTAATTACTATATTATTATATCAATTTGTTTTTCTATTTTTATTTAAATATTCCTAAAATTATATTTGTATTTGATTTTATTGTTATTTATTAACTATAATACAAATACCCATCACCTTAAATTTGATATAAATCAGTATAAAATTTCCTTCGGTTTCTATTTATAATTTATTCAGTAGAACTGTCTTGAAATAAATATCTATTATGAAAATAGTCAATAAAAATATTTAAAAACGTGGAACATCTATATTAATTCTGTATGCTAGTTTGAACTAAGCAGAGAAGTGACGTATTACCTCTCACGCTCTGATTGGTCACAAGTTACAAGACAACCTTTACTTTAATAATATTGCTGTTATTGTACGTTTATCATAAACATATAAACAATTATAGCTGCCACCTCTTTGGGTTTCGTTCAGAAACTATGGTTTTTGTTGTCTGTGTCCGGTTCTTTTTAAAAATTTCCAGTTTTTTCAAAAGTATCTCAATATCTTTTTTTTATTCGTGAAAATTTTAAAATCTTACAAAAAATTGCCTCGAAAATTAAAAGAGCAAAAAGGTATCCTACTAATTTTGAAAGATGCAAATTTGGAATCTGAATTTTAAAAGATAAAAACGGAGACTTTCTGGATTTTTAAAAATGATAGGTAGGTTCTTTGTATTTTGATAAATGAAAAAGTTGACTCTCTGGATGTAGAACAGAGCTGTGCTAAATACTCAGTAAAGGTATTTCAGATACCAAATAGCGACTAAATTATTTGAAATAACAAATACTATTAGCCATCACTGCCAAAAAGTATTTGAAGTAATGTATTTTAAATACTTTAAATGTATTTGTAAGTATTTGAAATACTAGGGGAATATTTGTAATACTAGGGAAATATTTGAAATAATAGGGAAATATATGAAACACTTAAGAAATATTTGAATATTTGAAATAAGTATTAGGGAAATACTAGAAAGTATTTGAAATATTTGAAATAATTGGGAAATATTTGAAATCCTAGGAAATATTTGAAATAATACGAAATATTTGAATTAACAGGAAATATTTGAAATAATATGAAATATTTGAATTAACAGGAAATATTTGAAATAATATGGAAATATTTGAAATATTAGAAAGCATTTGAAATAATAGAAAATATTTGAATTAATTGGGAAATATTTGAAATATTAGGAAATATTTGAAATAATAGGGAAATATTTGAAATACCAGGAAATATTTGAAATAATACGAAATATTTGAATTAACAGGAAATATTTGAAATAATAGGGGAAATATTTGAAATACTAGAAAGCATTTGAAATAATAGAAAATATTTGAATTAATTGGGAAATATTTGAAATATTAGGAAATATTTGAAATATTAGGAAATATTTGAAATAATAGGGAAATATTTGAAATATTAGAAAGCATTTGAAATAATAGAAAATATTTGAATTAATTGGGAAATATTAGGAAATATTTGAAATAATAGGGAAATATTTGAAATATTAGAAAGCATTTGAAATAATAGAAAATATTTGAATTAATTGGGAAATATTTGAAATATTAGGAAATATTTGAAATAATAGAAAATATTTGAATTAATTGGGAAATATTTGAAATATTAGGAAATATTTGAAATATTAGGAAATATTTGAAATAATAGGGAAATATTTGAAATAATAGGGAAATATTTGACATACGAGGAAATATTTGAAATATCAGGAAATATTTGGAATATCAGGAAATATTTGAAATAATAGGGAAATATTTGAAATATCAGGAAATATTTAAAATAATAAGGAAATATTTGAAATACTAGGAAATATTTAAAATAATAAGGAAATATTTGAAATACTAGGAAATTTTTGAAATATCAGGAAATATTTGAAATAATATGGAAATATTTGAAATACGAGGGAAATATTTGAAATATCAGGAAATATTTGAAATACTAGGAAATATTTGAAATATCAAGCAATATTTGAAATATGAGGGAAATATTTGAAATATCAGGAAATATTTGAAATACTAGGAAATATTTGAAATATCAGGCAATATTTGAAATATCGGGAAATATTTGAAATAATAGGGAAATATTTGAAATATCAAGCAATATTTGAAATATGAGGGAAATATTTGAAATATCAGGAAATATTTGAAATACTAGGAAATATTTGAAATATCAGGCAATATTTGAAATATCAGGAAATATTTGAAATAATAGGGAAATATTTGAAATAATAGGGAAATATTTGAAATAATAGGGAAATATTTGAAATACCTGGAAATATTTGAAATATCAGGAAATATTTAAAACAATAAGGAAATATTTAAAATACTAGGAAATATTTAAAATATGTACTAGGAAATATTTGGAAATATTTGAAATATGTACTAGGAAATATTTGAAATATTAGGAAATATTTGAAATACTAGGAAATATAGCAGAAAGTAATTGAAGTACTTTATTTCAAATATTTCTCACTTTGATTTAGAAAAATGAAAAGGTGGATTTTCCGTATTTGTAGAGATAAAAAAGTGGCAACACTAATTCATTTAGATGTGTAGTATTATTCTTCGGATGTATGATGTTTACGTCTGTGTGTGTTAAGGTTGGTTGATTGCGTGAAACTTGTTTCGCAAATGGTACAGATGTAGGGGCGTTCTCCGGTATGTGTCCTCATGTGACTACTAAGACTGCCTTGTTGTGTAAATCCTGCGCCGCACTCCCTACATTGGTATGGTCGGAGGCCAGAGTGAACAAGTTCATGCCTCACCAATCCTTGTTTAGTCGCGAACTTCTTACAGCATTGGTCACAAGTGTACGCGTTATTACCTTGTAGACATTTATGTGACACAAACACACTTTATTTTATTTCAAATATTCCTCACTTTGATTTAGAATGATGAAAATATGGATTTTCCGTATTTGGAAGTACAATAAAGTGGCAACACTAATGGCGGGTTGCTAACGTAAGAATTATCCCTAATTCAAGTTAAAATCATTTGTTTTTGTATGTTGTAACATGTATGTTGTAGCATACAAAAACAAATGATTTTAACTAGAGTTAGGGATAATTCTTACGTTAGCAACCCGCCATTAATCATTTAAATGTGTAGTATTATTCTTCGGATGTATGATGTTTACGTCTGTGTGTGTTAAGGTGGCTTGATTGCGTGAAAGTTGCTTCGCAAATGGTACAGACGTAGGGGCGTTCTCCGGTATGTGTCCTCATGTGACTCTTGAGGTCTCCGCTCCTCTTAAACCGTCCCCCGCACTCAATACATTCATGTGGTTTCTCATCGGAGTGTATTAACATATGTGTACAAAGGCTGCCTTGTTGTGTAAATCCTGCACCGCACTCCCTGCATTGGTATGGTCGGAGGCCGGAGTGAACAAGTTCATGCCTCACCAATTCATGTTTAGCCGCGAACTTCTTACCGCACTGGCCGCAGGTGTACGCGTTATCACCATGTACAGCTTTATGCCTCTCTAGTTTATCCTTACGTGTATAACTCCTCTCACAATCATCACACTGGTATTGTCTGATGCCGGAGTGTACATGTTCATGGTCGACCAATGCTTGTTTAGTCGCGAACTTCTTACCGCACTGTCGACACTTGTACGCGTTATTCCCATGTATATGTTTATGAGTCTGTAGGCTCAGCTTATGTGTATAGCTCCTGTCACATTCATCACACTGGTATGACCGAAAACCTAAATGAACTGGTTCATGCCTCACCAATTCATGTTTAGCCGCGAACTTCTTACCGCACTGGCCGCAGGTGTACGCGTTATTACCATGTACAACTTTATGCCTCTCTAGTTTATCCTTACATGTATAGCTCCTGTCACAATCATCACACTGGTATTGTCTGAAGTCAGAGTGAACATATTCATGCCTCACCAAACAGTGTTTAGTCGCAAACTTCTTACAGCACTGGTCACACTTGTACGCGTTATTACCATGTATACGTGTATGGGTCTGTAAATCCCCCTTATGTGTATAGCCTCTGTTACATTGATCACATTTATATTTCTTCTCAGTGACACTCTTCTCCAGGACAGACTTCTTTGGTTCCTTCCCTACAAATATTATATTATTAGAAAACTATCTGCTAGGTGTGAGAATGATAAGTGTTTCTTAAGTGGTGTTAAGTTGGTTATATATTAGTGAACCGATGGACTAGGGTAGTGTTTCTTAACATTTTATGGCATGAAACTCAGCCCCAAATTATGTAAATATTACACACACACGCGCACACATCACTCACACATACACACGCGCGCGCACGCACACGCACACATACACACGGGCACACGCACACACACGCTCGCTCACACGCACTTCTATAGTAGGGGATAGGCATGATTTTTTTAATTTTTTTTATTATATTCCTCTCAAAAAAAAAAAGTCCTCACCTCCCAAATCCAAGTGAAGAGCAAAAAAAAGGTCCTCACCTCCCAAATCCGGGCCCTTGAAAATTACGGGCCCAAGACAAATGTCTTTTTTGTCTAAGGGGATAATCCGTCACTGATTTGTTTATATAACTTTTATAGGTTATTTAAAGTTAGAGTGATTTTAATTAAAATAAAGTTTAATTCTATAAAAACAATTTATACATGTTTACCGAATTAAATTTTATATTAAAATATATAAAATATGGAAGATCCAGGCCCCAGTACTTCGAAACATAATCGAAAATATTGTTCAGTACCGATGTGCACAATTAGTTCAACTAGAAATCCAAAAAAACAATTTATATCATTACCTGATGGCGAAAAACAACAGAAGAGGCGAAATTTGTGGCTGGAAGCTATGGGGCGAAATAAAACCGATATTTCAGAAAAAAGTAAATTTTATGTTTGTGAGCATAAATGCATCAATGTTGGGTAAATTATCACTCTGAGCCCTAACAAAATCTTTATCTGCCATTTTAATAATAAATGCGTGAAAAATTGTTTAAAAACAAATACAAAACTCTCGAACAATACAATATACACACGTGTAAAGATTATGTTGTAGCTGTATCTGTGACGTGAAACCCCTATCGTTTGACGCCATACTCAGTCGTTTCTACTCGGCAACCTTCGCGCTGTGGTCGGCTTATTTCAAATTTACAATATTTTAATTAAAAAACATAGTGACATAACTAATATTGACATATCAAAATAATGTAGTTTTAAAGAAATATAAATTTTATGCGTATCCCCTATTTTTCAATAAAAATCGTCATTTCCATTTTCCAAGTTATTTCCATTTTTTTACACTTTTTTTTATGGAATCTATGGCTTTTTTTATTATTGAAATGAAAAGAGGCTGTTTTCTGATTTCAATGATATAAACAGTATTTATTACAGTAAAGCCCGGTCTTTCCATCTTCTGGTAAACCTCTAGATAACTATCTGTCAGATAAGGTTATGTGATACTTTCTGTGCTGAATAAATGTTATCCCGTCTTTCAATACAAATTTGTCTATCGGATAGTCATTTAACGGATAATGAGATTGACTAGTGAATTCAATGATGGGTATTGACATTTATTCAGCAGATGAAGTTCTAGATAACCTTATCTGTCAGATAGTTACCTAGAAGTTTACCCCAAAGTGGAAAGACCGGGTATAAATAAAATAAAATTCTGTAATACATACCTGGATCATTAACTGGATACGGACACCTTTTCTTGCAGTATTTTTTGTGCTTTTCAAGATATTCATCAGAACTAAAGCCTATTTTGCAGTATTCACAACTGTAACAGGAACCTGTAATAGAAATAAATATATAAATAAGTATAAGAACCAGTAACATAGCTAAAAAATCAGGGGCCCCGGCTCATTTTTCTATTTTGCGTCACCTAAATTATTATTTACATTTTTTTAATTTGCCCTATAATTTGCCAAATCTTCAGGAAAAATTATAGTTCTTAAGGAATTTATTAATATGTTACCAACATGTAAACAGTTGAAGTAATTTTGTTATTAATAATGTTATCGGCAGCTTCTCCAGTTCGAGATCATTATGCCTTCACAACAAAAGGTAGCTATTTCTGCAACTTATGTAGTGATTGTTGGTACAGCAAGACAGAAAAAGAAAAGAATGTGAGTTCGTCCATACCTTCAAGCAGTGGCACACCGTGGAATTTTTGTTGGGGGGGGAGCAAAAAACAAAATCATTTAACACTCCTAAATTTCAAGTTATGATCTAAAAAAAAGGTCCTCGCTTCGGAAATACAAATTATGACAAAAGAAAAAGGTCCTCACTTCTAAAATACAAGTGACGACCTAAAAAAAGGTCATCATCTCAGTTTTTGTGTTTTAATTTTTATTTCCTTCCTTCATAAGGGGAGCCCGGGCACCCGCTCCCCCCCGCTGGGTGCGTCACTGCCTTCAAGCAAGGAACAGGCTATGTGGACATAGAATAATTAAGTAACTTGAAAAAAGACAATAGAAAACTTGAAATTAGTGACTGAATAAGAATTGACAGTTTCAAAGGTTTTGTGCGAATGTCGAGTAGTGGATTTAAGTACTTTTTGGATCCAAATATTGGGCGACTAAGAAACTAATGTTAACAACAAATCAGGAAAATTTTTGGGTGTTATTATTCGTGCTAAACTCAATTGAGAGAAACATATTAAGGCAACATTTACAAAGTTTTTAAGTCAATATATTGTAAAAGAAATTTAAAACAAAAAGTGGTTAATGTTCCGTACAATCTCACCAGCACCAACTGTTTAGAGAGAAAGCGCAGACTAGTTAGAATGAGATTTGATCCTGGCGAAGCACCAGTCGTTTGTTTCAAAACATAAAATTTATTATTCAATCTTATGTTTTCCAAAATTTTTATTTAAAACTGAAATAAACATTTATTTGATATGTTTGTCAACATTTAGCTCGTATTAACGCATTTTTTAAAAAAAACTTTCAGTATTTATACGGTTAAATTCACATTTAAATGATTTCAAATTCCATACACATACCCACTAGAGCTCATAGTGAATGTACGTTATAAATGCATAACCTAGGTGCTAAACTCAATTGGGAGAAACATATTAAGGCAACATTTACAAAGTTTTTAAGTCGATATATTGTAACAGAAATTTAAAACAAAAAATTGTTAATGTTCCGCATAAATCCACCAGCACCATTTGCTTAGAGAGAAAACGTAACCTAATTAGAATGAGATTTGGCTTTGGCGAAACACCACCCGTTTGTTTCAAAACATAACATTTATTATTCAATCTTATATTTTCCAAAATTTTTATTCAAAACTGAAATAAACATTTAGTTTGTTAACATTTAGCTCGTATTAAAGTATTAAAAAAAAAAAAAAAAACTTTCAGTATTTATATGGTTAAATTCACATTTAAATGATTTCTAGACTCAAATTCCATACACATACCCACTAGAGCTCATAGTGAATGTACGTTATAAACATATACACAGTGACACACAATTATAATTGGGCAAATATGGGGGGAAAATAAATTAATGTGCACCTACATATACACTAGATAATTAGGTTAGGTTTAGTTGGCAAAAATTTAGGACAGAAAAAGATGAAACTTGATAGACTTAAAATAAATAATAAACTGGTACCCATAAGGAATTTTCACCTCTTTTTAATGAGATTTATAGTATACATATTTTGAAAAACATTAACTTCATAAAGAGTCCCAAAAATATTAGTTATATTTCGACGTATTGTCATGTTAGAAACGCGTATTTCTCTGTCAACTACAGATGCATGAATGATTGTTATTGATTCCCCACTCTTACAGCCACGCCTTCTCGTTTCTAATTACAATATATTCTAAACATACAACCTAGTTCTAATTTAAGCTGGTGGGAACATACGGGGTATTAACAATATATATGTGAAGTGTGAATTTTCACATTTCAGGGTATTGTAGGTACTTAATAAGTGTAAGAACCCAACAGAATGTTGGATGTTTAGAAATATTTTTTCTATAATCACATAAATATCAACAGTTTTTTGATAATCGTTTTGGTTAATGTCCTGCATATTTACACATGTATAGTTGCATAGTAAATATTATTTCTCAAAGGACTGCACGCCTAAATACAAGATCCACCGCACATCATTGCTCATGACAAAGGAAGTTTAAAAAAAATACACAAACTTGCACGTTACAATACATTACCTGAAGTTGCCTTTTTGGATTTATGTTTTAAGACAAGTTCTTTTCTTTCCTTCATAATGCAGTTAACAATGTGCTGCTCAAGGTAGATTGGACTAGCGAAGTTATTGTGGCAATCCGGACATTGAAATACGTTCTCTGTAAAACAAATATAACAGTGTTAAATTTCTGCAATCCTATTATTCGCAAACTTATACACATTACGGTAGGAATATGTAATTACGTGTTCACAGGTAAACCTTACGGTCATATTGTCACAAAGGTAATCCTAGGTCAGGATTGCGACATCTAAACATTGTGACGCCCAGCTGTCTGATTAAAAAACTATTTGTCAGCGTCTAACGTATGTTGCCTGATTACGAAATGCATACGCCGCATTTTCGTCATGAGGAAATATTTGTCATGACGAATGAATATTGGAACTGGTTCAACCATCAGTACAAATACTTGGACGTCGTACAGTATCGAGGCAGAGGAACCTAGCCAACTCCTCTACACATACTAGTCCACACGGTGACGACCAAGACATCGAAGTCAGATACTCGTACCGCTGGTGAGGTGATCCAAGCAAGCACTCACCATGTGAGTGGGAGAAGGCTTCTCCAGGCTCCTCGACTCCCTTATGGGTAGCCCCCGCTTCAGAGATAGGTCCAAGCCGATCTTGGCCCACACGGGGTGGACCGAAAACTTCCCCAACTCCATGGGCAAATTCATACCATTCATTCATTCTATTTACTTGGTGTTTGTTTGAAACGTCGCACATCGAATAACTCCTTTATTTTAAGTTATACTAGACAAAAGGGCCCAGTTAAGGACTATAATAAAAATTCTGCATCACTTCCGGTTTAAACGGAAATTGTTTCAACTTTTTATCTAGCATAGAAAATCGGTACTTTAATTTTTTCTTCTTGAAAGCACATTAAATCAGCTTTACAAGGAATTCAGAATATCATACTTTAATTTTAACCATTTCAAATTTCTATTTCAATTTTTCATTAATGGCGACCATTTATTTACAAAATAATAAATAACATAAATCGTACAAAGTTAAACATAGCAAGCTTTGAAAATGATTTTGTTACATAAAAAAACCAAAAACCTGCAAATTTTCTTGCCTGTTAGTACGAGTTTGATATTAAAGGCGATAAATTCAAATGATTGTAATTATGGCTTACGTACGTTATTCAAATGAAGAAATGGCAGATATGGTTCTAACATTCTGGTAAATCAGATGTCAAATAAATTATGTTAGGGCCCAGCAACTCTACCAAGAAAGGTATCCTGAAGGTAAGGGTTAGAAGACTTAGAACATAGGGTAAGAATAGCCATCAGGAAATTCAAGAGTATACCGTTATAAATGTAATGGAAGAGTTTTTATTACGAAGAGAAAATGTATGGATAACAACGGCGGTCATATTGAACTTTAGTAAATTTTAATTTATTACTAACTTTAGTTATATTTTGTATTATTGTTTTTCCTAGTTACATAATGTTATATCTTTTTATAATTTAGTTTCTACGATTTTTATGTTATTTATTGTTTTGTAAATAAATGGTCGTCATTTTAAAATGGTTAAAATTAAAGTATGATATTTTGATATCCTTGTAAAGCTTATTTAATGTACTTTCAAGAAAAAGTACCAATTCCCTATGCTAGATAAAAAGTTGAAACAATTTCTGCTGAAACCGGAAATGATACAGAATTCTTATTTTGTCTAACTTAACTTTTGTTGTGAACATTTTTTGTGTCTCTTAAAATAAAGGAATTATTCGAGGTGCGGCGTTTCAAACAAACACCCTGTATAATTTATAAATTTATATTATTAAAACCAGGAGTTGTCTTTCAATCAAACCACTTGTATATTTCTTCTCAATTTTGTGACCAACTTTATTAAAGAGTAGTTCAAAATCTGCCGCTGACATTCGAACAAAATTTTGAAATTGTCCACTAACTTGCATTTGCAAATCTGCTAGCAAACTTGAACCATTATATATTTCCCTGCTTCTGTATAGTTGTGTCATTCACCACGTTTTGTATTTTTTATTTATTTATTTATTATTATTTTTTTTCATGCAATTATGTGCATTATAGAGTGTCTAACCTTTGTGGAGTGTAGACGTGTTTCGTTGAGCTCCGTTATCAAAGTAATCATCATCAATTATAATTTTAATCTTAGTTACATAAGATTATAATTCACATAAATTAGCACTTCTAAGTGCTGAATATATTTAATTGAATATATCACAACAGCATATAAGTGTCATAAATCAGTGTGAAAAGCCTCCCCACTCGCGGGGATGGCATAGTAAAAATGTGTGTGTTCTATCAGTGGATTACCCTTGACTATCAAGAACTATTAAAATAAAAATTATTTGATTTTTTTTTTTCTTTCTTAATTTAGTTAAGTGAAGTGCTTCATCACTACCTGCGATAGTGAGTTAGTTAAATATTGTTAATGTTAATAAACTACCATAAACAATGCAAGAATATTCCGCTGGTAATAGCTATATACCAGTCAGCTCAAGCTTTGTTACTACAACAACTTGCTCAACAACAGTATCTCATATAGTTCACCCTCAAATTTCTCAGCCGGCCCCTGTCGTTACAACGCTGTCCTCTACTTATCTGCCCTCAATAGACTCCATCGGAAACTTGATGGAAACTAACACTCCAGCTATGCCTTCAGTGCTTTCCAACAATAATAACGGTTGGCAAGTTAAGACAAATCGTCGGCCAAAAAGATCAAGAGAGGACACATCTACATCTACCAATCAAATAGAGAAGAAGCGCAATCAAAGTGCCTATTTAGACGCTAATGGTGATACGTTGGGCTTTATCAGTCCAAATACATTCAGTGCACTGCAGAATAATGACAATACTGATAATGATACAACTGAAACGGTAGTTTCTGAAAACGATGAAGAACCAAACCCACCGCCTGTATTTATACAAAATGTCTCTGATTTTCCTGCCATGACATTGGATCTCGATAAAGCTCTCCAAAAAGGTCAGTACAGTTGTAAAACTGTCGCTGTTAACGATGTCAAAGTAGAAACAAAGTCCATTGAAAAATATAGGAGTCTCATAAAATTCCTTAATGAAAAAGATATCGCATATCATACGTATCAGCTGAGAAAGCAAAGGGCTTATAGATCAGTATTAAGACATATTCATCCCACAGTCCCAGTAACTGACATAAAAAATGCCTTGGAAGAAATGGGTTTTAAAATTCGAAATGTTGCTAATATTAAAAGAAAAGTAAGCAAAGAGTCTTTACCCTTATTCTTTGTGGATCAGGAGCCAAATGAGAACAATAAGAAAATATATGAAGTAAAATATTTACTTCACACAAAAATTTCTGTCGAACCTCCACATAAAAACTTTGAAATCCCACAATGCACAAGATGCCAGAATTATGGGCACACTAAGTCCTATTGCACTAAACCATTTATGTGTGTTAAATGCGGCCAAGATCATATAACAAGTAGCTGCAGGAAAGATCCAAAAACTCCCGCAAAATGTGCTCTATGTTCTGAACCGCATCCTGCCAATTATAAAGGCTGCTCGGTATATCAAAACATTAAAAAGGCAAGAACGCAAACTCGGTCGTATAACAGACTAAATAACTCATATGTTCGACAGACCACAAATAATACGCAAGGGCAACGTGTGCCTTTAATGAATCCAGGAATAAGTTATGCCCAAGCAACAATGAACCAAACCAACCCGTTAGAAAATAACTTAGAACAAGGAAACTCTTTAAATCAAAATGATATCTCTTTAACAGAATTCTTAAAAAAATTTGAAGCCATGTTTACACAACTTATGTCCCAAAATAGCATGATTTTAAATCTGCTGACATCTGTAATAAGCAAAATTAAATAACAATGGACAGATCAATCAGAATAGCCTTATGGAACGCCAATGGTCTAGCTCAACATCACTTAGAAGTAGAAGTATTCTTGAAACTACAAAAAATTGATATTCTTCTAGTATCAGAGACACATTTCACTGCTAGGAGTTTTTTCAAAATTCCCAGATACAAAACGTATGTAACTCAACATCCAGATAAGACAGCACATGGTGGCACAGCGGTAATCATAAGCGAAAAAATACAGCACTATGAAATAGAAAATTATGAAAAGGAATATCTCCAAGCAACGAACATTAAAATTAAAGAAGCTAATAGTTCACTTGTAGTAGCTGCTGTTTATTGTCCCCCAAAACACACAGTCAAAAAAGAACATTTTGAAGAATATCTTCAAACTCTAGGGAACCGATTCATTGCTGGTGGTGACTACAATTCGAAGCACACAATGTGGGGTTCCAGACTTATCACCCCAAAGGGAAGATCGCTACTAAAAGCAATAACTGCTAATGGATTAAACATTATTAGCACTGGTGAACCCACATATTGGCCTACTGATCCAAATAAAATTCCCGATTTACTGGATTTCTTCATATCAAAAGGTCTGTCTTCACAGTACGTTGACGTAACATCCAATTTTGATATTTTTTCTGACCACTCTGCAGTAATATGTACAATAAGCACGTGTGTTATCAAGAGTACAAAAACTCAATTTCTTACAAATAAACGAACAAACTGGGAAAAGTTTAGATGTTACCTAGAACAGAAAACATTAAACTTGAATTTAAAAACTAATGAAAATATTGAAGTGGCTGTTAAGCAGGTAACAGAAACAATACAAGAAGCAGCACGACTCTCAACACCAGTGGTAGAAGAACGAAAAGATACATCCATGAACTATCCTAAACAAGTAAGAGAAAAAATTTTAGAAAAAAGGCAGGCACGAAGAATATGGCAATACTCCAGACACCCGACAGATAAAAAGAAGCTTAATAAAATCACTAAACAGTTGAAGAAACTACTATACAAGATAAAAAGTGATACTTTTCACGACTACATCAGCAACTTATCTGCTTCACCTCATGACGACTACTCCTTATGGAAGGCCACTAAAAAATTCAAACGTCCTGTTCAACCAGTACCTCCAATTCGACGATCTGACGGCTCTTGGGCTAGAGATCACAAAGAAAAAGCAGAAGAGTTTGCCAAGCATCTATCAAATGTTTTTCAACCATTTGACTCCACATTGCCACTAGATGAGGAAACTAAAATTGTAGAATACCTGGAAAGCCCCCACCAATTAACGCCTCCAATAAAATACTGTTCTCCTGGTGAAATAAAAGAAGAAATAGCTAAATTACATAACAAGAAAGCGCCTGGAGAGGATGGTATAACGGCTACCATACTGAAAGAACTACCGAGAAAAACAATAGTACAAATAACTCAAATATTTAATGCCATACTAAGAACTCAATACTTCCCAAAAAAATGGAAATTCGCTCAAATCATCATAATTCATAAATCTGGAAAACCTGCTCATGAAGTTTCATCATACAGGCCAATTTCTTTACTCCCTATCTTATCCAAGCTCCTAGACAAACTCATACTTAAACGCTTACGACCTGTTCTAAATAACGTTATACCAAACCATCAGTTCGGCTTTAGAAAACAACACTCGACCATTGATCAAGTCCACAGAGTTGTAAACTTGATAGAACAAGACTTTGAAGAACAACGAGTTTGTATCGCTGCATTTCTCGATATCAGTCAAGCTTTTGACAAAGTATGGCACCTAGGTTTATTGTATAAAATCAAGAAAACTCTTCCGTACCAATATTTCATACTGTTCAAGTCGTACTTGGAAAACAGATATTTTCAAGTTAAGCATGGAAATTCTTTATCAGAAAAGTACTTGACACATGCAGGAGTACCTCAAGGAAGCGTGCTTGGACCGGTATTATACCAAATTTTCACTTCCGACATACCAGTCTGTGAATCTACAGTAATCGCTACCTATGCTGATGACACTGCCATCCTCGCATCACACAACGATCCACAGGAAGCAGCGCATAATCTTCAAACTGCCTTAAACCGTATGCAAACTTGGCTACAAAACTGGAGAGCTAAAGTGAATGAAACAAAGTCTGCACAAATTACCTTCACCACTAGACGTGTCAACAGTCCTCAAGTCTCTCTAAACAACCAAGTAATACCTATGGCAGATAATGTTAAATATCTAGGCATACATTTAGATAAGCGACTTACCTGGAAAACTCACCTATTGGCAAAAAGGAAATATCTAGATTTGAAAGTTAGAAAAATGCATTGGTTACTGGGACGCAGTTCACGTTTAAGTCTAGAGAACAAATTGTTGCTATATAAAGCAATAATTAAACCGATTTGGACATATGGTTTGCAACTCTGGGGCTGTGCAAAGACGTCTAATATAAATATTATACAACGGTTCCAAAACAAAATATTACGCTCCATAACGAATGCACCATGGTATGTGAGAAACGAGAACATACATAAAGATCTTAACATACCATATGTTAAAGAAGAAATTGAAAGATATGCCGCTAGACACATGGATCGCCTCAACTGTCACCCTAACGAGCTCGCTGTCAACCTCCTGGATAATGGAAACGAAACAAGAAGGTTAAAAAGAAACAAACCCCTCGACTTAGTTCCATAACTCTAAATTCGTTTGGAGAATTACTACTGAGTGATTACTCCCCTCCTGACTATGTTAACATCAAATTTGCTTATTAGCCTCTTCAAGGGCTAGTTGTAAATAAAAAAAAAATACATAAAAAAAAAAAAAATTATGTGCATTACTATGAACGCTATACTTGTTAAGAAAACAACATTACGTTCCGCCATCGTCGACACTACTTATTTAAAATATATGCCTGGATATATCTGAAATAGGCGGAGCGCGATTTTACGCGCACAAACAAAAAAGTTGTGTGTGCAGACTTTTCTATCCGCACGAAAATCCAAATCCATACAAATGCTCAAGTCAGCACCTTTACACCTTTTTAATCCTTTAGGTTTTTTCTTTCTTTTAAATATTGTGTGTTGCACCTATTAGTTACTAGTTTCAGGCATATATTTCAGTCACGTATGTTAAATTGTTCATTTTGAAGATAGCCTAGTAAGCCGAAATACGTATAATTTTTTTTTTTTTTTTGAAATAATGACAGTGTTTTTATTTTTGCCTTATTCAAAATGTTTCAACGATTGCCTTCAACTAATATTATTAATATTATTAATCCCAATGTTCATAGACAGAAAAATTACGCAGTTATGAAATCTACATATTCTATTTTACCTGCGACGTTATCCGTAAGCACACCGTAATATGTGTAGCAGGAATAACTCGGATACTAGAGACTATTACTAGAACTTACCTGGGAAAGGTTTTTCCAAAGGAGCATTATACATCTTGCAGTCAATGCCTAACTGTTTGGCAAACTTAGTCCCATACCAAACCAATAGCTCGGTGTGAGGCTTGATCTCATATAATGTCCGGTAATATATTACGCCACAATACTGATAGGCCATCAAGTTCTGTTCAGCCTTGTTTCTGGCGCAGTTCACATACCTCATCCAGTTAGACAGTCCGGGATTGTAAGCATCGATACATTTCTTCACTTTACCACGCAACTGAATGCAAAAGAAATACGAATTAATTATAAAATGATTTACAACTAATTTTTGTATTAATAATTCTAATTTAAATACTCCCTCCGTCCGAAAATATGATATAGATTTTGATTTTTTTCTTGTCCGAAAATATGATATACATTTACAATTTCAATTAATTAGAATGATTTTATTTATGAAATAGTTACAAATATATAGTAAAAGAAAGAATACAAAAAGTTTTAATTTAACAAGGACCGTCTCTACAGCTTGTATGTAACATGATAACGTTGTTTGTAATCGTCCCTTACGATGAAGTTTTGCCTTATTAATGAGCGGAATCTTATAGGAATTTCCCTCTTTTGCTAACATGGTTGGTTAGACAAGTTTGCAATGTTAGAAAAACATTATCATTGGTTTTTATGTTTATTGCATTAAATACATTTTGAACGTATTTAATCAATTCGGCGATTCTATTCGGTGAAGCTGTATGTTGTAAGGATTGTGTAGAAGTGAAGAAGCCAAGATCCAATACATTAAAATCTGGACCGGCCGGCGTGAACTTGACCAAACGACATAAAAAATATAACATTGATAAGTCCAAAATTAAAAAAGTTATAGTTATTTAAAGAGGGGTCTCAGTACCTATGTCCTAGTATCAAAAAAATAAAACAATTATAAAATATTAACGTTCCCAAAGATATGATAATTTGAAACTGGTCAAGTTCACCCTGTTTTACAGTACTTTTAAAATTAAAGTAATTGTACTTGTACTTAATTACATTTTTTAGAAAAGTAAAATACTTATACTTAAGTACACTTTTTACTTGCCCGACCTTAATATATAAGGGGCAAGTATTGTAATGGCGAAAATTTTCGATGTCGAGATTTTGACTGATGACCACGTTTCATGGTCCAGGGAATCCAAAAAACCTATTTTCGAAGTGCCGTCCGTATGTGTGTGTGTCTGTGTGTGTGTCTGTATGTATACACGATAACTCAAGAACGGTTCAACTTAGAGAATTCGTTTTGGTACTAAAAAATTCTCCTACTAAATGGGAAGAACCCTATTGTTTTTTATAAAGATCGTTTGAATAGAAATGGGAGTTTACTCGTGTCGATTTTAAGATTTTTGCGAATATTTAGCAACAGAAAAATATTTCGAAAAAATTTATTGAACAAAAGTTACTATAAATGCAATAACTAATAACTTTTATTTGAGACGTTTTTTGATAAAACGAAAAATTTTGAAAATTTTTTGTAAAATTATTTAAAATTTTTCCAAGTCTCAATTTTTTCATATTTATATGTAACGTTTCCATGGTCATGATAATTAATTCGTAACAAGTAAACCTAGCCTTGGACAAAAATTTGTATAGAACATAATTTGATGTATTTTTGAAGATTTATCTAAATATTTAAAAAAAAAAAATTAAATTAAATTATTATTTTTTTTTGGGAGGGCAAGTCTAGCGGAGGTTTCCCTTCGCCACTGGTTTGTACTTGTGTGTAGTTCTGTGTAGAAAGTATCTTTCTAATTCCAGATCTATCTGTGATAATATTATTAAGTAATGTTATCAAGTTCCTTACCTCCCAGCAATATCCCTCGTCATTGCCCTCAGTTTGGATCTCACCCTCATAAGGGCCAAAACGGATTCCTTCAGGAATGTATTCCAGAGACCAGACTCCTTCTCCATTGATGCGGCTCTGTTTCACTGTCATCCAACCTTTGGGGATGGTCTTCTTGGCTCTCTCAGGGTCATCAGGGTCTTTGGGGACTGGGAAATCCCTTATTATGATGAGGTCACCGTGTACCTTACAGTAGTCCTCCCATTCGAACATACAGTCGTCACAATCTGCACAATATAATAATATTAAACAACTAAATAAGACGAAGGAATTTTCCTGGGTCCCCAAATAAAATATATAAAAGATTAGAATTAACAAAAGAATATCTGGAAAGAGAAGCCTGCATAGGATAATATGTTATCAACAAGTTTTCTGAATATTACAAATATCCAAATTATCGTGGAAAAATCATCTATGAGGCATGCAGCGATTCACGGCATCGATTTCGAGTCATCATGAAACAGGCATCACTGGCCGTTGGACACACATTACTGATGTATGCCTCTATGCAAAACAATGAGTCGACGGTTAAACACAGCTTTGTTTAGTATACAACTCGACGATATTTCATTGTCACCAGTTTTTAATAAAATATAGACAAAAATAGTGATTTACCATTCGCGCATAGCATTCGCTGCAGTCGTTGTCAGTCAGTCTGAAGTTGCTAGCTTTAGTTTAATTCACTGTATTGATATTTGACCGAAGTCAACTGATGACAGGTAGATAGAATAACACCAGGGTATATTGTAAGAGAGGAACTGAAAAGGGATAAAATGAAAGTGGGTACAGGAAGGAGGGCGGTTAAGCACGAGGAGAAAGTTAGAAGAGAAACATACAAAAGAATAGTGAGGGAATGCTGGGAGGAAAGAGCCAGAGAGAAACAGAAAGGATGACGATACACATGGGGGGAGATGAGAAAGGAGTATTACTGGAGAGATGCGGAGTGGATGCGACAGAGGTGGAAAGGAGAAGAAATGAAGGGATAACCGTGATTGAGGAGGTGTGGAGGATGGATAAGGAAGTGGGGGAACAAGAAAGAACAGTCAGACAAATCAAGGAGCGCCGGGAGATATAAGGAGGTCAGAACTATAGGGGTACCAAGCTACTTGAAGAGAGAAAGGGGAAGGCCAGGAGGGGAGGTTAGGAGGATTGCGAGGCTAAGGTGCGGGAATGAAGAGAGAGGAAATAGATATTGGAGGAAACAGGAGGATCAGATGTGCAGGATGTGCGGGGAGGAGGAAGAAAATATAGAGCACCTCGCGAAGAGGTGTAGGGAGATGACAGTGTGGTCGGGGAACACAATAGACCTGTTGCACGAAGATGGAAGGGGGAGAGGTGGGCGAGGGAATTAGAGGCAAGAAGGATTAAGATCATCTGGTTCGTGATTATCGTTTCATCCTCCGTGCCCCTGAGAATGTGCATCAACGGGCTCGACATATTTTTAACCGACTCGGAAATATCATAAAAATTTAACAACCGGTTTACGCGGGCCATATCCAATTCACCACTGTATTAGAGCTTCACTGGACTGTTTGCTGAATTAAGAAGTAAGAACAAAATATACTTACATATGTAACGATCGTCCGGTAGTATTTCTTCTTCGTAGTAATTTTTCATTGCTACGTTTCTTTTAGGGTAGCGTCTGACACAGGCTTAAAAAAAAATTAAATCAGTTTATCTTAAAAATCATTAGATGCTGTATTCACTTACCTTTTGATGTGCCAGGCTTATCTTTGATATTCACTCTGTAAATAAATATAACAAAATATATCATAAATAAATTAAAAACTTTAATTTTCGTTCCAATAATAAATTCATGAGTTCCATAAGAAAATTTTAAATTAATACTAATTAATGAAAAATGATTTTTTTTACTACGCCACTTGAAAGTAATCAAAAAGTTGCCTAAAGAAAGTTTAGTTTAAAATATTATATCATTTTTAATAAAATAAGGTATAAGGGAAAATTAAATATGGCGAATTTCAGTATTTTGCTTATATCTAGTGTGCATTTTATCTAGAGCTGGGACTGAAATCGGTTTTTTGGGTACCCGATTCCATTTGTCAGTGTTCCGCGGAACATAATTCAGGAATTACTGGTGTAGTTCATAATATAGTCCTTTCAAAAATTAGAATGCAGTACAGGGGAAATGGAGTAGTTCTTTTTCATACTCTCTATGGTCTCCCAATGATTCTGACGTTTATAGGGTTGCCACCTTACGCCTTACTCTGACCCGGAGCAAAAAAAGTTGTCATTTAAAGAGAGATGTGCCGGATTACATAAAAGTCAGATCTGCGGATACAGATACGGATTATTTGTTTTCTGATCCGTGGATACGGATACGAATCTTCCATGTAAGTACAGAGACCTTGAAGCGATAGTTTGATATATCGCACTGTTCCTATAGACCGTTCAATTGTTAGAATGCAGTACAGGTTAAATGCAGTTTCGAAAACCACCAGCAAATTATGTGATGCTCGACTTAACATCAGTCTAAACGCCAAATTAAAATTTACTCCACCTTGGGCATTTTTAGATGCAAGCTTGTATGAAAACTAATTTAAATTTTTCTATAAGACGTTTGTTTAAATTCCGCCTTAGAAAAACAGATACGGACCGAGTATGCATTTTTATTTTTTGCAGATCACCCGCGGTTATACCCTTTTCACACTAGATCTTTAAGATCGGATGTTAAAGTGAATGTATCTTTAAACGCTAATGTGAAACCGTATGGCCTCGTCTAAATACAAGCGATGTTTAAGACAGAGATCTGCGTCTTAAACTTCGTCCGCATTGCCAACTTAATTTCTATTATAAAAAAATACTCCTTGAATTTGTGCTGTCAACATTTTATATTATCATAAACAAGAATACTGTATTATATCGACGTTATAAGAAGTTTATACTTATTGTTATAATAAAATTATTTATTTTAATAATGTGTTGAATAAAATACAGAGCTACAATAATTGTGATAAAATGTATCGACTTACATGTTAATACAGGTGTAATATATTCTTTATTGTAGTGTCTTTATTGTAGAATGAAATGAAATATCCATATTTGTTTATAATAATTCAAAATGTGCGTCTGCGCAGACAGTTCAAAACTGGTAATTTCATGACGGTAACTTAAGGACAAAATTACTGTAGCTGATGACAGCACCAGAGATTTAAACATCAAGTGTGAAAGCATACCGATCTTAAACATCGGTGAACTTTAAGTTCACTCGTCTTAAAGATCTAGTGTGAAAAGGGTATTACGGATACGGATAGCCGGCACACCACTAGTTTTAAATATAACCCATTGCTCATTTGAGTAAGCCATGATATTTACATATACAGGGTGTTTGTTTGAAACGGGGCACCCCGAAAATCTCCTTTATTTGTAAAGATACAAAAAATCTTTAGAAAAAAAGTTAAACTAGACAAAAAGGCCCATCTAAAGGTTACTATAAGAATTCTGAGGCACTTCCAGTTTCACCGGAAATGATGTCAACTTTTGATCTAGCATAGGGAATCTATAATTTTATATTTTTTTCCTAAAAGGACATTAAATTAGCTTTACAATGACACCAAAAAATCATATTTTTATGTTAACCATTTCAAAATGGCGACCATTTATTTACAAAATAATAATCAACATAAGTTTTACAAAGTTGAACGTAGCAAGCTTTGAAAACAATAAAAAAAGAAACAAAATATCTCTAAAATAAACTATTAAACTCTTGTTATTTATAAAACATTTAATTGAAAAATTAAAATTTAAGTTATTTCATGTTATTTCATATAATAACTAGTTATAACAGTTTATTTTAGAGATATTTGCACCCCCATAAAAAATGTGTTCAGATTTTTTCAGTTGAGTCATATTTATATGTCAAATTGATGAAAATAAAAAGTGAAGAGCAAAAAAAAGGAAATCGCATGAATAAAATTGATCAAATTAATTGATGTAGCATTCAGCGGTTTTTAATCTTAATAAAATTAGCAAGAAAATATACTTAATAAAAAATAATACAGGGAAAAAATATATAATGATTCTAAATAAACTAGATTTTTTATATAAATTTTATAAATTTCTATAAATCGTCTCGCACCCCTCAAAATGCTTTCCCGCACCCCCGGTTGGGAACCACTGCTCTACTGGCATTCTTACGTCAGAATGAACAATAGTTGCTTATTTTTGTCCGCCACCGTATTTACAATTACCTGTTTCTTATACGTAAACTTCTTTTAAACTTCTTAGTTGGTAATTGTTCCTCATCGCTCGTGTCTTCACTTTCATCTGATTTCTCCTCATCAGAATCATTTGATTTATTTCCCATCATTCGAAGCATGAAATTTGGTGGCGGTGTATCAAATCCTGTTCGAAAAACATTATAAATGAAATTCACACATATATTATCAAAAAAATTAACAAAATACCTTCTTTGATCATTTCCGAGTGATTTTTAAACATTTGTAGGTACTTTTGTTTCTCGTATAAGGGCATTTTACTCCAGCGATCAGCATCGAAAAACTTCTTGATATCGGAGATATCATACTCTGCAGAAGAATTACCTTCGTTGTCCATTTTCTGGAAGCAATGTTAAAACATGTATTGAAATTATAAATAGGGGATAGGCATGTTTTTTTTAAATTTTATTTATTATATTCGTTTTGTTGCATATAAACATAAAAAAACAGTTTCACATTTTTTTTAACTTGATGGCTTAAAAAATCTTAGATTTATGTAGCGCGCGAAATCACTCCGACTGATAACAAACTTGGCTGTGACGTCACAGCCTACCCAGTCTACAGCATACAGCCTACACAGTCTATTATGAACTTATTTGCTTGTATAACTTTTATAGGTTGTGTAAAGTTAGAGTGATTTTAATTAAAATAAAGTTATTCTACATGTTTACCGAATTAAATTATATATTAAAATATATAAAATACGGAAGATCCAGGGCCCAGTACTTCGAAACATCGAAAATATTGTTTAGTACCAATGTGTATCGAGCATCGAGTACTAAAATATAGGTATTGAAAGAAAGGTATCGTTACCTTACTAGTATCGTTTAATCCCTACCTAGAGCGGGTTCAGGAAGCAAGCTCGGAGTACTCTGAGTCACTCCATTTAACTCCAGAGCGTTCGAGAAAATACCTTAACGTGTATCCTTGAACGGTGTGGAGTAAAACAGAGTGAATCGGAACACTCCGAGCTTGCTTCTCGAACCCACTCCTACAAGTTAAAAAATTACTATATGTAAAAAAAAAAAAAAATTAATTAAGACATTGTTGGGCAAATTGAATCTTACAAAGCACTTCCTCCCGCTTCATAATTTTCATCCTCCAATATTGTCTAATCAGTTCTGGGGTCGACTCGGCCTCAAATTTTTAATACTTAAAATAAAAACCTGTTTATACAGAGATAATAGGACCTGTCGAAACGTCACATTGATCAAGCTATCTTTCATATCTGTGGCCAAAGTTCTTGAAACGCAGAATTTACCTTCTCTCACCTTATACGCCACCTTAGTAGTGGGAATCTATTATATTATTGTAACTATTGTAGGTACATTTATTTTAAATATTATTGACTCGAGATTGTGTCGACCCCTGAACTGATTTGCACAGCATCAGAAAGTAAAAATTCTTAAATTGTTACATCGGGCATTGAACTTCTGTTCTTATGTAGGCAACCAATTCACCACGGAGCCATTGCGTTTAAAAAAAAAAAACATAAAATATTTAGATAAAAATACTATGAAAACGTCTTCTTTTTATATATTTATAAATTAGCGATGAAATATAAATAAAAAACCAACTGTTAATATGTTAAAAATCTAAAACTTTTCAAACCATTTTTCTTCATCTCAAATGGTCTTGTAAAACACAATGTATTAAATTGGAAAAACAGTTTATTTATATCATTTTTAAAATAAATAAAGTTGTAAAAGCACAACGAAACTATAATAGTAGTATTAAATAATAAAATCCAATATGTTGAAAACAATTTACTTACATTATTTCGCAATAATTTAAACACAGCTACAAGAATTTTGCAGTTAAATTTGCACTGGCAAACAGTTGGATTCTCATTGGACAGGAAGTTTAAACTGTTTTAAACGTTGAGCAATACCAACCTAACTCAATAAATTATACACGAAATATATTAAACAAATACATTTTCAAACAAATATCTACAAAATACATTTTTATATAAATTCAGTTAGTAAAACTACATTTGTTATTTTAATATTGTTTCAATTAAATATGTTTATTATAACTTTAAGATTCCGTTAAAAATTTTAACAGTTGGCAACAAATTTACTGAGTAAAATTACTTGATTATTTGAATTTTTGTAACTTACCTTATTAAATATTAACAATATACAGTAGGTTATCAAAATTTACTATAAAATTAACATTAACAAACTTGTAATCTATTAAGAAATTACTTAAAATCCTATAAAATTAGCTCTAAATAGTACTGCTACAGATGGCTGCGACAAAGATATAGGCAACTATTCAAACTTTTGTGTGACTACGTTAGTCAAACAGGCGTTGCTATAATGGCGCTAAATACAAATATTTATTATTTTAATCATTATTAATATAAATTAAGGTGATAAAAAATATACGAAACATATTTTTTCATGTAACTGATAAGGAATTGAACGAGACATGAAATTGTTTCATGCTAAACTGTATATTTTGAGCCCTATATACAAGGTGTCTCAAAAGAAATTTTATATTTATTTAGCTTACTGCGTGAACGCAACGTATCTGAGGGGCGTGGGGGTTATGTCAATCGGTAGCCTGGCTCTTGGGAATTCAGTCGCTATGGAGCGTTTCTCGGGAGCAGACCGCGCGTTATGCGTGCGAAAGTTTTACAAAAACGGTGATTCGGCGACTGTAGCGCGTAGAAAATTCTGCAGTATTCGAGGTTTTCGTCACTTAAATGATGCGCCAAGCATTCCTCTCATTCGACATTGGGTTAAAAAGAAATCAAAATCCGGGACGACCTAGGTCATCAAGAACGGTAGAAAACGTGGAGAATGTTAATCAGTCTGTTCGTGACGACCCGAACCTTTCAATTCGGAAGCGCGCAAGTGCTTTAAATGTGCATAGATCATCATTACATCGCATTATGCACAAAGACCTAAAGCTGCACCCCTACAAAATTCAATTGGTGCAAGAATTAAAGCCCCAAGATGCCAATCAGAGGCTTAATTTCGTAAATCAGGTGATTGAGCGATTTTCAACGTTTACCAACATTTTATTTTGGGATGAAGCTCATTTTCATCTTAATGGCCACGTAAATAAGCAGAACTGCCGCTACTGGAGTGCAACGAATCCGAAACGCAAACATCAGAAACCCCTACATTCGCCTAAAGAGACCGTATGGGCTGCGATGTCGGCGCGAGGAATTATCGGCCCTTACTTTTTTGAAGACGAAAGGGGGCGTGCAGTTACAGTGAATTCAGAGCGTTATGTGGAGATGTTAGACAACTTCTTGGTACCTGAACTGCAAAACTTTTCTGGCTATAACCAAAGAACATGGTTCCAATAGGACGGAGCAACTTCACACACGTCCAATCTGTCTCTGCCACGTGTTCGTGAAATTTTCTCAGGCAAATTGATCTCCCGGAGAGGTGACATAAATTGGCCTCCACGCAGTCCAGATTTAACCCCTATGGACTTTTTCCTATGGGGTTATCTTAAATCTAAAGTTTACGCCAATAAACCGACTTCACTGGCGCATTTGAAAGAAAATATCCGTCACGAAATGGCAGCCATCCCTGAGTCCATCTGCCGAGACGTCATAAGTAATTTTACTGTTCGATTAAATGAGTGCCGAGAACGCGAGGGTCTACATTTAGACGATATTATTTTTAAGAAATAAATCCCCAAAAAGTGTATTTTAATAATTAATAAACATTTTTTCTATATACGGCTTACTTTTTTTTTAATCGATCCACTAAATATAAAATTTCTTTTGAGACACCTTGTATTAGGGCACATTTTTATATATTTCACTGAAAAGATCTTAAGCTGAATTTACATTAGCGAACCGATCCTGTAATGTATCAAGTAAGGTAATACTCCCGTGAAATCTGTAATCGCTAACCAGTGGCGACTTTTCATGAAGAGCCAAATAGACCTTGGTTCTACCATTGCAAAATTATGCCAACACAATCACAAACTAATCATTGAAAAGCTTTTATTTTCTTTAAAAATACTGATAAATTCAAATAAACATGCACTAGTTTAAGTTAGGGTGACCATTCGTCCCACTTTTTGCGGGACTGTCCCGCATTTTGATTGGGTGTCCCGCTTTGTAACTGATAAGTAACTGATACTATGCGAGTTTGTTCATTATATTTGTCGTAGAAAAACTAAACTGCACTAATATATTAATAATAATAAGTAATAATATTAGCTGCTTTTGTCCAACTAAAACTAATTTTATTTCATGAGGCAATGAACATAATGCACTTGTTTACAAACATAATCCATATATTGAAAATTCAGATGATCGACACTCAGATGTACCACATAAAATTGACCGGCATTTAACACCTGCTCAACTACAAATTACACTTCAATAAATCTACTGAAATTAAACTTTAAATACTGTAATTTGATGCCCACCTTCTGTTATACACCTCAATACATGTGTAGCCTGTAAAAATTAAAAAAAATCGAAAATATTTACTCGCATTTTCATAAAATAAAAATGTACTGTGCTTAAATTAACCTGTTCGCTGTTAGCATATTGACAGCTGAATACTAGACACGACAGACATATTGTCTTGGAGTACAGCGTCGCCAACGGTAATGTCACTTCTCAATTGCCATGCATTTGATGCGACGAAGTACACTTTGTATTTATTTATGCAGGCGAGAAACTGGCTTCGTTTTCAGACGGTTTATAGGCCTCCGCGGAAAGTAGGAGGGAAGAGGGGGGTGGCCAGACTATGCGCTAGAATTACATTAAAGCGGAACCAGCTGGCTCTTGGCTCGTTAGTTTGAGTTACATTGGCATACAGAAAGCGTCGCGTATTATAGTGTTTTTTTATTGTATCGTGTCGTGTGTGTGTTGTTTTGTGTGACTATTATAAATAAACAGCATCAGTAACCTTTTGAAAAAAACATTTTTTTGTATTCCTTACGGATTTAATGCACATCTTTAAGGCCATTTTTTTATTGTTGAAACATATAGATTTTACTTTACTGATTCAGGAACTGATATCACATTTTTTTACCAATTAGAATTGCGTTTTTTTTGCCTTTTATTTTTTTGGTGACATATATTAGTCTTACGTGGTCTGGTACAATATTACAAGTACTAATTGGCCGTAGTGATTCCAACATCTTGGAGAAGTCCATTGAAAACTTTGTGACAGTAGTTATGGAACATGTGTTTATTAACTTATTAATAATAATATTTATTCCGGTGTGCCACAAGGTTCTCATCTTGGGCCGGTCTTATTCTCACTTTTTTTGTCAACGATATTGGCTGCAGATTGTCATATTTTCTCTTTGCCGACGACATGAATTTGTTTTTGAAAGTCAACAACGCCGTCAACAAAGTAGAGCTGCAATCAGATCTGGGCGCAATTGAAAGCTGGAAGGAAAATTGTTTAAGCCTAAACACTGGAAAATATAAGACGATAATTTTCTCTCGCAAAAGAATTAATACATCTGTTTCTTACTATCTTAATGGCATTACACTTGAAAGGGTATCAGAAATACATGATCTAGGTGTAATATTCACTGATTGTCATTTGAGAAACATATAAACATCATTACCATCAAGTTGCTAAGGATGCTTGGCTTTATCATACGTCAAACCAAAGAATTTACTAATATCCATGTTATCAAGTTGTACTTTTCACTTATGAGAAGTCATCTTGAATACGCCAGCACTATATGGTCCCTTCAGCAAGTTACTTTTTGTGAAAGGCTAGACCGCGTTCAAAGTATATTTAGTAAATACACTCTTTTCAAACTGGGCATTCCGTACGGTGACATAAATCGGGAAGAGAGATATGCTACGCTGAATATCATGCCACTAATATACCGACGAAATATATACAATCTCTGTTTGCTGTACAAAGTACTTAATGGAGTAACTCATACACCTGACATCTTTTCCTCCTGAGAGCTCCTACCCGAACAACGAGGAACCTCAACTAATTGCAAGAACAGCAACATTCAACCAACTACGGATGCAATACTTCTACTAATAGGTTATCTAAATTGTTCAATTCCATCAATTGCAATAATGTTGATATATTTAATTCATCGTTTAATGTTTTTAAAAATAGAGTAACTCAATTAGTTAACGTATCGTAAAATTTAATTCTGTACTGTTTTGTTTTAAGTATGTATTTTATATTTATATAACATTGAGCTATTTAGGCTTATTGCTTGTAATGCTTGTAATAAATATACAGTGAATTTATTTTTTAATGCAACATGTACTATGTCATTACCATGGATACAGTTTTTGACAGCAATATAAATCGAGTTCATTCTCATTTGCAACATAGACAATTAGTGTGTATACTTTTGCTCATTGCTGATTTAAAAATTAATCAACATGTATACATATGAAGCAAAAATAATGATGGTAACTTGGTATGACTCCAAAATGAGTTTAAGAGAAGTTTCTGCTGTATTTAGTGCAACTTATCCAGATCGGCCAATACCAAATCCCTCTACAATTTCAAGACTAGTTAATAAATTTCATCGCGAAGGATGTCTTAAATCAAAACATAATAAAAAAAAACAACAACATCCCACGTGCTTACAGAAGAGAAGCAGTTGGAAATATTATTACAAGTGGAAGAAAACAATCAAAATACTTTAAGATCAATTGCACAAACCGTTGGTGTCAGTATTGGATCTGTTTTTAACGTCTTAAAAAAAGAAAAGTTTCGATCATACAAATTTCAAAATCATCAAAAATTGTTAGAAAGGGACGCAGCAGTACGTATGGATTTTTGTTTTGAAATGTTTGAAAAAATTATTTCCGACCCAAAAATGCTTCAAAGAATTTTATTTACTGACGAAGCAACGTTTACTCTAAATGGTGAAGTGCACAGACAAAATTTTAGGTACTGGAGTCGAGAAAATTTACATTTGTTTCATTCCTCCCGAACTCAAAGGCCGCAAAAATTAAATGTTCGGGCAGGGATAATAGGAACCAATATTATAGGGCCTTTTTTATTGACGGTAACATTAATGTCACAAAATAACTAGCCCTTTTGCAAAACCAAATATTACCTGCGTTGCGAAACCTGAATATTAATGGACAAGTATGGATTCAACATAATGGCGCACAAGTCCATTATTCTAGAATAGTTAAAGAATATTTACATAGAACTTTCCCAAATAGCTGGATTGGAAGAGGAGGGTCGATGAATTGGCCAGCGAGATCTCCGGATTTGGCACCCAATGATTTTTTTTATTGGGGATATTTAAAGGCCAAAGTATATAATGGAGAACTTAGGGATGTTGCTGAACTGCAAGACAAAATTGTTCAAGCATCCAACAATATACCTCAAGAGCAATTGCTGAATGTTTTGAATCATTTTTATGATCGCTTAACATTTTGTATGCAAGTAAACGGAGAAACTTTTGAACATTTATTATAAGTTTTTATTAGTTATTTATTTATTATTATTATTTTTTTTATTTGTATTTTCAATAAAATATTTTGATTTTGCTAGTAAATATGGTTTTTTCTATGTTGCAAATGAAAATGAACACGATTTATATTGCTGTCAAAAACTGTATCCATGGTAATGACATAGTACATGTTGCATTAAAAAATAAATTCACTGTATAAGTATGTATGGACAAGGTTTATAAATTATCTAACTACCTTATTCTTTCAGAATGGCATCAATCAATAGCAGTGATAACCTCTCTTCTGGGCTACGCCGTTACCAAATTCACTTTGTGCAAAGCAGACAACATGTGGTACAACCAACGAATCTCATTCAG